>CM024669.1:29677154-30034454 GCA_014182725.1 Eucalyptus brandiana
CGCTGGCATCTAAGACTCAGCGCCACGAAAACTGGAGAACGTAATCTACCCCTCACTCCTCTCGTTCAAATACAATATGCGCGCGCGAGATAAATGAATATCCATGCACAACCCAGTCTCTGATTCAAAATATCAATCAATGAATACAAAATGGGAAAAAAAGAAGAAGTAACTGTTGGGCACCGACTAAAAACTGCTCTGTACACAATCTAAGTTCTCTAAGCCCTACAAAACGAGATCTAGCACCAGAGGTGGCGCAACCTTCCCTAAACGCAAGGTCAAGTCGTCCTCCATTGGCGACGAGTTCAAATCCAAGCCCATGACCCTCTTGCTGTTCGATTTCTTCAACACCGGCACGGGCGTTGTGGGCCTTGTGGCCACCGCCGCCAAGCTCTCCAGCATGGCGGCCCTGTGCCTCCTCATGTGACCGCCAAGGGCTGGGCCAATCGGGAACTCGAGGCCGCATATTGAGCACTCGTGCTTCTTCGGCTTGGCCGGCGAGGAATACGCTGCGTGGCCGAGGTGTAAGAGGTCGCCGGAGATAAGCTTCGGCTTCTTGTGGCTGGCTCTGTGCCCTCCGAGAGCCTGGGAGGACGAGAACTCGCGGTTGCACGTCTTGCACGTGAACATCCGCTCTGTAGGCCGCGATTTGTGGTTCGGCGACGACGAGTTGGTGCTCTCGCCGACTCGGGAGAGGAGCATCAAGCAATTGGCCCTGGCCAGGGCTTCGACCTCCGCGTCCTCTCTGTCTCTCTTCACCATCTCTGGAAGTCTGTACTAGAGAATGTGAAATCGGAGTGTCTGATTTTTCTGGTTTCTTCTTTTGCTTGCTAAGTCGTAACGACTGGTACGACAGACAGTGTGCGCTGGAGTGAGGGCGAGTCTTCTACATATAAGAGGAGAAGCGAGGGGCGAAGGATGACCTACTCGCTTACGCTAACTGAAGTGGCGAAAAGGCCCTCGAGTTTCTTGGGGAATGAGTAGGGAGGACAGTGATATCGTGGCGGCTTTCCGCGAAGATGAAGGGCAAACGTGGCAGCGCGAGCCGCCAAAGGGAGGAGCGAGGATACCGTGTGAACGCGTGTGAAAACTGAGCAAGTCGTCACAGGTGAGCGAGGCGGTACTTGCTTTGACTGTTCTGGAAGCTTTTCGCCTGCACTGTTGGAGTTGCACACGCCGTCGAGGCGCGTGTACCAGAATTTTCAGACCGTTCCGACGACCTTCTAGTCTAATATCACAGGAGGAAATTTAATTCCTCTTCAACGAAGACATAAGAGATAGAAAAGAGGGACTTGCGAAATTATGAATCGAAAACATTCTAGTCTAAAATCATATAAAATTTTATGAGATCACTATTGATTGTATAACCCAAATAAAAGTTGAGATTCAATATTTAAATATACTAATGCACTTTACTTCTCATCTATTAATATCCGTGAAATATATTTAGGAACATGAAATTAGGTCAATAATTCTCTACCGAAGCAATGGGATGAACTGACCAATATATTTTGGAAGGACGTGGAGAAAGTATGATGGGCATCCGAGGCCAAGACCTAAAGAGCACGGTAAATATTAAAAAGCTAATGAACTAGCTGGAAACCCCAAAAGGCGTGGACCATGCTGTCGCCATGGAATCGCAACCTTCAGTTAGGGGAGCGAGTCAACGTCACCCAACAGCAACCAGGCAAATCGATGAAATAGAGAAAACGGGGAGCGCAAATCGCGGCGTCACCGCGTTTATTCAATAGACAAACCTGCGATTAAATGGTCCGCCGCTACAAAAATTGGATGTAAGGCTCACTTGCTTCCAAATTCACACGTATCCGAGATCATTTAACACCAAGCTTGGGTTACATTATCGGAAACGCGCGACAAGTCCCTAAACACCTTAGCAGATATCCAATCTTGTCGCGTGAAAGGCAAGAGAGTGGCACTTTCCGCCATGTAGAGTACGGCGTCAACACACTCATCTCATCGCATGGCTTCTTCAACATCTTGTACATCTTGTACGGGGAATTCCACCTCATTCGTGCATCTAGAGGAAGTTCGCAATTTGCCTTCCTCGTGTCATGTAGAGGATCCCTAACTCTTGATCCCCAAATATGGTGGATTCAACGTATTGAACCTGCCCACGTATGGTGGCAATAGAATAATAAAACTAGCTTACATGCACAAATTACCGCAGTAGTGTTGGCACCTAAATTTGCAATTATTTGGAAATTAATCATGGCAAGGTTATGATTTTGCTTGCTTGAGGTGTTTGTGTTCGCCATATCTCTAGTATTTATTTATTACTTTGATTTGTCGAGTGTTACATTATTAATTGCATACTCACACGATTACCCATTGCATGTTAATGGCTTAGAACGAAAACTGGCCAACACTGCCTACAAAATATTTTTGAAATAAAATGGAAAGACACTGACATGATGTTTGATTAATTTTGGCATAGCCAAATCCCCGTATCCATGAATCTTTGGCTCACATAGGTAAAGTGCTCTCCCACGCTGATTAGTGACAATACCGATAACTGATTAGTGGCGACTTCTAAATAAACTGATTAACATGTTAAGTTAATTAAATTAAAAGATGAAAGTTGTGTTTGGTATGGGTTTGGAAGAGTCCATGCAATGTTTGTGGGAGAGAGGCATTTCACGTCTCTATCTTAAATAGTTAAACAATGCAATTAATCCATTGTTTAACCCCCTTGAACCTAAATAATTTGGAAATTTTATTTTGACCTAACTCTGTTAAATGTTGGGGTAGAAATTAGTTAAAGTTAACTTTACTAGGTGAGAAAAATGGATAAAACTTTCTTTTTCTCACTTGCATAAATCTTCAAATGCCTTATTGCAGATGAACTCCGATGAAAATTCAATTGCCTTATGATGATGAATAGCATTTCTTTCTGTATCATATACACTTTTATCCATTGCATAGCTCAATTGAGCCCGCAAATTTATTTTTAAACTCAATTGGTGATCATTCCCCATGTTAGGGAAGTGTAGTTGAGTTACCGCATTGAGACACTATGCTCCGAAGGGTCCACCAAAGATGAAGACCATGAGAGTCCAGAAACATCGAATTGTTCAAGAGCTTATGGCACCGTGAAAGCCCGAGTCTAACTAGTCATTGAGTTTATTGAAAAAATGTGTTGAAAAAGTCGAAAAAGAAATTCACCAAAAAAAAAAAAAAAAGATCGACCAAAGGCCCAATTATTGGAAAGATTGATAGATGTGGTCAAAGGCCAAGTTTGTAAATATCATCCCCAACGGAGAAGTAAATGATTTGCCCAGTTGCAAAAAGAAAGTGTTGGATTCTCATAGCCGATAGAGCATCTACTAAGGGTGAGTATGGTTCCAGGGTGAAACCTAGAACTGACGAATCGAACTAGATGGAAAATGTTCAATTTCAGGTTAAAATATGTAAGGTAGGTTCCGGGTTTCAAAAATTAAAAAACCTGTCTTGATGGGTAGGTTCTAGATTTTAGGTAGGTGGAATCTAGAACCTAAAACTTAGAACTTGGAACAAGTTTTTGTATGTATGTGTGTGTGTGTGTGTTTTTTTTTTCTATGTCTTCATGTGATACTATTCAATGGCATCCAGTGATGAATGTATAATATAAAACCATTAGTCTAAGTTTCAATTTTATGACCGAGACTTTTATTTTGCTAATGTTTCTTCGCGTGTCCAAAAATAAGTGGTAATCAGTGAATTGTAGCAATAAGCAATGATTATTAAAGAATGTGATAATTTATTGTAGTCATTCAATTAATAATATATATGGAATCTGGGTAAATTTTGGAACCGACCTTGGAACTTGTGATAGGGTAGGTTTTAGATTTCAGGGTATGCAAGATAGGTTTTGGGTTCTAAAAAATAATGAACTTGTTCTAATGAGTAGGTTTCAAGTTCCAAGTAAAATTTGTACGAAATTTGAAACCGCTCATCCTTAGCATTTACATGAGAAGATAATCCTCAATGAAAGAGAAGATTGGTAATGATGCCAAAATGATTACTAGCTTCAAACCCTACAATAAAAAAAAAACTTTGACCTAACAAGTCCTTTCTTTTTTCAATCCATTAGGCATTAACTAAGCCTACAAAACATACCTTACAAAATCTCTTCGGCAGATTATGACACTTGAATTGACTTGGGATATTCAAATATCAAAAGCCTCACTGGAAAAAGTATGGATAAGATTGTTTTACTCTCATATAATTGTTGCTATGTCATTTTGTCTTCTTTAACTTTCCAAAGTAGAAATACTATATTATCTAAAATCGCTAAAGAATATTTTTTTTTTCCATCTCCTCTTTAGCCATTTCTAATTTCTAAAACGTAATGGTTTTTGCATTATTGAGAACATTCAGGTCACCAGTGATAGACGCCATTCTGATTCTTCCACAACATCAATTGGTATAATTAAGCAAAGAATGAATAGCGTCAAATCACATCGTACGTCTAGCAGCTTGATATAAAAGTTTCTGTATTTTGATGTTTTCATTGCTTTAGCCTTTTATATCCACGGCTTTTCATTTCTTCCTTACTGTTCCTTAGCTGGCCACACTATGGAAACGTTTGTTACATAGAGCACACACTTCAGATGTTAATCATCTTCGGATCAAACAAAGAGGCCAACAAGAAAAAGTGCAGCCGCAAACGGACTCGCTGGCATCTAAGGCTGCGCATGACAACGCTTCGTTCCCGGAAGAGTTTTTTTCAGAAATAGTTCTTTTCTATTTCGCTCCGGGAACAATTTCGAGTAAAAGAACCCGTTTGGTAACGACACAAAATTTCTACTCTTGAAATAGAAAAAGAATAGAAATGCGTTTGGTAACGCAACAATTTCTTTTTAGTATTTAATCATTTTTTATTCTTGTTGACGGATTGCCGCCGCCGCCGCCCGCCGCCCGCCGCCCGCCCGCCCGCCGCCGCCGCCGCACGACCGCCCGGCCGCCAACCGTCACCGCCGATCGTTGCGGTGACGGTTGGCGGCCGGGCGGTCGGGTGCGGCGCGGCCGGGCGGGCCGGCGGCGGGGCGGCGGCGGCGGCGGCGGCGGCGGCGGGCGTCCCGGCGTCCGGCGGCGGCGGCGGCGCGGCGGGCGTCCGACGGCGGCGGCGGGCGGTGGCTCCGGGCGGTTGACGGTGGCCGCGGCAAGAAAAGGAAATAAAAGAAAATTAAAAAAAGAAAATCAGCTCATTTCTAAAAATTGTTAGAACAAGAAGCAATTTTTTTTTTGTTTCTCAAAACTCTTCCCGAACAAAAAATTAGAGAAATTGTTCCTAACAAATGTTTTACCAAACAGGTTTTTGTTCTTTTTTTGTTCTAACAAAAGAACGAAAATTTTGAGAACAAAACGTTGTCACGCAGACCCTAAGACTCAGCGCCACGAAAACTGGAGAACGTAATCTACCCCTCACTCCTCTCGTTCAAATACAATATGCGCGCGCGAGATAAATGAATATCCATGCACAACCCAGTCTCTGATTCAAAATATCAATCAATGAATACAAAATGGGAAAAAAGAAGAAGTAACTGTTGGGCACCGACTAAAAACTGCTCTGTACACAATCTAAGTTCTCTAAGCCCTACAAAACGAGATCTAGCACCAGAGGTGGCGCAACCTTCCCTAAACGCAAGGTCAAGTCGTCCTCCATTGGCGACGAGTTCAAATCCAAGCCCATGACCCTCTTGCTGTTCGATTTCTTCAACACCGGCACGGGCGTTGTGGCCACCGCCGCCAAGCTCTCCAGCATGGCGGCCCTGTGCCTCCTCATGTGACCGCCAAGGGCTGGGCCAATCGGGAACTCGAGGCCGCATATTGAGCACTCGTGCTTCTTCGGCTTGGCCGGTGAGGAATCCGCTGCGTGGCCGAGGTGTAAGAGGTCGCCGGAGATAAGCTTCGGCTTCTTGTAGCTGGCTCTGTGCCCTCCGAGCGCCTGGGAGGACGAGAACTCGCGGTTGCACGTCTTGCACGTCAACATCCGCTCTGTAGGCCGCGATTTGTGGTTCGGCGACGACGAGTCCGTGCTCTCGCCGACTCGGGAGAGGAGCATCAAGCAATTGGCCCTGGCCAGGGCTTCGACCCCCGCGTCCTCTCTGTCTCTCTTCACCATCTCTGGAAGTCTGTAGTAGAGAATGTGAAATCGGAGTGTCTGATTTTTCTGGTTTCTTCTTTTGCTTGCTAAGTCGTAACGACTTGTGCGACAGACAGTGTGCGGTGGAGTGAGGGCGAGTCTTCTATATATAGGACGAGAAGCGAGGGGCGAGGGATGACCTACTCGCTTACGCTAACTGAAGTGGCGGAAAGGCCCTCGAGTTTCTTGGGGAATGAGTAGGAAGGACAGTGATATCGTGGCGGCTTTGCGCGAAGATGAAGGGCAAACGTGGCAGCGTAAGCCGCCAAAGGGAGAGCGAGGATACCGTGTGTGTGAACGCGTGTGAAAACTGAGCAAGTCGTCACAGGTGAGCGAGGCGGTACTTGCTTTGACTTTTCTAGAAGCTTTTCGCCTGCACTGTTGGAGTTGTACACGCCGTCGAGGCGTGTGTACAAGAAAATCCGGACAATTGAACTCTTATTTATTCCGTAGAAATTTGTGAGACGAATTCAGGCTGTTCCGAAGACCTTCTAGTCCAATATCACAGAAGGAAATTTAACTCCTCCTCAACGTAGACATAAGAGATAGAAAAAGGGACTTGCAAAATTATGAATTCAAAACATTCTAATATAAAATCATGTAAAATTTTTTGAGACCACTATTAATTATTCTAGTCCAATTGAAAGTTGTGATTTAATAATTAAACATACTAACGTACTCTACTTCTTATCTATTGATTTCCGCAATATACATTTGGGAACATGAAATTAGGTCAATAATTCTCTACTATTGTAATGGGATGAACTGACCAATGTATTTTGGAAGGACGTGGAGAAAGTATGATGGGCATCCGAAGCCAAGGCCTATCGAACACGGTAAATATCAAAAAGCTAATGAACTAGCTAGAAACCCCAAAAGGCGTGGACCGTGCAATCGCCATGGAATCGCAACCTTCAGCTAGGGGAACGAGTCAACGTCACCTGACAGCAACCGGGCGAATTGATGAAATAGAGGAAATTGGGGAGCGTAAATCGTGACGTCACCGCGTTTATTCAATAGACATACCTGCGAATTAATGGTCCACAAAAATTGGATGTAAGGCTCACTTGCTTCCAAATTCACACGTATCCGAGATCATTTAACACAAAGCACGGGTTACATTATCGAAAACGCGCAACAAGTCCCCAAACACCTTAGCAGAGATCCAATCTTGTAGCGTGAACGGCAAGAGATTGGCACTTTCCGCCATGAGTAGTAGAGTACGACGTCAGCACACTCATCTCATCGCATGGCTTCTTCAACATCTTGTACGGGGAATTCCACCTCGTTCGTGCATCTAGAGGAAGTTTCCAATTTGCCTTCCTTGTGTCATGCAGTGGACCCCTAACTCTCGATTCCCAAATATGGTGGATTCAACGTATTGAACCTGCCCATGTATGGTGGCAATAGAATAATAAAACTAGCTTACACACACAAGTTAATGCAGTAGTGTTGACACCTAAATTTGCAAATATTTGAAAACTAATCATGGTAAGGTTATGATTTTGCTTGCTTGAGGTATTTGTGTTGGTCATATCTCTAGTATTAATTTATTACTTTGATTTGTTGAGTGTTACATTATTGATTACGCACTCACATGATTATCCATTGCATGTCAGTGGCTTAGAACTAAAAGAGGGTAGACACTGACATGACGTTTGATTACTCTAGCATAACCAAATCCCTGTATTCATGAATCTTTGGTTTACATAAGTAAAGTGTCTCCCACATTGATATTGATAAATAATTAGTGGTGACTCTTGAAGAAACTGATTAACATGATAAGCTAATTGCATTAAAAGTCGAAAGTTGCGTTTGGTATGGGTTTGGAAGAGTTCATGCTATGTCTTTAGGAGAGAGGCATTTCACTTAGCGGTGAGCAAAAAGAACGGCCTGAATCAGGAACCACCCGAACCAAACCGAATCGAGCGATTGGGTCTTGTTCCTAGAGACACTTGTGATTTTTTGTTCGGTTCCCAATTCCGGGAGTAGAACCGACTAACCAGACCAATGATTAATTTTTAAATGTTTAATTTTTTCTTAAATTCATGTAAAGATCTAATTTAAACTAAAATCTTCATGAAATGGAAAAATGCTCTAATTCAAGGCCTTCCTCGGTACTATTGAGACAACAATCTCACATGTGGCCAAGAGACCATCGAAACCCTTCCTCGTTCCTCCTATTTAAAGATGAAGCCTACTTATTAGTTTCTTTTTCCACTTGATATGGTACTATGGCTTCAAGAGCCACACCCTTGTTCCTCATCCTCTCTCTCTCTTTCTCTCCCTCCCTCCCTCGTCCCCCTCCCTCATCTGCAAGAGACAAGGCCCTTCAAGCCTTCAAGAGCTCCACATTGAGCAAACACTTAGAGAGCATAAGAGATATTGTCTATAAAACCCAAGCCAGGCAACGCCTTTAAACGTGTTGTCAACGGCCTTCTTAGCCAAGATTGAGCGTGAAATATATGAAGTGTGATCGATGCTCACACAAGTGGAGTTAGATTTTTTTGCACGTGGGAACATGTGTTTCAAACACATGCAATTGGTTCCATTGGACCGCTTGGGAACCAAATTGAACGATTGGTCTAGTTTCATTTGGTTCCAACTTCTTTTGGTTTGATCCTTGAGTCTGAAAATGGGGAACCAGTTCGGTCCCCAGTTTCAAGTGGGAATCGGATTGCCCGGGAACTGATCAAACCCCTTTGAACCTAAATAATTTGGAGAATTTCTTTGGACTTAACCCTGTCAAGAACTACCTCACATTGAGGCAGAATTTCGTTAAAGTTGACATTACAAGGTGAGAAAAATAAATAAAACTTTCTTTTTCTCAGTTGCATAAATCTTCGAATGCCTTATTGCAGATGAACTCAAACGAAAATTTAATTGCCTTATGATGAAGAAGAACATTTCTTTCATTATCATATATACTTTTATCCATTGCATAGCTCAATTGATCTTGCAAATTCATATTTAAACCCAATTGGTGATCATTCCCCGCACTAGGGCAAAGTAATAGAGGTACCGCATTGAGACAGCATGGTCTGAAGCGTCGATTGAAGATGAAGACTCTGAGGGTCTAGAAATGTCGAATTGTTCAAGAGCTTATGGCATCATAAAAGCCTGAGTCTGACTAGTCATTGAGTACACTGAAAAAATGTGTTAAAAAATCGAAAAAAGAAATTCAAAAACAAAAAAGATCGGCGAAAGGCCCAATTATTGGAAAAGAATGAAGGATGTGCTCGAAGGCCAAGTTTGTAAAAAATCATCCCCACCAGAGAAGCAATGATCTCCCCAATTGTAAAAAGCAAGTGTTGGCTTCTCATAGCCAATAGAGCATCTACTAGGGGTGAGTATGATTTCAGGATAGAACTTGAAACTGAAGAAGACTAGTGGGAATATGTCCAGTACCAAGTTCCAAGGTACGCAAGGTAGGTTCCAAATTCCAAAAATTATGAAACTTGTCTCGATAGGTAGGTTCTAAGTTCTATCTAGGTTCTAAGGTGTGCAAGGTAGGTTCCAGATTCCAAAAATTAGGAAACCTGTCTCGACAGGTGGGTTCTAAGTTCTAGGTAGGTAGAACCTAGAACCTAAAACTTAGAACTTGGAACAAGTTTTGTGTGTGTGTGTGTGTGTGTGTGTGGTAGAACCTAGACCCTACAACTTAGAACTTGGAACAAGTTTTGTGTGTGTGTGTGTGTGTGTGTGTGTGTGTGTTTGGTAGAACCTAGACCCTACAACTTAGAACTTGGAACAAGTTTTGTGTGTGTGTTTGTGTGTTTCTCTATGTCTTCGTGTGATCCTATTTCATGGCGTCCGATGATGAGTGTATAATTTGGAACCACTAATCTAAACTTTAATTTTATGATCGAGACTTTTATTTGTTAATATTTCATATTCTTCACGTGTCCCAATATAAGTTGTGATAAGTAGATTATAGCAATAAATGATAGTCATTGAAAAAGTTGATAATTCACTGTAATTATTTAATTAATAATATAGGTAGAACTTGGATAAATCTTAGAACCTGTGATAGAGTATGTTCTAGGTTTCAGGGTATGCAAGTAGGTTCTAGGTTCTAAAAAATGATGAACTTATTATAACGGATAGGTTCCGAATTCCAAGCGAAACCTGTACGAAACCTGAAACCGATCACCCTTGGCATCTACACGAGAAGACAATCCCCAATGAAGGAGAAGATTGATAACAATGCCAAAATGATTACAAGCTACAAACCCTACAATGAAAAAACCTTTGAGCTAACTGTACCTTATAAAATCTCCTTAGCGGATTATGACACTTGAAGTAATATAGGAGATTCAAATATTAAGAGCCTCACCCAAAAAGTGTAGATAAAATTATTTTTATCTCATATAATAATTGCTGTGTCATTTTATCATCTTTTGACTTTTCCAAGTTGAAATACTAGATTATCTAAAATCGGCTAAAGGATATTTTTGTCTATCTCCTCTTAAGCCATTTCTAACTTCTAAAACTTAATGGTTAAGCAAATCACCGGTCGTGGACAGACTCTTCCACAACATCAACAAGTATAGTTAAGCAAATAACGAGTAGCATCAAATTACAAATGAATATCCATGAGAAACCCAGTCTCTGACTCAAAATATCAATCAATGAATACAAAAAAGAAGGAAAAAAAGGAACGGTTCAGGCACCGACAAAAAACTGCTCTGTACACAATCTACGTTCTCTACAAAACGAGATCTGGCACTAAAGGCGGCGCAACCTTTCCTAAACGCAAGGTTAAGTCGTCCTCCATCGGCAACGAGTTCAAATCCAAGCCCCTGACTCTCTTGCTGTTCGATTTCTTCAACACCGGCACAGGCTTTGCGGCGGCCGCCGCCAAGCTCTCCAGCATGGCAGCCCTGTGCCTCCTCATGTGACCGCCAAGGGCTTGGCCAATCGGGAAATCGAGGCCACATATCGAGCACTCATGCGTCTTCGGCTTGGCTGGCGAGGAATCCGCTTCGTGGCCAAGGCGCAAGAGGTCGCCGGAGATCAGCTTCGGCTTCTTGTGGCTGGCTCTGTGCCCTCCGAGCGCCTGGAAGGAGGAGAACTCGCGGTTGCACGTCTTGCACGCGAACATCCGCTCTGTAGGCCGCGATTTGAGGGTGGAGTCAGTGCTCTGGCCGACTCGGGAGAGGAGCATCAAGCTGTTGGCCACGGCCAGGGCTTCGACCTCCGTGTCCTCTCTGTCTCTCTTCACCATCTCTGGAATTCTGTAGTAGAGAATGTGAAATCGGAGTGTCTGATTTTTCTGGTTTCTTCTTTTGCTTGCTGAGTCGGGATGAATATGCTCTGACAGTGTGTGGAGGAGCCGAGTCTTATATATAGGACGAGAAGGCGAGGGGCGGGTGATGACCTATACGCTTACGCTTAGCTGAAGTGACGAAAAGGCCCTCGAGTTTCTCGCGGAAGGTCTGGCAGCTTCGCGTGAAGATGAAGGGCAAACCTGATAATGTGGGCCGCCGAAGGAGGGGGAACGAGGATAGCGTGTGAACGCGTGTGAAACTGGGGAAAGTCGTGACAAGTGAGCGAGGCTGAAGTTTCTTTGTCTTTTCTAGAAGCTTTTTAGCTCAGGCTGTTGGTGTTGTACGGCCAGTCAAGGCGCGTGTGTAAGAATATCGGGAAATTTAACTCTTTTTTCATTCCGTAAAATGTTACGAGAGCAAATCAGACTGTCCGAAGACCTTCTAGTCTAATGTTACAGGAGGAGATTATTTCCTCCTCTCAACATCGGCTGGATTTTGATTTAAAACTACTCGTGAAAATATATTATAAGAGATAAAAAATGGGACTTAAAAAATTATGAATTCAAGATCTTCTAATCTAAAATCATGTATTGATCACTCTTGATATCTACAACAATTCTCAACGAAGGAGAAGATTGGTAACGATGCCAAAATGATTACTAGCTATAAATCTATACAATGAAAAAACCTTTGAGCTAAACATACCTTATAAAATCTCCTCGGCGGATTATGATACTTGAAGTAAGATAGGACATTCAAATAATAAGAACCTCACCCAAAAAGTACAGATATTATTTTTTCTCATATAATTTTATCATCTTTTGACTTTTCCAAAACTTAGTGGTTAAGTAAATCACCCATTGTGGACACCATTCAGATTCTTCCACAACATCAACAGGTATAGTTAAGTAAATAACGAGTAGCGTCAAATTACATCGTATATCTAGGAGCTCGATATAAAGGTTTTTGTATTTTGATGTTTCAGTGCTTTAGCCATTTATATCCATGGCTTTTCATATCTTCCTTACTGTTCCTTAGCTGGTCACACTATTAAAACATTTGTTACATAGAGCACACACTTCAGATGTTAATCATCTTCGGATCAAACAAAGAGGCCAACAAGAAAAAGTGCAGCCGCAAACGGACTCGCTGGCATCTAATGTTGGACGCAAATTACGTAACCCCAAGATCTCCATAACAAGAACAAGAACAAGTAGAAAGATTAACGCACCTGTTTTGAAATCCATCAAATATAAAGCGGAAGCAGAAAAGGGATTACCCACACATCAAGGGGATCCACTGTTCTTGAAGCGGAAGCGGAAACACAATGTTCCACGCGCAAGTCCTTCTCCTCTATTGCCCTCCGTATCACCGGCTCAATGAGGCGACCCCCTCACGTGTAGCGTTAGGAAAACGCCCCTTAGGTGAGGATACATGTGAGAATTAGGGTTAGAGGAGAGACTTGAGCACTATTTATAGAGTTTCCAGCCGGTCCTCTCATTACGGGCCAGCTCAACTCGGCCCACACTAATGGCAGCCCCATATTAGACTAATTAAGAAACTTTCTATCTCACCTTAGACCAAACCCCGTAAAACGGTAAACGTTAAACGGTAAATTACAATATCAATTAATGTAGTCCACAATTAGAAAAACTCTTACATTCTCCCACTTGGACTATATTAATTGAAATCGTACCTTATGTGCGCACATTGGTCTAGAGATAATTCTTAATAGTCAATCATATCCCATAAAGTCTTAAACACACCGAATCATGGCGGTAATCGCATGTATACACACGAGCCTTCCATGGTCACGAGTGCTCTCGACTTTATTAATATGGATTCAATATGGTAGTGTGTCAAATGGATAACATCTCTCATAAAGAGATCCCATTTGTCGACTACCATTCTCTTACCTTAGGTGTCATAAAAAACTTATGCCACTAGAGAATGCTTTATGGTTCCAATGAACCCACATATGTCTTGTTCTTATGGTTAACATTTCTTTGTGTATCACAAGACATATGCACAAGGCTAATAACCGGATGCCCGGATGCCCTAGCCTTCACTCAAGGTTTATACAATCCCTTGAGACTTTATCAATATGTATTCATCATAATAACAACACATTCAAAATATTTTATTGAATGCAAAAGTTGATACATATCAAACCATTACAAAGTGTAACGAACACGAGATGAAACCTTTATCGAGTAAAGCCAAAATAGCTCCCACTAAACAACAGGTATCCGAAGATACTCCTACTAGGCCCATGCTTAATGACATGTCACTCAAATACACATGGACGTAGGTTTTTAATTAGTGGATCTGCAATCACAACATTTGTGAAAATATGTTATATTATAAGTCACCTTTCTGTATCGTTTCTTTATGATAAAAAATATTTGACCACCATATATTTAGACCCCTTGAGACCTCTGTAGTAAATAAATAATACTACAAATTTGTTATCTCAATACAACCGTATGGGTCTATCCATCAAGTTAAAACGATCAACTCCGTCATGAGGTTCGGAGCCTAAAAGCCCAAGTAACAGCCTAAAAGAATGTTACTAACACTGCTTACATAGTATAAGATAACAAAGAACTTTATTTACTGCACTTCCTACTAACATAAATCCGTATTCCGTTATTGATTGCATGTCATCAGAACAGCCAATAAAGTTTACATCTAAATACTCTACTAACTGCAAGAATTGAACATAGCTATAAATTAGCATATAATCTCTTGTCTTCTTTAAGTACCTAAAACCTTCTTGACAAAGAACCCGGTGATCATGTCCCGAATCGACGATATCCGCCTAGAAGTCCCGTCACAAAGACAACATTTAGTCTAGTGCAAATTCGAGCATACATTATACTTTTAAGTGCACCGACACAAGGTACACCATTTAATTAGATTTTTTCAATATCTAAATAAGGACAATGTGATAGATTTAGTCCATCACCCTTAACAACAGGAGCAATTCTGGCTTGCAATAATGTATATTGAATATTTTCAATATACAATCGAAGAAATGTCCTCCGAGAAAATCTAATATAATATGGCAAAAAATAATCCTTACTGAGACCTCGAAAAGGATAAAAGATGTCTCAAGGTCACAACTTGTAAGCAAAACATCAAGTACATAGAGTATGAGAAAAATAAATTTCCTCCCACTTGACCTTGCAAGTATATTGAATTACTTTGTTCCCAATTGAACAAAATAACAATACTATGAAACTTTAAAAATATTGTCTGGAAATTTGCTTAAAACTATAAATAAGACTTTTCAGTCTACACACAAATTTACTTGAAACATTTATTGCAAAATTCTCCAATTGCACAATATAGATTTTGTATCTATTTGGCGTAACTCCAAATCAAAAAGAGTTATTAATGCCACATTCACTCTGAAAGAATCTTTAAAAATACTAGAAAGAAATAGTTATTTCTTCACTATAAACAATCCACCCCTCTTTCGAGTGAAAACTTTAGTTACCAATTTGGCTTTAAATTCCACAATCTTTCTTTGAAATTCTTTTAGTTTGTACACCAATTTGCAACTAATAAACTTGTGATTTTTAAACAAGTCGGTGAGTTTCCAAACATGTTTCATAGATTGTATATCGCCTTTTTATGGCATCTAATCACATACTTAATTGACAACAAGAAACGACATTTATATAAGTTGTTAAAACAACAATGTAGTGGATATTATAATCATGCTCTCACAAATAGACTATATAGTATGATGATATAATCGATCGTCTTTCCCTAACAAATCTCCTTAATAAAACGCAACCACTTCATTCTGCACTTGAGAGGTATAAGAAATTTCATTATAAACTATATCAAGAATAGTACCTTGAACCTCAACAAGTTTAGTCTATGGTACAGGAGATTCCATAATTATTTGTATAGGTAAAGACAAAAACATAGTAAGATCCCTCATACTATTATCTTTAATAGTCTGAGAGCAGCTATCCTCTACAATTACGTCAATATTTAGAAACTTTAGAGTATGCGATTCCATAATTCTTGTATCTTTTTTAGGGTCATAAAATTAATATCCCTTCGAACAATTAGAGTAAGATACAAAATAATTCCAAGTGAATCTTTTGTCAGGATTTTCAGGCATAGTAATTAAGTTATCACCCCAGAATCTATCAAGTATTTGACAAATGACCCTTTAAGCTATTTCGCATTGTCATACTTGCCAAAATACTCATGGCCACTGTTAAACCTGACAACCTTTTAATCATATACAAGATGTATATGTCATTAGGACTTAAACACAATCTTTGCAGATATGTCCTAATTTCAATATCAGATAAGATATAATTTCAAGCAACTAAGGCTTCCTTCATCTTATAGCAAATGCGGTCCGCGAGGCAAACCTCTTTTCAAGTGTTCCGAGAATGGAACGCTTCATGGACAATAAGCAAATTCAATTGCTCTTTTCTCAAGCAACAAATCATATGTCCACAACTTAAAATTTGAAGCAGTAAAAAAAAAACCTCAATAATGACGGAATTACCATTTACGTAAAATGTGACTGAAAAACAAGCAATGTATATAATTAGCATCATGTGAGTACCGTGTAACTTGACGTACAAGTACACATCCAGAGAGTTACACGCATAATCATATAATCACCTTTGGGCGAGAATACATGATATGCAATTGTACACTCCCCACATGATAAGGGTTATGAGAATATATTCCAATCTTCGTGAATTCATCACCTTTGGGCATATGAACCATTAGGATTGGTCACTCCTCCACCACACTATCATATATCCCTCCATGAACTAATACACAATCACCTCCTTTGGGAGTATGACTACGCATTAGACCGGGAGACATCCCAATCAAATATACGAGACCGAAATTTCTCAAACCCAATCAAGCGTGCCACTTTGGCGGTCACAACTCAATTGAATCATTGAAATTCTCTCATACCGGGGATATAAACTTTACTCATCACATACACCATATACATGTGATTTTAACTTTAGTGATAGGGGCATGTTATCACTAAAATCACATATCATGCTAATTACATTGCTTTATCCATTAATAAAAATTAATCATACGTATATATAAATATATATACAGCGAATCTGAAAGACAGATTCCAATGAGATCATTGATCACAGTAACACAAGAAACTTCCCATAACGAGAGAATAAAACATCTCTTATGCACCCCAATTACATATTACCGAGAACAACATAAAAGAATGCGATCTAAAATATCTCTCACAAATTAACATCAATAGTAATACATGGTACACCATATCGACAAGCTTAACAAATGATCAACTATTGCTCATGAGTTTCATAAGGCAAAACATGACTCCAAGGCCAACAACTCGATTTATTAATCAATTTAAGTAACAAATATCATTACTTCAATCGGTGGCCTATAAATTGAGTCAAACCACGAACTAAATATCTAAACTATAACAAGTAGATACTATTGCTCTGCATAAATATTGCCATACTCCTTAACCATAAAAATATTCAATTTGATAGATATTAACAAGTGACCGGATAAGTTCATGTACAATATGCAATAACTTAATCGACATGCATTACCTACATACAAAGCGAGATATGTCAATCGGTACAATTAGTTTAGTCACGAGTTCTTAAGACATCCATCATTCAAAGATTATCAGCGTGTCAAGGAGTATGTATGAGCAACAAAAGTTTCATAATCTTTTCTTGTTTCTTATCACCAATACATAGCTCAATTACTATCCCATATTGATTGTATCTCATCAAGCCAGCTTCGTTCACAATAAAGTTTGATTTTTATTGATGAATCACACCATTATGATGTTTATGTGATAACATACCTGTAACCCAACACTTATATTTCCAATTTTCACAGAAAATATAAGAAAAATACGCAAAAATACACTAAAAATACACGTATTTAGGGTTCCGTATGTATTTTCACATCCATAAAATTATCAAATATGTAAAATAAATACATCACGACATAGAGGACGGCCATACGAATCCAACGCCGCCAGCCACGCGCCGATCCGACGCTCCACGAGCCCTCACGCGCCGCCTAAGTGCGCGGCGCGTGGAGCTCACGCGCAGCCGCGCGTTCGACGCCCGGGCGGCGCGTGGCCGCGCGTGGGGCGCGTGCGGCCTCCCCGGCGACGCGCCGCCGACCTTCTTGCTCGTCTCGTCGATTCAGTCCGAATTTGTGATTTAATTTTATTTTTATTGAATAAAAAATCTCGAAAATCACAAATTAGGGCAAGATCCGTACGAATTAGGGCTAATCCGTACAAATTAGGGCAAAACCTTTATGTGTTCAAGTTCTAGGGTTATGGTTGCTCTGATACCACATGTTGGACGCAAATTACGTAACCCCAAGATCTCCATAACAAGAACAAGAACAAGTAGAAAGATTAACGCACCTGTTTTGAAATCCATCAAATATAAAGCGGAAGCAGAAAAGGGATTACCCACACATCAAGGGGATCCACTGTTGCTTGAAGCGGAAACGGAAACAATTCCGCGCGCAGTCCTTCTCCTCTATCGCCGTATCCGTATCACCTGCTCAATGAGGCGACCCCCTCACGTGTAGCGTTAGGAAAACGCCCTTAGGTGAGGATACATGTGAGAATTAGGGTTAGAGGAGAGAGATTGAAGACTATTTATGTAGTTTAGTGAGTCACTCCTCATTACTGGTGAGTAAATAACTCGGCCCACACTACCAAATGTACCCCATATTGGCCAATTAAAAACTTTCTATCTCACCTTAGACCAAACCCCGTAAAACGGTAAACGTTAAACGGTAAATTACAATATCAATTAATGTAGTCCACAATTAGAAAAACTCTTACATCTAAGACTCAGCACCACGAAAACTGGAGAACGTAATCATCCCCTCACTCCTCTCGTTCAAACACAATATGCGCGCATGAAACAAATGAATATTTATGCGAAACCCAGTCTCCGATTCAATGAATACAATGAAGAAGGAAAAAAGAAGGAACGGTCAGGCACCGACTAAAAACTGCTCTGTACACAATCTACGTTCTCTAAGCCCTACAAAACAAGATCTAGCGCCAAAGGCGGCGCAACCTTGCCTAAACGCAAGGTCAAGTCGTCCTCTGTCAGCGACGAGTTCAAATCCAAGCCCATGACTCTCTTGCTGTTCGATTTCTTCAACACCGGCACAGGCTTTGTGGCGGCCGTCGCCAAGCTCTCCAGCATGGCGGCCCTGTGCCTCCTCATGTGTCCACCAAGAGCTTGGCCAATTGGGAAATCGAGGCCGCATATCGAGCACTCGTGCTTCTTCGGCTTGGCCTGCGAGGAATCCGCTGCGTGGCCGAGGTGGAACAGGTCGCCGGAGATCAGCTTCGGCTTCTTGTGGCTGGCTCTGTGCCCTCCCAGCGCCTGGAAGGAGGAGAACTCGCGGTTGCAGGTCTTGCACGCGAACACCCGCTCTGTGGGCCACGATTTGCAGTTCGAGTCGGTGCTCTGGCCGACTCGGGAGAGGAGCATCAAGCTGTTGGCCCCGGCCAGGGCCTCGACCTCCGTGTCCTCTCTGTCTCTCTTCACCATCTCTGGAAGTCTGTAGTAGAGAATGTGAAATTGAAGTGTCTGATTTTTCTGGTTTCTTCTTTTGAATGGAAAATGGTATGACAGCATGCGGTGGAGTGCGACTCTTATATATAAGACGAGGAGCGAGGGGCGAGCGATGACCTATTCGCTTACGCTAACCGGAGTGACCAAAAGGCCCTCGAGTTTCTTGGGGAATAAGTAGGGAGGACAGTGATATCGTGGCGGCTTTTGGTGAATATGAAGGGCAAACAGTGGCAACGTGAACCGCCAAAGAGAGAGCGAGGATACCGTGTGAACGCGTGTGAAAACTGGGGAAGTCGTCACACGTGAGCGAGCGAGCGAGGCGGCACTTGCTCTGACTTTTCTAGAAGCTTATCGCCTGCACTGTCGGAGTTGTACGCGCAGTCAAGGCGCGTGTAGGGGATTATCTGGACATTTGAACTCTTTTTCATTCCATAGAAATTTGCGACAGCAATTCCAACCGTTCCGAAAACCATCTAGTCTAATATTTTGCGGAAATTTAACTCCTCCTGAACATAGGTTGGATTTTGATCTAAATCAACTCGTGGAAATATATTATAAGAGAGAGAAATGAGAGATTTGGACCATTTTGAATTCATGATTTTCTATATGTAAAATTTTTGAAAGACCATTACTAACTATTCTAAAAATTCAAGCAGTTAAATGAAAACAAGATTTAATATTTAAATATACTAGCACTCTACTTCTCATCCATTGATTCTGGTGAAATATATTAAGGAACATGAAACTAGGCCAATATTTCTCATCTGTTGCAATGAGATGGACTGATCAATTCATTTTGGAAGGACGTGGAGAAAGTATGATGGGCATATGAGGCCAAGGCCTAAAAACACGGTGACATAAAAAAGCTATTGAAGCAGCTAAAAACCCCAAAAGGTGGTCCATACTAGTGCGGAGTACTGGGAAGGAGTTGACTCACGCGCTACGAAAGAACGTGGACAGTGCTGTCGCTACGGAATCGCAGCGTTTAGCGGTGGGAACGAGTCATCAGAGACGTCACGCGACAGCAGCCAGGCGAATCGATGAAATAGAGGGGAACGGGGAGCGTAGCTGCGTAAGTCGTGACGTCACCGCACTTCTTCAATGGACAAACCTGCGATTAAATAGTCCGTTGCCTCAAAAATTGAATGTAAGGCTCACTTGCTTCCAAATTCCCACGTATCCGAGATCATTCAACGCAAAGCATGAATTACATAATTGGAAACACGCAAGAAGTCCCTCAACACTTTAGCAAATCTCCAATCTCGTAGCGCGAACGGTAAGAGACCAACATCTTCCGCCATGAGTAGTGGAGTGCAGCGTCGGCACACTCATCTCATCGCGAGGCTTCTTTAACATCTTGTATAAGGAATTCCCCCTCGTTCTTGCATCTGGAGAAAGTCCTCAATTTGCCTTCCTTGTGTCGTGTAGAGGACCCCTAACTCTTGATTCCCACTTATGCTGGATTCATCGTATTGAACCCACCCATGTATGGTGGCAATAGAATAATAAAACTAGTGGAAAGTGTGTGAGCCCTGAAATCGAAGATGGACCAATGGAGACCTATCTGGTTCATGTTTCAATGCATATAAGATAGGTTCTATATTTCAAAAATTGGAGAACTTGTTTCGACGGATAGATACCAATTTCTAGGATATAAAACCTAGAATAAGTTTTTGTATTTTTCTTGATTATATCTTCGCACAATCCTTGGATATTCCTCGGTTTTCAATAATGAGTGTATAATCTGAAACTACTAATATAAACTTCCATTTTAAGGCTAAGACTTTTACTTTATTAATTTTTCATATTCTTTGTATGTCTAAATATAAGTTGTGATTAGTGGATTGTAGTAATAAGTATCATTAAAAATGATTTACAACAATTGTTCAATTAATAATATAGGTGCAATCCAAGTAGTCCTTAGAAACCGTGATAGGGTAGGTTTCATATTTCAGGATATGCAAAGTAGTTCTAAGTTCCAATAAAATGAGAAACTTGTCCATATAAAATATGAAACTTGTTTTAACATGTAGGTTTCAGGTTCCAGTGGAACATATTAGGAACCTGTAATCAATCACTTCCGGTGGAGAATGTCTTACATGCGATGCGCACAAGTTAATGCAATAGTGTTATAAGCGTTAGTTATCCTGGTGGAGCCAGCGAGTTTCCTGCGACCACGACGTTTTTCCAGACCTTCTGGTGCTTTCGTCCAATTCCCGAAGGGTCTCTCAACGTCCATAGGTGCCCACACTGGTCCTGCCATCGTGACCAGCACCAGTCACCGAGCCTTTTGCCGAGTTTTGCTTGCTGGTTTAGGCGACTCCAGCAACTCCAGTCTTCAGTCCAACCGCTGGTCTTCCAGCGACGTCCAGGCAGTCCTGAGGTTTCCGGATGATCCTCCTGCATCGATTCCACAACACCAGCAGCTTTCGGTCACGTCCAAACAACTTTCAGGTGAACGTTCGGTCAGCTGCTTTCAGCGCCCCGTCTAACGAATCCTTGCCGTGCTCAATCTATCTTTCTGCTGCATCTGAACTTGTTTTTGCAGGTTAACCAGAGACCAATACATAATCCACCCACCCTGCTGTGGGCGTGTTGGTTCGGGCATTCTTCCCATCCTTATTGGGGGGAGGTTCGAGTCACTGCGTGCGCAATTGCCCGATTTAAGTGTGGCGCCGTGGGAGGTGGATCACTTGTCTTGCGCGCCGCCCGAGTTTACGTCGCCGCTGCCATTTGTATGGCAATTCCCACATCATTTTTTATATATACACGCCCATCAATTCTCGACGGCATTAATAATTCCGACAATGCCCACTCGTCCAACCACCGCGTACGCTGCCACACCGTCGTGCCTTGATCACTTCCCGTGATTCTGGGGACATCTCTATTCTGATTTTTTTCGAGCTTGACCACACCACAATGAAGCTTACATACCTGATTGGTCCCTCTCTCACTCTCAACTCCAGGGGAAGAGCCTAAAAGGGAGGAACACGCAGCACACAAATCCAAATGGAGTCAAGGGTCAAAGAGGTGGGTCTTACGAGAAAGTGGAAGAGTGATAAAAGAGAAAAGAAAACAAGTGGAGGAGCAATTTGTTGTTTTCAGGCGGTCTTCCAGTCAACAAACGAAGCACCATCGAGGGAGCCTCCAACATGTCCTTCGAGAGCACCCCCCGGTGAGTCCACACCGATATAAATAGTTTCCTAATTCTTTTGCTTAGTTGAATTTTCAAATTGCCTAATTTTGAATTATTGAAATCTAACATAATATTCTTGAGATTTTTAGGCATGCATGCCCCAATTAAAAAAAATTCCCATATTGAAAACCTTAATAATTAAAATTTCGAGTTGTAAGACATAAGATTGGAATTTTAATTATTCTGATTGCCTTTGTTTCCTAATATGGATAGGGTGAATATATGGTTTATATGGGCATATTATATTGCATATTTTTTTTAAAAGAAATTTTTTCTACTTTGGAAATACAAAAAATTGCATTGCATAATTGGATAGATTGAACTCATATCTAGGAACCATGTAGTTAATCAGAAAATTAACGACCAAAAAAAAATATAAAATTATCTGATATAGAATAGGATTTAATATAAATTATTTTGTAAATTTGAATTAGGTAATCACATATTTTAAGTATTTTCATATTTTAGCTTTAAAGAAAACCACAAAGCATAAAAATGTCATATCGAAATAGTTGCATCAATTTCATATTATCACTTACTACGTCATCATTGTTGCTATGTCATCTCAAGCCATGTTATTGCCACGTCATCATTGTTGCATCAATTTCATGTCATTACCACATCATCCATCTCATGCCACACATCACCCGTGTGATGTCCTTTATGCCATGTCATCATATTTTCATCTCATAATTTCTACGGTGTTTAGTGATTGCATGATTAGGGTCATTTAATTTAAAATGCATGTCATGTTTGAATAGTTTTCAATAATGTTACCTAAAGATAGAATTAGAACATTTATATAAATTGCATATCACATGTCATGTCAAGTTAGTCACACGAACATAACTTCAATTAAAATTGCATCTCATGCATTGTTTAGTTTCCATAAACAATAAAAAGTGAAAAAAGAATTAATTCAAATTGCACAATTTTTTTGGCAACCGTGTTTAGGCTACACATGCATTTTTTTTATTGACACTTTGCAAATATTTGGAAATTAATTATGGTAATGTTATGATTTGCTTGCTTGAGGTATATGTGTTTGTTATATATCTAGTATTTATTTATTACTTTGATTTGTTAATTATGCATCCACATGATTACCGATTGCATGTTAGTGGCTTAGAACTCAAACTAGCCAACAGTGCGTACACAATATTTTTGAAATAAAGAGGAAAGACATTGAAATGACATCAGATTAATTTAGCATAACAAAATTCTCATATCCATGAATCTTTGGATCGCATAAATAAAGTGCTCTCCCAAGTTGATTAGTGGCGATACCGATAAGTGATTAATAGCGACTCTTGAATAAACTAATTAACATATTAAACTAATTAAATTAAAAGCCAAAAGTTACATTTGGTATGGGTTTGGAAGAGTCCATGCTATGTCTTTGGAAGAGAGGCATTTCACTTCTCTGTCTTAAATAGTGCAATTAATTCATTCTTTAATCCTTTGAGCCTAAATAATTTGGAGAATTTCTTTTGACTTAATTCCGTCAAGAACCACCCCATGTTGAGGCAGAATTTAATTAAAGTTGATGTTATGATGTGAGAAAAATGGATAAAACTTTCTTTTTCTCACTTGCATAAATCTTCAAATGCCTTATTGTAGATGAACTCAGACAAAAATCCAATTGCCTTATGATGATGAATAGCATTTCTTTCGCTATCATATGCACTTTTATCCATTGCATAGCTCAATTGAGCTCACAAATTCATCTTTAAACCCAATTGATTATCGTTCCCTACATTGGGGTAGAGTAATTGAGTATCCGCATCGAGGCAGCATGGACCGAAGATGAAGACCGTGAGAGTTTAGGAACACTGAATCTTTCAAGAGTTTATGGCACCATAAAAGCCCAAGTTTGACTAGTCCATGAGTGTACTGAAAAATGTATTGAAAAAAAAATTGGACAAAGGCCCAATTATTGGAAAAGAATGAAAGATGTTGTCGAAGGCCAAGCCTGTGAAAATCATCCCCAACGGAGAAGCAATGATCTCCCCAATTGCAAAAGGCAAGTGTTGGATTCTCATAGCCGATAGAGCATCTATTAGGGGTATGGTTCAAGGATTGAATCTAGAATTGAAGAACCAGATTAGTGGGAATTTGTCTAATTTAAAGTTTTAAGATATGCTGGATAGGTTATGAGTTCCAAAGATTGAGAAACTTTGTAGGTAGGTTCCAGGTTCTAGCTAAGTAGAACGTGGAACCTAAAACTTAGAACTTAGAATAAGCTTTTGTGTTTTTTTTTTTTTTAATTTATGTTTTCGTGCGATCCTATTTCATAATATCCTATGATGAGTGTATAATTTAGAACCACTAATCTAAGCTTCAATCTAAATGTATGACCCTAGTCCATGGTGAGGGTTAGCGAACTATAGCGAGTCACCGTCGACACACTCGAGGCATGGTGAATGATCCAACCTCGTCGTTGAAGCCTCAATCTTTGAACCCGATGGATCCATTGGCCTCAATAGCGTCAATTCCCCAAAATCCGTCGTTGAATCCTAAATCCAATCCCAATCGCTGCTCTCTCACTCCTCTCCCTCATATCTCATCCCCTCCTCTGCCTCATTACCCTTGGTAACAGCAACAATAGACATAGTCGCATCCATAGTTGCACCCTCAATCACTCACCTGAGCACTCACCCTCGGCTCAACAAGGCTAATCCTCGCCTGTGGCCAACGAGTGAGACCTTGCCCAAGCGAGGCCAGCCCTTGCTGGCCATGGATGTAGTTGATGGCCGACGCTGGCCACCGGAAAAAGAAAAGGAAGAGAAAGGGAGAAGGAAAAAAAATCAGAAAAAAATCAGAAAAATATTAAAAAATTCAATAAATTAAAAAAATGCTAAAATATTATTGAAAATGTCAACATCAACATCGGTCATGCCATGTCAGCCAGTCGGCGTCCACGTCAACAATTTCTAACCTAAGTTGGTTAAATGGAATGAGTTGGTAACAATATAGAAATGTTTAGGACTAAATTAGTCCAATTAAAAAGTTTACAACTAAATTGGTACCAATGCAATAGGTTAATGACTTTTTTGGTACTTTTCCCGTTTTTATCTCATATAATTGTTGCTATGTCATTTTATCATCTTCAACTTTTGCAAGTTGAAATACTATATTATCTAAAATGCTAAAGAATATTTTTGTCCATCTCCTCTATAGCCATTTCTAACTCCCAAAACTTAATGGTTTTTGCATTATCCAGAGCATTCATATCCTCAGCAGTGGACACCGTTCAGATTCTTCCATAACATCAACAGGTATAATCAAGCAAATAACGAGTAGCATCAAATTACATCGTATATCTAGCAGCTCCATATAAAGGCTTTTGGATTTCGATGTTTTCAGTGCTTCGGCCATTTATATCCATGGCTTTTCATTTCTTCCTTACTGTTCCTTGGCTGGCCACACTATTTAAAACATTTGTTACATAAAGCACGCACTTCAGATATTAATCATCTTCGGAACAAACAAAGAGGTTGACAAGCGAAGAGTGCGGCCACAGTCGTACTCGCTGGCTGGCATCTAAGACCTCAGCACCACGAAAGCTGCAGAACGTAACCATCGTCTCCCTCATCTCGTTCAAATACAATTTGCGTTCATGAAACAAATGAATATCCATGCGAAATACATTCTCTGATTCAAAATATCAATAAATCAATGAATACAAAAAAGAAGGAAAAAAGAAGGAACGGTCAAGCACCGACTAAAAACTGCTCTGTACACGATCTACGTTCTCTAAGCCGTACAAAACGAGATCTAGCACCAAAGGCGGCGCAACCTTTCCTAAACACAAGGTCAAGTCGTCCTCCATCGGCGATGAGTTCAAATCCAAGCCCGTGACTCTCTTGCTGTTCGATTTCTTCAACACCGGCACAGGCTTTGCGGCTGCTGCTGCCAAGCTCTCCAGCATGGCGGCCCTGTGCCTCCTCATGTGACCACCTAGGGCTTGGCCGATCGGGAAATCGAGGCCACATATCAAGCACTCGTGCGTCTTCGGCTTGGCTGGCGAGGAATCCACTTCGTGGCCAAGGCGCAAGAGGTCGCCGGAGATCAGCTTCGGCTTCTTGTGGCTGGCTCTGTGCCCTCCGAGCGCCTGGAAGGATGAGAACTCGCGGTTGCACGTCTTGCACGCGAACATCCGCTCTGTTGGCCGCCATTTGCGGTTCGAGTCGGTGCTCTGGCCAACTCGGGAGAGGAGCATCAAGCTGTTGGCCACGGCCAGGGCTTCGACCTCCATGTCCTCTCTGTCTCTCTTCACCATCTCTGGAATTCTGTAGTAGAGAATGTGAAATGGAAGTGTCTGATTTTTCTGGTTTCTTCTTTCTTCTTCTTTCGCTGCTGAGTCGGGATGAATGGTATGACAGCATGCGGCGGAGTGCGAGTTTTATACACAGGACGAGAAGCGAGGGGCGAGCGGTGACCTACTCGCTTAAGCTAACTGGATTGACAAAAAGGCCCTCGAGTTTCTTGCGGAATAAGTAAGCAGGACGGTGATATCGTGCCGGCTATGCGTGAATATGAAGGGCAAACACGGCAACGTGAGCTGGCAAAGGGAGAGCAAGGACATCGTGTGAACGCGTGTGAAAACTGGGGAAGTCGTCACAGGTGAGCGACGCGGTACTTGCTTTGACTTTTCCGGAAGCTTGTTGCCTGCACTGTCGGAGTTGCACACGCCGTCAAAGCGTGTGCACGAGAATATCCGGATGTTTGAACTCTTTTTTATTCCATAGAAATTTGTGTGAGCAGTTCCTACGGTTCCGAAGACCCTCTACTCTAATATTTGAGGAGATCTAACTCCTCCTGCAAATAGTTTGGATATTGATTTAAATCTGCTCGTGGAAATATATTATAAGAGGGAGAAATAAGGGATTTGGACAATTTTGAATCCAAGACTTTCTAGTCTAAAATCATGTAAAAATTTTCGAGATTACTACTAATTATTCTAAAAATTCAGGCTTAATGAAAGCGTAATTTAATATTTAAATGTACTAGCACGCTCTATTTCGCACTCATTGATTCCAGTGAAATACATTAAAGCACATGAAACTAGGCCGATATTTCTCACCCGTTGCAATGGGAGGAGCTGACCAATGTATTTTGGAAGGACGTGGAGAAAGTATGATGGGCATCGGAGGCCAGGACCTAAGAACACGGTGATATAAAAATGCTAATGAAGTAGCTAAAAACCCCAATAGGCGGTCCATACTAGTGCGGGGTACTGGGAAGGTGTTGACTCACGTGCTACAAAAGAACGTAAATAATACTGTCGCTATGGAATCGCAGCGTCTAGCGGTGGGAGCGAGTCATCAGAGACATCACACGACAGCAGCCAGGCGAATGGATGAAATAGCGGGGAACGGGAAGCGTAAGTCATAACGTCACCGCGCTTATTCAATAGACAAACTTGCGATTAAATAGTCCGTTGCCATAAAAATTGAATGTAAGGCTCACTTGCTTCCAAATTCACACGTATCCGATCATTCAACACAAAGCATAAATTACATTATTGAAAACACGCAAGAAGTTCCCCAACACTTTAGTAAATCTCCAATCTCGTAGCGTGAATAGTAAGAAACCAGCAGCTTCCACCATGAGTAGTAGAGTACGGCGTCGGCGCACTCATCTCATTGCATGACTTTTTCAACATCTTGTATGGAGAATTCCACCTCGTTCTTGCGTCTAGAGGAAGTCCTCAATTTGCCTTTCTTGTGTCATGTGGAGGACCTCTAACTATATATATATATATATACCCGCTAGCCTGCCGGACTTACGCCAGGCAGCCCATGGCCCGTAAAGTGCGTGGTGCACCCCGAACCAAATGTCAATCCTCAGAGGAATTGGCCTAGTAACCTACCCCTGGGACCCCCACTTAAGTCGTGTTAGTGCCCGAAGATTCGAACTTATTCCCTCGACGATGAGGTAGTAAGGTGCAAACCACCACGGCCACCCACGGGTGATTTGAGGACCTCTAACTATTAATTCCCACTTATGCTGGATTCAACTTATTGAACCACCCAGTTATGGTGGCAATAGAATAATAAAACTAGTGGAGAATGGGCGTGAGCATATTTTCAAAGTAGAACTTGGAATTGAAGATGGACCAATGGAGACCTGTCTGGTTCAAGTTCCAATGCATACAAGATAGGTTCCAAATTTCAAAAATTGGGAAACATGTTTCAAAAGATAGATACTAATTTCTAGGATATAGAATCTCGAACAAGTTTTGTTATTTTACTTTATCTATATCTTCACACAATCTTGCAGTATTCTTTGGCCTTCGATGACGAGTGTATAATCTAGAACCACGGATATAAACTTCCATTTTAAGACTGAGGCTTTTACTTTGTTAATTTTTCATATTTTTCGTTTGTGAAATATAAGTTGTGGTCAATGGATTGTAACAACAAGTGATAATCATTAAAAATAATTCACAATAGTCATTTAATTATTATTATGGGTGAAACCTGAGTAAATCTTAGAAGCTGTGATAGGATAGGTTCCAGATTTCAGGATATGCAAAGTAGTTCTAGGTTCCAAAGAAATGAGAAACTTATTCAAATGGGTAGGTTTTAGGTTTCAAAAAATGAGAAACTTGTTATAATAGATAGGTTTCAGATTTCAGTGGAACCTATAAGGAATTTATAACCAACTCACATATGGTGGAGAATGTCTTTTAATGCGATAGCGTTATACGTCCAGGTGGACCCAGCGAGTTTCCTGCAACCCCAGCGTTTTTTCAGACTTTCTGGTGCTTTCGTCCAGTTCCTCAAGCGTCCCTCAACGTCTATAGGTGCCCACACCAGTCCTGCCGTCGTGACCTGCACCAGTCACCTCGCCTTTGTTGAGTTTTGCTTGCTGGTTTAGGCGACTCCAGCAACTCCGGTCTTCAGTCCAACCGCCGTCTTCTAGCGACGTCCAGGCAGCCTTCAGGTTTCCTGATGATCCTCCCGCATCGATTCCACAACACCAGCAGCTTTCAGTGACCTCCAAACAACCTCCAGCTTCTTTCAGCGCCGTGTCCAACGAATCCTTGCCGGGCTCAATCTATCTCTCTGCTGCATCTGAACTTGTTTTTGCAGGTTTCCCGGAGACCAATATATATGCCCATCAATTCTCGACAGCATTATAAATCCCGACGAGTTCAGATGATGCCCACCCGTCCAACCACCGCGTACGCCGCCACACTGTCGTGCCTTGATCACTTCCCGTGATTCTGGGGACGTCTCTATTCTGACATCTCGAGCTTGACCGCACCACAATGAAGCTCACACTCCTGATTGGTCCTTCTCTCGCTCTCAGCTCCACGGGAAGAGCCAAAAAGGGAGGGACACGCAGCACAGAATCCAAATGGAGTCAAGGGTCAAAGAGGTGGGTCTTACGAGAAAGCGGGATAGTGGTGAAAGAGAAAAGAAAACAAGTGGAGGAGCAATTTGTTGTTTTCAGGCGGTCTCCCAGTCAACAAACCAAGCACCACCGAGGTAGCCTCCAACGTGTCCTTCAAGAGCACCCCCGGCGAGTCCACCCCGATCTAAATAGTTTCCTAATTCTTTTGCTTAGTTGAATTTTCAAATTGCCTAATTTTGAATTATTGAAATCTAACATGATGTTCTTGAGATTTTTAGGCATGGCCCAATTAGAAAAATTCCCGTAATGAAAATCTTAATAATCAAATTTTTGAGTTGTGAGATGTTAGATTGGATTTTTGATTATTCTGATTGCCTTTGTTTCCTAATTTAGATAGGGTGAATATATGGTTTACATGGGCATATTATATTGCATGAGTTTATTTAAGAAATTTTTTCTACTTTGAAAATACAAAAAAACTGCATTGCATAATAGGATAGATTGCACTCATATTTAGGAACCATGTAGTCTATTAGAAAATTAACGACCAAAAAAGCTATAAAATTATCTAATATAGAGTAGGATTTGATATAAATTATTTCATAAATGAATTAGATAATCACATATTTTAAGTATTGTCATATTTTAGCTCTAAAGAAAACCACAAAGTACAAAAATGTCATATAGAATTAGTTGCATCAATGTTATGTCATCACTAACTACGTCATCATTGTTGCTATGTCATCTCATGCCATGTCATTGTTGCATCAATTTCATGTCATTACCACGCCATCCATTTCATGCTGCACATCATCTATGCCATGTCATTTATGCCACGTCATCATATTTTCATGTCATGATTTCTATGTCATTTAGTGATTGCATGATTAGGGTCATTTAATTTAAAATGCGTGTTGTGTCAGAATAATTTTCAATAATTTTACGTATAATCATGAATCATTAGTCTAAACTTTAATATTATGATTGAGACTTTTATTTTGTTAATGTTTTAGATTCTTCGCGTGTCTAAATATAAATTGTAATCAATGAATTATAACAATAAATTGTAGTCATTAAAGAATGTGATAATTCAGTATAATCGTTCAAATTAATAATATGGATGGAACCTAAACATATCTTGGAACCAACCTTGAAACTTGTAATAGAGTAGGTTATAAGTTTCAAGGCATGCGAGGTAGATTTCAAATTTCAAAAAATGAGCAACTTACTCTAACATGTAGGTTTTAGATTCCAAATGGAACCTATACGGATCCTGGAACCTAGAATTGATCCCCCCTAAAATCTGCACAAGAAGACAATCCCAGGTGAAGGAGAAGATTGGTAAAGATGCCAGAATGATTACTAGTTTCAAACCCTACAATGCAAAAATCTTTTAATTAACGAGTCCTTTTATTTTTCAACCCATTAAGCCTACAAAGCTTGCCTTACAAACTCTCTTCAGCAGATTATGACACTTGAACTCAAATTGGAGATTCAAATATTAAAAGCCTCACCTAAAAAGTGCGGATAAGATTGTTTTTATCTCATATAATTGTTGCTGTGTCATTTTATCATCTTTTACTTTTCCAAGTTGAAATGCTATATTATCTAAAATTGCTAAAGAATATTTTTGTCCATCTCCTTTTTAGCCATTTCTAACTTCTAAAACTCAATGGTTTTTGCATTATCCAGAACATTCAGATCACCCGTGGTGGACACCATTCAGATTCTTCCACAAAATCAACAGGTATAGTTAAGCAAATAACGAGTAGCATCAAATTACATCGTATATCTAGCGGCTCGATATAAAGCTGTTTGTATTTTGATGTTTCCAGTGCTTTAGCCATTCATATCCATGGCTTTTCATTTCTTCCTTACTGTTCCTTAGCTGGCCACACTATTAAAACATTTGTTACATAGAGCACGCACTTCAGATGTTATTCATCTTCGGATCAAACAAAGAGGCCAACAAGAAAAAGTGCAGCCGCAAACGTACTCGCTGGCATCTAAGACTCAGCACCACGAAAACTGGAGAACGTAATCATCCCCTCACTCATCTCGTTCAAATACAATATGCGTGCATGAAACAAATGAATATCCATACGAAACCCAGTCTCTGATTCAAAATATCAATCAATGAATACAAAAAAGAAGGGAAAAAAAAAGGAAAGATCAGGCACCGACTGAAAACTGCTCTGTACACAATCTACGTTCTCTAAGCCCTACAAAACGAGATCTAGCGCCAAAGGCGGCGCAACCTTTCCTAAACGCAAGGTCAAGTCGTCCTCCATCGGCGACGAGTTCAAATCCAAGCCCGTGACTATCTTGCTGTTTGATTTCTTCAACACCGGCACAGGCTTTGCAGCCGCGGCCGCCGTAGCCAAGCTCTTCAGTATGGCAGCCCTGTGCCTCCTCATGTGACCGCCAAGGGCTTGGCCTAGCGGGAACTCGAGGCCACATATCGAGCACTTGTGAGTCTTCGGCTTGTCTAGCGAGGAATCCACTGCATGGCCGAGGTGTAAGAGGTCGCCAGAGATCAGCTTCGGCTTCTTGTGGCTGGCTCTGTGCCCTCCGAGCGCCTGGAAGGACGAGAACTCGCGGTTGCACGTCTTGCACGCGAAGATCCGCTCTGTAGGCCATGATTTGTGGTTCGAGTCGGTGCTATGGCCGACTCGGGAGAGGAGCATCAAGCTGTTGGCCACAGCCAGGGCTTCGACCCCCGTGTCTTCTCTGTCTCTCTTCACCATCTCTGGAAGTCTGTTGTTGCTTGCTGAGTCGGGACGACTGGTATGACGGTGTCTGGTGGAGTGCGAGTCTTACATATAGGACGAAAAGCGAGGGGCGGGCGATGACCTATTCGCTTACGCTAACTGAAGTGGCGAAAAGGCCCTCGAGTTTCTTGGGGAATAAGTAGGGAGGATAATGATATTGTGGCGGCTTTGCGTGAAGATGAAGGGCAAACATGGCAACGTGAGCCGCCAAAAGGGAGAGCCAGCATACAGTGTGAACGCGTGTGAAAACTGGGGAAGTCGTCCCAGGTGACAAGGCGGTAGTCGCTTTGACTTCTCTAGAAGCTTTCAGACTGCACTGTTGGAGTTGTGCACGCAGTCAAGGCGTGTGTGCAAGAATATCCGGGCATTTGAACTCTTTTTTATTCCGTAGAAATTTGTGAGAGCAGTTCAAACTATTCCGAAAACCTTCTAGTCTAATATCATAGGGAGAAATTTAATTCCTCCTCAACTTGGCTAGATTTTGATCTAAAACTACTCATGAAAATATATTATTAGAGACAAAAAAAAAAAAAAAAAAAGAGAGACTTGGAAAATAATGAATTCAAGACATTTTGGTCTAAAATCATGTAAAATTTTGTGAGACCGCTATTAATTATTTCATTTCGCCAGTTTTGATTTTTGTGAAAAATCTTTTACCAAACGTTACGTTTTAGTTTTATTATAGGAGACTCAGGTTCTGTGTTGAGTTTGGATAGAGAATGCCTAATGTAAGGGAAAATTTTATTTATCAACTTGTACATACAACCCTGACAATTGATATTTGAATGACTCAAAGACTAACTACTTATGGGTACAAATTACACTAGAATCTAATCAATGGTGTAATTTGGACACTAGTAATTGGATAGTTTATGCTTTGAACTCAAACTATGTCGGAATTTAATTTATGACATAGCTTCTTTTAGGCGTACAGCTAAAATATAATTGATAGCAATACTCCTAGATATAAAACACAACGTTGGAATTTAATTAATAATGCTAGACTTGTGGAACAACACTGGAATTCATTCAATGATGCTGGACCAAATAGAGACGCACATCGGAATTTTATCAAAGACAGGAATCTTGAAAACTACCATTAAAATGTGATAAAGTAAAGATAAAGTAAAGATAGTTGATGTGTTGATCGAGGGGCTTCTTCATTGAACAAGCTGTGCTATTTATAAGACTAGCTGGTAACCATCAGTCGGTTTCTTTTTCTCAAGCACCACTCTTGACATTCTCCATATTTTCCAATCCCTTTTAGCACCCTTACCCATAAGCAATTGCTTCCTGACCTGTTGACGATGCATGCATAACTTGCTCATCAAGTAAATAATCGCTTCCTATTTTTATTTGCATTTCTTGCAACAGTTATTCCCGCTTGAGTTCTAATGTTAATTTCACTTAATCTTCAAATCCGGTGCATTATTCCCATAGTTTGACATGTGGCAATTAATTGCCTAGTCATCGACTCTAGAATTTGCTTCAAGAGTTCCGTCAAGGCTTAGCTTAAGTTACCTCCACGAAAGCTGTTTGCTCTTTATTTTATGAACCAAAACGGGTTGTTTCATCTATTATTCCCTCATGGTTAGCACGTGATATTAGAGGTAATTTTGGATGTCAGCATATGCCCCCTCAAAAGAAAAAAGAAATAAATTTGAATTTATTTCTTTTAAAGAAATATCTCGTTTTCACATGGCTTTCTAAGGTGATCATGCCTTTTCGTTTTCTAACATCTTTTCCCCGATATGGATTTTCATTCCCTATATTACCTCGACACATCTCCTCTAATTTCGTAGGTAACTATTTTCCTTTTTTTCTCTGAGGCATCGTCTTCTATCAGTATCTTTTCAAGGATTCCATTGCCGTATTTCATCTTCTTACCCTATTTCCAGATTCTCTTTGCGATTTCCTTTCATCTCCACTTCATCATCCACCATGGCACTAAATAAAGCTTCCAACTTTGACTCATCAAGCTACCTCAGCAATTTAGTTGCTCTAGGGGAACATGCCAAAGATTGTTGCTTTAACCTGTTGCATGCCATTGAAGGTATAAGTGGCTACTTCCTCCTGGGTCCTAGCCTTATTGATCATAACAAGGTCCCACCTCCACTCAAGGTATGCTTTCCTTCTAAGCATGAGAACTTGGCCTTCCAATATCGCTCTTTCCAAGACATCTAGTCTTCAACTTCTCCTAAATTTTGAGGGTTTCCTCATTTGAAGTAGATTTTCATAAATGGTATCTTCGACTAAAAGATGATAAACCAACACAAACTCCTTTGGGGAGGTGCTAGAATTAAGAAGGTGTTTGCAATCAGCATGTTTTCTTATGACATAAACCGGGGACTAATGGGTTTGCAGTAAGCTTTTGGTCCCCCTCAACTAATTGTTTCTTTTTCCCTTGAGGACACATGACTATCATTCTGCTAGACATGTATACTGTAGTAGGTTTTCAACTGATTGGCCATTATCTTGAGGAGTTGCCTATATTGATATCTCTTTTATAATCCTAGATGGAATTCTTGCTTACAATAAGTTCCTTGAGTGGTATGATAGAGCAATTGGTTCTGTCAATGAAAATAAACGTATCACTTTCCTATTATGTTGGCTATATGTGTTTTGCCGTCCCACGCTTAAGGTTAATAAGGATCATCTCTAGTTAGCTAAAAATTCACATAGGGTAGATGCATTGCCCTTGATCCAATTGTTTTAGCTTCTTTGTATAAAAGGTTTGCCCACGCTTCACTAGTTATCAAGGCTGAAAAGAATGGTGCCATATTTGGTCCTTTCTGGATTTTACAAGCTTGGATGGCTCTTTATCTTGAGTTTCTTTTTGATCTGGGTTCTCGTAATCTTTGTCACTACCCCTTGTTAGGCGCAATACTTGGGCGGCCTCATCTAGGCTATTGACTCTTAAATTGTCTACCCAAGAAGGTTCCTTCAAGCACCTCTCCTTTTCTTTATTACTTCAAAGCCATCTTGGAAATTGATCATAGGGATGTTGAATTTTTTCCTTATGATAATAAGGAGCACTACTACCTTTCAATCCTGACCGTCTAAACCCTTTCCAAGACTTTTAGGTTCGTGTGTTGTCCCCAGTAGATCTTCGATTATGGTTCTCTATAAAGGATATTACCCAGGCTTTGAAGCATATTCTTCTCATTACTATGCAAGGCAATTCGGCTTCTTTGAAGCCATTCCCATGCTTATTCCTTACCTAATGGACTTTTCTCAAGCAAAGAAGAAGGAATATAATCTAGAAGATCGCATCGCTTAGTTTGCTGTTCAAAGATAACCAAGGCCATGTACACTAGGTACTTTCAAGATCTGGACAGAGACTTCCAATCTCATCTTGGTCACAGTCCTGAGTGGATGACATGGTGGGCTAGCTTTACCTACGAAGGCCCTTACGAAGATGATATGGCAACAACAGTCAATCGAGCTCAACATAAAGGAAAAACAAAATAGGGCCATACAATCATCAATCCCAACCCCTTTTCTGCCCTAGTTGCACTTAATGACAATATTTTGCTTGCTAATCATTTATCAAAAATAAGTAACTTTCTCCCTAAGCTTTTACCTAGCCCCTGTGAGCTTGAAAGACCCAACAGTGACACCATCAAACTTCCTGATGACTCGGATTAAGGTACCTTATCTTTGTCTGTAATTTTTTTATGTTTCTTCTATTGTGTATATATCTTTTGCTTACAAGAGGTTGTATATTTCAAATTCAAATAGAGAACAATCCAAATTCAGATAGAGAACCAGTGGCATGGCTATTGCGACCTATCCCTTGGGGGAAGGAATAGATTTAGGGGTATTACCTCAAGCCTATGGCCTATGATCAGGCATGAGCTCTCCCAAGCCCATACCTCACACGACATTGAGTATTTAAATTGACGCTATAAAAATTTTATAAAGAAAGAGTTGCCACTAGCCTCTTAGGGTCAGTTAAAAACCAAGTGAGGTATGAGAGTATGTCTCACTTCCTACGAACCAGAGAATGTAAGGTCGAAGACTTGATTACACCAATTAACCAGTTAGTGCCTTTTCGTACCTAATCTTATTGATTTTGTTAGGTAGTTTAGATTAATGAAATAGTTAGCAACCAAGGAAACCATTAAATACATTTCATGGGATAACAGAGACTTAACACTAAGAAAAAGATAAATCTTAATCCTAACTAGATTAAAGGGAAGCCAAATTAAATGTATTAATATTACGCAATCAAGGGCATTTGTCTCTAAGGACAATTGTAACCTAAGGTAGAATCCTAAGGGCTTGGTCAACTTTGAACATAATTCTAAACCGAAAACTTCTACTTTTCATGAGAAAATAACCCAAAAGATTAATTTTAACCTTTTGAAGGATTTTTAAATTTTAAAAAAATATATAATTTTAAAAAAAATTAAAAATTTAAAAATCCTTCAAAAAATTGAATTTTTGAAGTTTCCAAAAATTCTAATTTTATAATCTTTTTGGATTTTTCTCTATTTTTGTAATCACTACTGAAATTTTTGAACATTTTCCGAGTTTGGAATTTTCTTAAAATTTTTGAATTTTTCTTTTAATATTTTTTTAGTTTTTTTAAAAATTGAATCTTTTAGCCTTTTTTGAAAAGTTTTTTGAATTTTTACTTTTTTTTTGCAAAATTTTGAATCTTGATTAGATCAACTCAATTCAATGATTGAGAGCTAAGAAAAATTAGAGTTCTGAAACTCACCGCACATTCGAACTCCTCCACAAAACGCTTCCTAAAATCCTCCCTATATTTAAGGACATATGGCCACTTAAAACACACACACAAATTAAAAAAGAAATCGATCTATTAAAATCAATCCAGCACACTCACATGAAAAGAGAAAAAGCTATGGGATTAGGCTTTCTCAATGAAGGAGAGCTGCCTGTTCTTCCTTCCGTCTTCGATCTCCTTGACAATGAAGACATACGAGCGATTGAAATTGAGACGACAGAGTAATTGATCACATATATTCTACCGAATAAAGCAACATCTACAAATGAAACGAAACGAAACAAAAGAGAGAGCCTACCTAGGTGATTGCGTAGCTCCATGGGAGGGACCATGACCACCTTACACTCCATTGCCTGCTCTTGGAGGGTTTTTTGCACAAATCTGCAGACCTTATTTGTGCTGCATATCACTGAGAATTAAGGCTTGATCAAATCGACTTAATTCAATGATTGAGAGCTAAGAAAAATTAGAGTTTTGGTGAGTTCACCGCACATTCGAACTCCTCCATAAAACGCTTCCTAAAATCCTCCCTATATTTAAGGACATATGGCCACTTAAAACACACACATAAATTAAAAAAGAAATCGATCTATTAAAATCAATTCAGCGCACTCATAGGAAAAGGGAAAAAGCTATGGGATTAGGCTTTGTCAATAAAGGAGAGCTGCCTGTGCTTCCTTCCGTCTTCGATCTCCTTGACAACAAAGACATACGAGCGATTGAAATTGAGATGACAGAGTAATTGATCACATAAATTCGACCTAATAAAGCAACATCTACAAACAAAACGAAACGAAAGAGAGAGCCTACCCTAGATGATTGTATAGCTTCATGGGAGGGACCATGACCACCTTACGCTCCATTGCTTGCTCTTGGAGTGTTTTTTGCACAGATCTGCACACCTTATTTGAACTGTATGTCACTGAGAATTGAGCCTTTCCTGTCGCAACTCGATCTCGCCACCTTCGAAAAGTCCAAGGTGGGAAAGGTCGGGTTTGAGGGTACTTTGATCATGAGAGTCTCCTCCACGAGATCACGAGCTCTCCCAAGCTCATACCCCACGTGACAGCGAATTTTATATGATCTAGTTGTTTATAACAACCTAAAATAGACGTGAGTCACCACTAGCCTCATTTTGGGGGTCGGCTAGAAAACCCAATCGAATGTTGGGAGTGTTCCCTCAATTCCTACGCAACCAAATATCTAGGTTCGGGGACTTGGATTACGCTAATATTTCTATTAACGCCATTTCGGTACATAAACAGTATGTTGTGTTTTTTCCTAACATGTCCATGCGTTTCTTTTTATATTTTCATGATCGTTATTTCTAGACTAAGTGATCATGCGTAGTTGATTATTTTCATTCTATTCTATTTCTGGAAAAGCATGAAAAGAAAACAATCAATGGAATTAAAATTGCAAGACATTAAATAGACAATCAAGGAAAGTAGTATATCTATCATGCAATCCTAAAAATATGAAAGAGAAATGTATGAGAAAAAGAGAGAATAAAAACCCGCAACTCGTCAGGTTTTATACAATGCATGGAACCCGAGACATATGTCAGGAAAAACGAATATTACATAGTAAATGATCAGAATGGACATCGACATCCACCATCTTCGCGCTTTCTCTATCTTCGGGGTCTAATCTAATCCTAGCTTAAGAAATTTGTAACTAGGCACATACAAATGAAAGAAACGATCATCACATATCAAAACAATAAAAAACAAGACATCTTCGGTATTCACAAATGATGATTAAAGTCATGAAGTCCTTAGACCAAATTCTAAGTGAAATCCCAAGGTTCAACATCATTATGTATTACACCTAATCATTCATCTAACAATCACACGCATTACAATGCATTTAACATGCACGTAAGATATTAAAAAAGAAATCCTAAAATGGAGTCCTGACAAAGAATCACAATAGAAATCATCAAACACTACAAATAAGATCAAAGCACCTGGGGATAGAACCCATGATTGGCCCTAAGAAAAACACAGAATATCAAGCACGCCAAGAAGAATCACTTTCATGAATAGAGTATCTCAAGATTTCTAACACGTAAATTTTATGGCATTTTAGTATGTCCTAGGTATAGATGTTAGGGACAAATATGATGAACACATCTAAGCCTAGATCAATGCACACAAAAAACCACGGAAATTCATTAACCTAAGTAGGTCTATCAACCTATTCAAGATAGTGCATGATTGGAGAACAAGTGCAGTAACTTTGGCAAAGGTTTGACATATCAACGAAGCTCAAATAGTGCGTGCCATGCGTCTTTCCGAAGTCCGAAATGGCCTTTATGAATATCTACAACACATAGAAGGCAATTGGACACATCTACTAGCTCATTCAACACAAACAGCAATCAGGTCACAGACAAGACAGTCCATACTAAGGACCATTTAATGAGCATTTTCCTAATCAAATCAACTCCAAAAAATTCTGAAAAAATTATATGTTGTAGCCAAGGACATTTCAAGCAACTTTTCATGAGACACTGATCTATGAATTCAAGTAAAAAATTCAGTAGAAAATCGGGAAAACAGTCAAGGTCGAACAATGCGTAACAGTAAACTACAATATATCAGTTTTCCAGAATCATCTCCTAATTTTGTACTTGAATTCATAGATTGGTGTCTCATGAAAAGTTGCTTCAAATGTCCTTGGCTACAACATATAATTTTTTCAGAATTTTTTGGAGTTGATTTGATTAGGAAAATGCTCATTAAATCGTCCTTAGTGTGAACTGTCTTGTCTGTGACCTGATTGCTGTTTACCTTGAATGAGCTAATAGATGTGTCCAATTGCCTTCGATGTGTTGTAGATATTCATAAAGGGTATTTCAGACTTCGGAAAGACGCATGGCACGCACCATTTGAGCTTCATTTGATATGTCAAACCTCTGCCAAAGTTACTGCACTTGTTCTCCAATCATGCACTATCTTGAATAGGTTGATAGACCTACTTATGTTAATGAATATCCGTGGTTTTTTGTGTGCATTGATCTAGGCTTAAATGTCTTCATCATATTTGTCCCCAACATCTATACCTAGGACATACTAAAATGCCATAAAATTCATGCGTTAGAAATCTTGAGATACTCCATTCATTAAAGTGATTCTTCTTGGCGTGCTTGATATTTTGTGTTTTTCTTAGGGCCAATCATCCATGGGTTCTATCCCCAGGTGCTTTGATCTTATTTGTAGTGTTTGATGATTTCTATTGTGATTCTTTGTCAGGACTCCATTTTAGGATTTCTTTTTGAATATCTTACGTGCATGTTTAAATGCTTTGTAATGCATGTGATTGTTAGATGAATGATTAGGTGTAATACATAATGATGTTGAACCTTGGGATTTCACTTAGAATTTGGTCTAAGGACTTCATGACTTTAGTCATCATTTGTGAATACCGAAGATGTCTTGTTTTTGATTGTTTTGAAATGTGATGATCGTTTCTTTCATTTGTATGTGCCTAGTTACAAATTTCTTAAGCTAGGATTAGATTAGACCCTGAAGATAGAGAAAGCGCGAAGATGGTGGATGTCGATGTCCATTTTGACCATTTACTATGTAATATTCGTTTTTCCCGACATATGTCTCGAGTTCCATGCATTGTATAAAATCCGACGAGTTGCGGGTTTTCTTTCTCTCTTTTTCTCATACATTTCTCTTTCATATTTTTAGGATTGCATGATAGATTTGCTGCTTTCCTTGATTGTCTACTTAATGTCTTGCAATTTTAATTCCATTGATTGTTTTCTTTTCATGCTTTTCTAGAAATAGAATAGAATGAAAATAATCAACCACGCATGATCACTTAGTTTTTTTATTAACGATCCTGAAAATATAAAAAGAAACGCATAGACATGTTAGGAAAAACCACAACATATTGTTTATGTACCGAAAGGGCGTTAATAGAAATATTAGTGTAACCCAAGTCCCCGAACCTAGATATTTGGTTGCGTAGAAATTAAGGGAACACTCACAACCTTCAATTGGGTTTTCTAGCCAACCCCAAAATGAGGCTAGTGGCGACTCCCGTCTATTTTAGGTTGTTATAAACAACTAGGTCATATAAAATTCGCTATCATGTGGGGTATGAGCTTGGGAGAGCTCGTGATCTCGTGGAGGAGACTCTCGTGATCAAAGTACCCCTAAACCCGACCTTTCCCACCTTGGACTTTTCAAAGGCGGCGAGATCGGGTCACGACAGGCTTGGCGACTCCGCTGGGGAATGAAAATGTAATAAAATTTTGTTTGGAAAGAACATGTTTCCTTGACCCTACTAGGGAGATTTTTGGAAGTAAGGTTAGACAAAATTTGTAGACAAAACAAGCTTTGCTTAGCACATGAGTTCATTTCTAGAGTTCTAACCGTACTTCTAGAGTTCTAACTGACTCTAAAGTTTAAACTGACTCTTTTGGCAATCTAAGGAACAAAAATTAGAGATCGACTCAATTCAATGATTAAGAACTAAGAAAAATTAGAGTTCCGAAAAACACCGCACATTTGAACTCCTTCATAAAACTCTTCCTAAAATCCTCTCTATATTTAAGGACATATGGCCACTTAAAACACACGCACAAATTAAAAAAGAAATCGATCTATTAAAATCAATCTAGCGCACTCACAGGAAAAAGAAAAAAGCTATGGGATTAGGCTTTTTAGAGTCGACCATTTCTTTTGGCACTTGATATGAACTTTCATTAAGGTTACGGTGCTTTGCCTCCTCTGCAAGAAGACGGGGTCTCAGCAACAAGCCTCCTCTACCTTTTTTCTTTTTTTTTTGGTATATCACATCTATTGTTTTCATCTTCCCCGTCTCTCCATCATAAAATCAAAGCAAACCCGTTATTCAAGGGGATGAATCAGGTCCAAGGTTAGCTTCGGATTCATATAGGTGATATGATAAAGAGCATGTGGGTTTTTTTTACTTCCTTAGAGGAGAAGCCAACGAATTGTGTGATTTGACTGTTCTTGGTAAAGTAGTTAAACATCTAGTGGCATGTATCAAAGGTTATCTTGTGTGTCGGTTTGCAGGAGATGAAAAAAGGCTTTGATTGGATAATAGCGAGAGCTGCCTGTGCTTGCTTCCGTCTTCAATCTCCTTGACAACGAAGAGATACGAGCGATCGAAATTGAGAGGACAGAGTAATTGATCACATAGATTCCACCTAATAAAGCCACATCTACAAACGAAACAAAACGAAAGAGAGAGCCTACCCTGGGTGATTGCGTAGCTCCATGGGAAGGACCATGACCACCTTACGCTCCATTGCTTGCTCTGGAGGGTTTTTTGCACAAATCTGCACACCTTATTTAAGTTGCATGTCACTGAGAATTGTGGCTTGATTAGATCGACTCAATTCAGTGATTGAGAGCTAAGAAAAATTAGAGTTTTGAAAATCACCGCAAATTCAAACTCCTCCATAAAACGCTTCCTAAAATCCTCCCTATATTTAAGGACAAATAGCCACTTAAAAGACGCAAATTAAAAAAGAAATCGATCTATTAAAATCAATCCAGCGCACTCACGGGAAAAGGGAAAAAGCTATGGGATTAGGCTTTCTCAATGAAGGAGAGCTGTCTGTGCTTCCTTCCGTCTTCGATCTCCTTGACAACGAAGAGATACAAGCGCTCGAAATTGAGACGATAAGTAACATATACAAACGAAACGAAACGAAAGAGAGAGCCTACCCTGGGTGATTGCGTAACTCCATGGGAGGGACCATGACCACCTTACGCTCCATTGCTTGCTCTTTGAGGGTTTTTTGCACAAATCTGCACACCTAATTTGAGTTGCATGTCACTGAGAATTGAGGCTTGATCAGATCAACTTAATTCAGTGATTGAGAGCTAAGAAAAATTAGAGTTTTGAAACTCACCGCACATTCGAACTCCTCCATAAAACGATTCCTAAAATCCTCCCTATATTTAAGGATATATGGCCACTTAAAACACACACACAAATTAAAAAAGAAATCGATCTATTAAAATCAATCTAGGGCACTCACTGGAAAAGGGAAAAAGCTATGGAATTAGGCTTTCTCAATAAAGGAGAGCTGCCTGTGCTTCCTTCTGTCTTCGATATCCTTGACAACAAAGAGATACGAGCGATCGAAATTGAGACGACAGAGTAATTGATCACATAAGTTCTACCTAATAAAGCAACATCTACAAATGAAACGAAACGAAAGAGAAAGCCTACCCTAGATGATTGCATAGCTCCATGGAGGGACCATGACCATCTTACCTTGCTTTTGGAGGGTTTTTTGTACAGATCTGCACACCTTATTTAAGCTGCATGTCACTGAGAATTGAGGCTTGATCAGATTGACTCAATTCAGTGATTGAGAGCTAAGAAAAATTAGAGTTCCAAAACTCACCACAAATTTGAACTCCTCCATAAAAGGCTTCCTAAAATCCTCCCTATATTTAAGGACATATGGCCACTTAAAAAACACACACAAATTAAAAAGGAAATCGATCTATTAAAATCAATCCAGCGCACTCCCAAGAAAAGGGAAAAAGCTATGGGATTAGGCATTCTCAATGAAGGAGAGCTGCTTGTGCTTCCTTCTGTCTTCGATCACCTTGACAACGAAGAGATACGAGCGATCGAAATTAAGACAACGGAGTAATTGATCACATAAATTCTACCTAATAAAGCAATCTCTACAAATGAAACGAAAGAGAGAGCCTACCTAGGTGATTGCGTAGCTCCATGGGAGGGATCATGACCACCTTACGCTCCATTTATTTGAGTTGCATGTCACTGAGAATTGAGGCTTGATTAGATCGACACAATTCAGTGATTGAGAGCTAAGAAAAATTAGAGTTTCGAAACTCACCGCACATTCGAACTCCTCCATAAAACGCTTTCTAAAATCCTCCCTATATTTGAGGACAAATGGCCACTTAAAACACACGCGCAAATTAAAAAAGAAATCGATCTATTAAAATCAATCCAACGCATTCACAGGAAAAGGGAAAAAGCTATGGGATTAGGCTTTCTATGAAGGAGAGTTGTGCTTTCTTCCATCTTCGATCTCCTTGACAACAAAGAGATACGAGCGATCGAAATTGAGACGACAGAGTAATTGATCACATAAATTCTACCTGATAAAGCAACATCTACAAATGAAACGAAACGAAACGAAAGAGAGAGCCTATCCCGGGTGATTGCGTAACTCCATGGACCATGACCACCTTACACTCCATTGCTTGCTCTTGGAGGGTTTTTTGCACAGATCTGCACACCAAATATTATTGTTGTGTTGAAGTCAGTTTTGAAAAGCACAAATATATCCTAGCTAAAGGGAACAAATCCAATTACCACAACGCTTCTCAACCTACGTTACAAATATTTCTATCATGTTGTCACTGACCTGCAAATTAGCTACTATTTACAAACCCATTGGGAGAACTGATTTCTCAAATATAATTAAACAAGCAGCTTGAAGGACTCTCGACAAGGAAAAAAAATTGTAACAGGAAAAGGCCCGAAAGCTTAAGAGCCATCACCTTCACAACCAATGTGCAGTGATATGAAAATAACAGGGTATGTCCAACAAACAAATTATGTCCCTCCCACACCGTGAGAACCTAAGATATGGCCACCAAATCTCCAATAACAATTGGCACAATACCATATCTGCACAAACAACAACTTATACACTTCGAAAGGAAAATTTAAAATCACCCAGTCTTAACCAAAAATAACTAGAGCATCGATCGTCAACTGACCAGCTTTATAGAATACAATAAGCATGTAAAACCTTCGTGAACATCATATCAAATTGCTTATAACAGTCTGAGATTGGAATTGGAAAAAGAAACACACAGTCATATATACATCAAGGAACATCATTAACAATGAACCAGCCATGATTCAATCAACCTAGAAAAATGTGTCGAAAAAAGAAATTCACAAAAAAAGATTGGCCAAAGGCCCATTTATTGGAAAAGAATGAAAAAGCTGTGGTTGAAGGCCAAGTTTGTAAAAATCATCCTTAACAGAGAAGCAATGATCTCCCACGTTGCAAAAAGCAAGTGTTGGACTCTCCTAGCCGATAGAGCATCCACACAAGAAGACCATGCTTGTTGAAGGAGAAGATTGGTAACGATGCCAAAATGATCACTAGCTTCAAACCTTACAATAAAAAATCTTCGAGCTAACAAGTCCTTTCATTTTTCAACCTATTAACCAGGCTATCTTACAAGATCTCTTCAGCAGAGTAAGACACTTGAGGGCGTGCATGGAAACGTTTCTAAGAAACGTTTCCGGAACACTTCTGTACGGAAAGTGTTCCTGAACAAAAAGGAATGTAAACGCGTTTGGTTGTGTTTACTTCTTTTTTTTTTTTTTTGTTTCCGAACGAAATAAGAACAAAAAAAAGAAACAACAATTTGTTGTTTCTTGCTCCAGAAACATTTCTTGAAGAAACATTTCTCTTCTCTCTCTTCTTCTTCTCTTCTTCTTTTCTTCTTTTTTTTCTTCTTTTTTCTTTCGCCGGTCGCCGGCCTCGGCCATGGCCGGCGACCGGCCGTCGAGGCTCGGCGTCGCCAGCGCGGGCCAGCCGAGCCTCGCCTTGGCTGGGCCGGCTCGGGCTCGCCCGATCCGGCGAGGCCGAGCGTCGCCGCTCGCCGGATCCGGGCGAGCCCGAGCTCGCCCGCCAAGGCGAGGCCGAGCCTCGCCCAACCACGGCGAGGCTCGGCCTCACCGAGGGCCGGCGAGCCTCGCCGTGGCCGGGCGAGGCTACCGGCCCCGCCGGCCGGCCGTCGCGGAGGCCGGTGACCCGACCAAAAAAAAAAAAAAATAAAAAGAAAGGAAAAAATAAATAATAAAATAAAAATGTTTAAAAAATTAAAAGAAACAAAAAAAGAATAAAATTTACCAAACGTGTTTCTATTCATTTTTTATTCCCTGACAAACGTTACCAAACGCGTTCTTTTGTTCAAAAATTATTTCCTGGAACAGAAACACTTTTTTTTGTTTCTGTTCCCAGGAACAAAAAAGAAACAGAATTGTTTCCATGCGCAGCCTGAATTAATGTAAGAGATTCAAATGTATAGGCCTCGCCCGAAAAAGTGTCGATAAGATCGTTTTCAACTCATATAATTGTTGCTGTGTCATTTTATCATCTTTAACTTTTTCCAAGTGGAAATACTATATTATCTAAAATTGCTAGAAAATATTTTTGTCCATCACCTCTTTAGCCAATTCTGAGTTCTAAACTCTAGGTTTTCGCATTATCCAGAACATTTAGATCACATGGTTCTTGCATTATCCACAAAGCATTTAGATCACCAGTGGTGGATGCCATTCAGATTCTTCCACAACATCAACAGGTATGCTTAAGCAAATAACGAGTAGCATCAAATTACATCGTATATCTAGCAGTTCGATATATAGGTATAAAAATCGACACTCACGAGCATTCGTGATGTTTTCAATGCTTTAGCCATTTTTATCCATGGCTTTTCATTTCTTCCTTACTATTCCTTGTCTGGCCACACTATTGACACTTCTGTCACTTTCTTAACAACCGGACTGCAGATTATACTTTGCTCTGCTGTGAAAAATATTCTGTGCTCGGCAGAAGGATACAACTGTTGGAGAGGTGCGTCTCATTTTCGACTTCTGACTGCAGAAGTATTTTGCAGTTGCTATTGCTAGCTAACTTGGTATAGAAATACAGTTATACAGAGGTTACGTGGATGTCTGCAGTTCAATGCACATACCTGCAGCTGGATTTCTAGAGTTTTCTAGTATGTGCAGAGTCCTTAATGATCAGGTAGTACACCATCGCCGAATGCGTGATCTTTCTTTTGTCCTTACCTTGGAGATTGGTCTTCAAATTCAAATATTACATGCTCAATTGATGGCCACCACTGAAATTGCTGGGCCCTCTCGAAGTAGGTCAATCTCGAGAAGATAAACTACGAAGAATAGCATAAAAAGTTGGTGAAGCAGATATCGCACTGGCATTGCAGGTATCGGAACAAGATGCTTTCCTCATCATCTTACCTATAGCTTCTTCCTCATGATATTTCGAAGTCCAACATTCACAATTTACTATATTATGAACAGGGAGTTCGTTTCTTCCGAAATCGTCTTCAGTAGAGCTACGAACGGTGGCCACAAACTCATTACTTATCATCTTGTAACTCAAAACTCTATCGCTCTTCAGTTATCTGGTCACTCTGATTTCAAGGTTAGCATCAGCTCTTCAGGTTCCGTTATGAGAAGAAGAAATTGCAACAAGTCGAGTTATGGGTAGTGATCTTAACATATCGTGCCAGCCACATCGTCTCCAGCGCATAAACCCCGAATTTTTCATGGAAAAACAACCAAAATAAGCCTTCAAAATTTTAACGTGGCACCGAAGCTTCGACAGGATCGAATCGACTGATTCGTCACACAGAAATTGCGAGTCTTGAAACAGTAGGAGCAGATCGGAAATGGCGAGCTGACCTTTGTGGCGGCGTAAGGGTTCGTGCGGTTGGCAGCACGGTCCAGAACCGCGGCCGTGACCTGTAGTGTTGCCGGATCCGGACTTTTTGTTGCTCTGGATGAAGTCATCGAGAGACATGCAGAGAGCGCTTGACATGTCATCTCGCGGTGGAGAGAGGGTTTCCAGCGACAAGAGGAAATGATTTAACAAGACGATCTAGTCAACATATGGAGAAATGTCCCACACATCATCAACTGGTGTCGTGGTGTAGTTGGTTATCACGTCAGTCTAACACACTGAAGGTCTCCGGTTCGAACCCGGGCGACGCCAAATGTGCTTTTTGGAAATATTTTTGCCTGGTAAGGTTGGTAATACTTCACCGTCTGCTTAAAGAAATTAATCAAATTAATCATGCATGGATCCGATTTGATTTTAGAAACAATTGATTACTTGGCAGAAGAGTTTTATATAGATTTTGTGCATTGGCCCTTGTTGAGTAATCTTGAGATAATATATTTGCACATATGGAACTGCAGAATTTTATGCCAAACGTGCATGTAGCTATTGTTCCTCTCTCTCTCACTCATATTTGAGGCCTGTTGCGTTACCCATCTTTAGATTTAGGGCGATTGAGCTTAGTATGAACCATCCATGCTGAAGCGATTTGGTCCAAAGCCTGAAAGATTTACTCATGCATTAGTTAGCATGGCCATTTTCCCAGTGTGGTATAGATGATTCCCGAATTATCGCTTTCTACTGGGGATTTGAAGCAATTCCCTCTAATTGCAGAGGACGACGATGGGCTATTGTCAATATTACCTCACCGGCCAAAGGCCGGTCTCATCATATTTGCAGGTCCAGTATTATCACACAATCATGTGGGAGGGCACTTGGCACGGTCCATCCTTAAATGAGATTTATTGATTCCGAGTGTTGCTAGGAAGGATGTTTTAAAATCATTTTAATGAGGAAAATTTTTTTGTAAAGAATGGTCCAAGTTGGCTATGATGGGATCATAGCACTTCAGAGCGTGGAGCTTCTGTTCGATCGTCATCAGATAATTTCCGACTCCTTGTAGAGTGGCCAATCCAACCTTCAAGTCTTGCAAGGTGGCCGATCCATTCTTCGGGTCTGGCAAGGTGGCCATTCCATATTTCAAATCTTGCAAGTTGGTCATGCCTTCATTCAAGGTTTGAACTTCTCCCTTCAGCTCCTTCTGATTTGCACGCACTTCCCTCATCGAATTGACCAGTTTACAGATATTTGAATCTCATCAACAACTGGGTTGGGCACTGGCTCTAACTCTTGCATGCCTGACTCCCCCTAAGTCTGAGCCATGTTCTCATCTTTTGTTTCTTCTTTTTCTTCTCACCATCAAGAACCTTAATCAGTTGTATTTTTATCTTCTTCTCTCTTTTCCCATTTCTTCCTCTATCTCCTTCATAATTCTGTCAACCTCGGATTGATTGACCGTTTGTTCTGCTATCTCTGCAGCTTCTATCATCTCTGTATTTTCTGCCATCTCTTCTTCTGGCGGTTGTACCTCTGGTTCCAGTTCCTCCTCAGCAACTTTAGCTTCTTGCCGAATCTCACTTGTCTCCCTTTTCTTCAATGTTCTCATCGTCCATTTTTGTAGGCTCCTTATAATCCCTTTCTTTGCATGAATGCAAGGAGTGTTAAATCTGCTAGAGGAATATTAACCGATCATATATAAAGAGAAGCCCATTAGTATATGAATAGGCCTGCTAAGATGGGGATTGAAACTCCTTAGAAAGTTGTTTTTTCTCCATTATATACCTGATGAAATTAAAATTGTGCTCATAGCTGATAAGAATAGGACGGGAAAAGTGTAAAAAAAGTCCTAAACCTTTGTAATTGTGCCAATTTAGTCATATATCTTTTATTGGTATTAATTTAGTCATAAACACTTTATTAGTGCCAATTTAGTCTTAAACATTTTGATTTTATGTCAATTCAATATTTTCAACTAATTTTGACATGATTTTGCTGACCGAGCACCGAATCGCCGATCAGTAAACATGACATGGCCAATACCGATGTAGACAACTTTTAGTAATATTTTAATATTTTTAAAATTTTTATTTTATTTTTATTTTTATATTTCTTTTGTCCCTTCTCCTCCTCCTTCCTCTAGCCGATCGATAAAATAAAATAAAATAAAATAAAATAAAATAAAAAATCGAAAAATATTAAAATATTATTAAAAGTTATCCACGTCAATACCGATCGTACTACATCAACCGACTAATGCCCAGTCAACAAAATCCAGCTAAAATTAGCCGGAAAAGACTAAATTGACACCAAATCAAAAGGTTTAAGACTAAATTGGCACCAATGAAAAGTTTATAATTAAATTGGTATAAATGAAAAATGTTTAGAATTTTTTGACGCTTTTCCTAGAATAGGGTTATTACTACGTAGGCCCTTTGTACTACTGTGTTATAGTTGGACTATATGCTTCTGATTAGTCTTGAGTGAAATCCTCAATTTACTCAAAACAACATGATTTGGGAAGCGATATGAAGATTGGTCATAAGTAAGTGGCTCGGTAAGAATTCAACAAATTTTATAAATCAACTTTTTATACTGATTTTAAGGAAGAGAAGGCCTGATCCCCATTTGTCATTTTGCGTAGAGATGAATTTCGCGTCACAGTTCTACACGACTTCATGCTTATGAAATTACTACCAACCTAAACATCTTCTTTCTGGTACCACCGGCAACTTTCTCTCTCTATTATGTGTGTTTCGTAGCCACCACAATTGATAAGGACTTGAGGGTAAGCCCTTGCCAACGCTGACAACTCTGTCTCAAATTGTAGTAGATTACACGTCATATCCCCCGAATCACGCCAATGGCAACCGACCCTGGAGCCTCCCTGAACCGAGATCCATCAACGAAGGAATGCAGCCAAAGGGGTTATTGGGAGAACAATAACAACCCTGACAATATTATATTAACACAACGAAATAAAATAATCACTTCTCTTGTGCAAACCTAATAGGAAACAATGCAGTAGAGCAAATACCAAGCATGCAAATAAAAGGTAATTTTACATGGAAAACCTCTTCATTACGAGGAAATCAAAACCACAAGACCAGACTCCATCCAGAATCTTCACTATTAACAAAATTATGTGAACAAAGTTCTTCTCTAGCTAATATTAAAGGTACATAGCAATAACAACATCAAGAACACAATTCTTAACAATACACATAAACTTCACAAGAGATCAAAGATAAATCTCACTAAAACAAAGGTTTGATTTAACCCATGAAAAACCCGATGCAGGCAACACGAATCGACCTCCAGTCGTTAGCTTGATGAAAACTAGACACCACTCTTATTTCTAGATTTTCTACTCTCTCTCTCTCTCTTACTACTGCCTTACTTCAATCATTCTTTTTTGGCTGCCACATAAAAATATAGAGAGACCCTGTTTTTTTTATGAACAGAGAGAGACCCTGTTTATTAAGTCCAAATATAGCCGCATATGTACTCGCTGGCAAAATGCAGTGTCTGATTAAAAATATCAATCAATGAATCCAAAATAACAAAAAAAGAAGAACAGTAAGGCACCGACTAAGAACTGCTCTGTACTCAATCTACGTTCTCCTAGGCCTACAGAAGGAGATCTAGCACCAAAGGCGGCGCAACCTTTCCTAAACGCAAGGTCAAGTCGTCCTCCATCAGCGACGAGTTCAAATCCAAGCACATGACTCTCTTGCTATTCGATCTCTTCAACACCGGCACAGGCTTCGCCGCCTCTGCCACCAAGCTCTCCGCCATGGCGGCCCTGTGCCTCCTCATGTGACCGCCAAGGGCTTGGCCCATCGGGAACTCGAGGCCGCATATCGAGCACTCGTGCCTCTTCGGCTTGGCTGGCGAGGAATCCGCGGTGCATCCGAGGTGGAAGAGGCCGCCGGGGATCAGCTTCTGCTTCTTGTGGCTGGTTCTATGCCCTCCGAGCGCCTGGAATGAGGAGAACTCGCGGTTGCACGTCTTGCACGCGAACATCCGCTCGGTAGGCCGCGATTCGCGGTTCGAGTCGGTGCTCTCGCCGACTCGGGGGAGGAGCATCAAGCAGTTGGCGATGGCCAGGGCTTCGACCTCCGCGTCCTCTCTGTCTCTCTTCACCATCTCTGCGAGTCTGTAGTAGAGAATGCGAAATGGAATGGTCTGGTCTGGTCTGGTCTGGTCTGGTCTGCTGTTTCTGGTTTCTTTCTTTGGCTTTGCTGAGTCGGGATGTCTGGGATGGAGAGCGTATGGCGGAGTACGAGTCTCTTATGTAGGATGAGAGCGATGACGTGTATGTCCCACGCTAAGCGAAGTGACAAAAATGCCCCTATGTTCCTTGGGGAGTAAGTGGGGAGAACGCGTTAATGTCAAGGACAAACGTGGCAACTTCTGGCCACCGAAGCGAAGCGAGGATGGCGTGACCGCGTGAAGTGCAATGCGGGGAAGTCGTCACAGCTGAGCGTGGTGGTAGTTGCTCCGAAGTTTCTAGAAGCTTTCGCTTGCACTGTTGGAGTTGTCGAGGCGCGTGTTCAACACTATCTGGACATTTTAACTCCTTTTATTCCGTAGAATTTTGTAAGAGCAATTCCAATTGATTTTTTTTTTTTTTCTGAAGCATTTTAATACTCCACTAAAATACTCGTGGAAATGTTATGAGAGGTGCAAAAACGGGATCTAGAAAATTTTGAATTTTAAAATCAAGATCTTCAATCTCAATTCTACATAAGAATCATTGTCAACTATTTTAAACATTTAATTTAAAGAATGATTTAATATTCAAATAGACCGACTTATTCTACCTTCTCAATGCTACTTGCCGATTGATTCTGGCAAAATATATAAAATTGGGCCAAAAGATTTGTCGATCATTACGATGGGATGAACTAACCGATACATGTGGAAGGATGTGAAGAAAGTACGAGGAAGGTTCACCTAAATCGACGATGATTGCAACCGAGGCCAAGGCCAAAGGACGCGGCTAATGTCAAACTTGTAGGAGCCGAATCGCGTTCTTTACTCGCTCCGGAAAGCTCGGAAAGGAAAGCGAGGGGAGCGGGGCGAAAGCGATGCAATAGAGGAAACGGTGGAGCGTGAGTTGTGACGTCACCCACATGACACTTGTTGAATCGACAAGCTTGCAATCAAATGGTCCATTTCCTCTAGAAAACATTGAATGCCCGGCGTTCCCCTCACCGGCGTCCTCATTCACACGTATCCGAGAACATTTTGAATCGGACTAATCTCTACGGATGTACATAATTGCGTATTGACGAGTTTTTGACACAAGGCGACATGCGCGACTAGGACTGGCCACCCATGTGGGGCCTAGCATGGTTAGCTCGACCCTCCTTTAATGTGAAACTAATTTTTTTAAAGAAAAAAAATTAAGAAGAGTTTAGTTTGTAAATTGCAATACTCAATAAAGATCACAAGAAATGGAAATATAATAATATCTAAGATATATAGGAAAATACGTTTGCATTTAAAACGATAAAGCATGCGTTGCATTACTGAAAACCTACAGGAAGTCTCTTGACATTTTAGCAACCCTCCTGTATTTCTCACTGCATGCCTTCTTCCACATCTTGTCCATGGAATTCGACTTCGTTCTTGCATTTAAAGGGAATTTCTTAACATGCCTTCCTAAGAGAAATTTGTTCAAAAAGTTTTAAACTTATTATACCTTTAACAATTTAGTCATAAATATTCCAATTTTATCAATTCAATTATAAACATTTTCATGTTTTACCAATTAAGTCTATCTGACCAATTTTAATCGAAAATCACTGATATGGAAGCTGCCATTACCACACAGGATAGTTAATGCTAACATGAATAATTTCTAATAATATTTTAATTTTTTCAAAAAATTAATTATTTTTCTGATTTTTTGTCTTTGCTTTTATTCTTTCTCCTGACTTTTGCTAGTCACCGATCACTAGCAATAGGTGACGTGTGGCTCGATGAGGCTCGCCCTCACCTAAGCAAGACCCAACAAGGGTCGAGCCTCGCCAAGCCAAATCTAGCGAGGCCGGCCCTTGCTTAGGCTAAGGTGGTCTAGTCGGTCAAAGGCAACGCCATGCAAGGCCACCCTAGCTTGGGAAAGGGCTAGCCTCGACACAATCAACCCTTGCCAAGTCTCACTTGGGCAAGGGAGAGCCTTGGCGAGGGCTCCCCTCTATAGATCTGGCAAGGTTGGCTATCGCTTGCGCTAGGGCATTTTCTCCGAACAGTGCCTAGGCAAAGTCAACACCTAGCGAGGTTGCCTTGGCTTGGGTGAGGGCTCACCCAATCAGGCCTCACCTGTGGTGAGCAAGGCTAGCCCACCTTGCCATGGCTGGTGGTTGCCCATTGACAAAAGAAAGAAGAAAGGGAAAAATAAAGAATAAAATATCATCAAAATTTGTCCATGTCAAAACTAATCGTGCCATGCGAAGTGGCCGGCGTCCACTTTAGCAAATTCCGACTAAAAATTGATTAGATGGACTCAATTGGCTAAATGTTTAGTAAAGATTTAGCCTTTTTTGAACAATTTTCCCGCCTTCTAGTGTCATGTAGAGGACCTCTATTGTATGACAACAATATCGTGTGTGCTACACCTGTTATATTCCCCCGCTTCGCCGAAATGAGAGGATCGCCCTCTTTGTTTGAAATTTGAAATTCGAGAAATGGCAATATCTGGGTCATCGCCATACAAAATAGTTGGTTTGTTATACGTATCCAACACTTTCCACAAGCGACTGAGCTTTACGAAACTTAGCTGAGGAATCTTGCGCTGCTTCCTCCCCACTGTTCCTTTTCTTCTTTAGTCTTGTTTCCGAAACGCGGATATAAGTTCCTCGTGTGGTCCGGTCATATGGAGCTGGGGAGCGAAACTTCTTCGCAACTGCCAAACCGCCTTCGAGCATTTGGTTTCCCACTGCCACTCTCACTCTATACCTCGTCAGAAACGATATTGTATAAATGTTAGATCACATCACATGAATTAAAGTCTACCTAAACTATTGATGAGCTCAGCGGAAAACAAGAAAAATGAAGGGAAACTTCGTGCACGCGCATACTTGTGTGTTACAACTCAATCAGATAGGATCCCTCAAGTCTGTACATTGACTTTTAATACATTGTAAGTCGCTTTCTTGTTTTGCTTTTGTAGGTTCTGATCGAACTTGCGCAATGTATTGTCACCGTCACCTATAATGTTTTCAAGTCTTTTACTGAGTCCCTACTTCAAAGAAAAGGAAACGCTCTAGTGTTTTTGACAAAGCGAACTTTTTCATGCCGATTTTAGGGAATTGAAGGCCTGATTCCCATCTACCATTTTGCATAGAGTTGAATTCGTGTTACAGTTCTCCATGACTCCAAGTTTATGAAATTACTACCATCCTTAACATATTCCTTACCAACGGCAACGTTCTCTCTCTAATATGTCTGTTTCACAGCCACCACAATTGACAAAGTCTTGAGGACAAGCCCTTGCCGATGGTAACCTAGTTGGGTGGGTTGAGTTCAATTTGGGTTGGGTGAAAAATGGTCCGATCCATATTGACTCATTAAACTTGTTTTAACCCATTTTCATGTAGTGTAAATTTGATAATCATACTCGATTCAACCTATATTATCGAGATACAATAATATTTAACTTAATCAAGAAAAACCCACTCACACCTATTTAATCCACTTTAAGCTCTTCACACACGCACGCACGCACAGTACGTTACTTGAATAAAAACTTCACATCAAATTAAAAAGTAAATTAAAAAATAAAAATTAGTAAATAAAATAAAAAAATGTGAAAAACCTTAAATTAAAATACTTTTAAAAAATTCTTGATAAGAAAAAGTTTGATTAGTTAATGATTGACATGAAAAATAATATTTGTTTGTATCAAATCTTCTCGGATGCAAGAATGCGTAACTTCTTAATTGGGATTTATCAAATTAAAAATTATATTGTAATGTTTAGAATTTCTACTTCGATATTGATTGAATTTTGATGTGGACAACATCAAGCTTTCTCGAAAAATACTTCTCCGGTATGTAAATGGATACATATCTACGAAAAATATTTTTAAAAAAAAAAAAAATATAGAATTTGTAATCATTTTAAAATTTTTGAACTTTTTATTATTATTTCTTTTCTTTTTTCTTCTTCCTTCTTCTTCCCCCTTGTTCCTCTACTAGCGGTGATCAGCCTGAAATCCAAGTCTCACCAAATCAACGAGGCTCGAGCATTGCCGGTCATTGACGACCTTGAGCTTGCCTGAGGTTAGCGAGCTCAAGCCTCGCCTAGTCAGTCGTCGGCTATCACTCACTAGCCACTGGCTAAGGAAAGAGGAATAAGAAAGGAAAAAAAAAGAAAAAGAAAAATGACATGTGATAAAGCAATTACCAAGTATGCAAATAGAAGGTAATTTTATGTGAAAAACCTCCCCGGTCACGAAATTAGACTCCATCCAAAATCTTCACTATCAATACAATCGGGTGAACAAAGTTTTTCTCTAGCTAATACTAAAGGTACATAGCAACAACAACATCAAGAACACCATAATTAGCAATACATACGAACTTCACAAGGAATCAATGATAAATCTCACTAAAACACGGATTCGGTTCAACCCACAAAAAACCTGATGTTTGGAGCACAAATCGACCTCCAATTATCAGCTTAATGAAAACCAGACAACACCCTCTTTCTCTCTTGCTACTACATCCGCCTAATATTCTTTTGCAGCTATCACATAAAAATAGAGAGAAGCCCCGTTAATTTAGGCCAAATAAAGCCTCTCATTATTTCTCCACATGGATTATGCTTGAAAGTAAACCCAGTCCAATACGGAGACATGAAGAAGACTGATTGGAGTACGACCCAAGAAAAGACGATAAAGGTAGGTGGCAAGATGCTGGGTGGCCGGAGAAAATTAACGACGGGTTGCCGTGTGCTTCAGCGCCTGACGAGGCGAGCCAGCCGGAAGCAACCGAGAGGATTATAGATACGGCGAATGAGGCGAGAATTTTTCCCTTTCACATGAGGCGCGGATCTAACGGCTCAATAGAAGGTAAAAGGAAATGGGACCCATGATCGCCCGTCTTCCAAGACTCGCCCGTTTCTTGAAAACGATTCCGCGTCAAGTATTTTTGGTTCGCTTTTGATTACCCTTTTATCATCAATACCACTGTACAATTCCTTATGCAGCATATTCATGTGAACAGAAAAAAAAAAAAAATCTGCCTCCGTTACAAATATTCGTTGCGACAGGACTCTGAAGAAGCGATCGTACGCAGTTGCATCGCTAACGTTCAGTTCCAAATTGCCGCTGTCGTTACATCGAGCACAACCCAGATGTAAATCATCTTCGGATATAAGTTATAAGAAAGAGGCCAACAAGGAAAACTATAGCCGCATATATGCTCGCTGGCACCACGAAAACTGCAGAACGTAATCATCCTCTTACTCATCTCGTTCAGACATAATATGTGTTCATGAAACCAAAAAAAAATGTCCATGTAAAATACAATGACTCAGGTTCAAAATATCAATAGATGAATACCAACAAAAAGAGAAAAAAAATCCGGCATCCACTAAAAACTGCTTTGTACACAATCTACGTTTTCTAAGGCCTACAAAACGAGATCTAGCACCAAAGGTGGCGCAACCTTTCCTAAACGCAAGGTCAAGTCGTCCTCCGTCGGTGACGAATTCAAATCCAAACACATGACTCTCTTACTGTTCGATTTCTTTAACACCGGCACAGGCTTTTCGGCCGTCGCCAAGCTCTCCGCCATGGCGGCCCTGTGCCTCCTCATGTGACCGCCAAGGGCTTGGCCGAGCGGGAACTCGAGGCCACATATCGCGCACTCGTGCGTCTTAGGCTTGGCCGGTGAGGAATCCGCGGCGCGGCCTAGGTGGAAGAGGTCGCCGGACAGCTTCGGCTTCTTGTGGCTGGCTCTGTGCCCTCCGAGCGCCTGGAAGGATGAGAACTCGCGGTTGCATGTCTTGCACGCGAACATCCGCTCTGTAGGGCGGGATTTGTGGTTCAGCCATGGCGAGTCGGTGCTCTCGCCGACTCGGGAGAGGAGCATCAAGCAGTTGGCCATGGCCAGGGCTTCGACCTCCGTGTCCTCCCTGTCTCTCTTCACCATCTCTGGAATTCTGTAGTAGAGAACGTGAAACCGAGGTGTCTGCTTTTTTTCTGGTTTCCTCTTTTGCTTGCTGAGTCGGGATACAAGTACGACAGTGGGGGTTGGAGTGCGAGACTTATATAGAGGACGAGAAAGCAAAGGGGCGAGCGATGACCCGTACGCTCACGCCAAGTGGCGAAAGGGCCCTTGAAGTTTCTTGAGGAGCAAGTAGTGGGGGGATTAATGTGGTCGCTTTTGCGTGAATGTGAAGGGCAAATATGGCAATGTGGGCCGCCAATGGGTGAGCGAGGATAGCGCGTCACCGCTTGTTAAACTGGGAAGTCGTCACAACTCCCAAGGGAGCGATGCCGTAGTTTCTTTGACTTTTCTAGAAGCATTTCCCTTGCACCATTGGAGTTGTCCAGGCGTGCGCTCAAGAGTATCCGGATATTTTAACTCTTTTTATTGCGTAGAATTTGTGTGAGCAGTTCCAACTGTTCGGAAGACAATTTTGTGATGTAATATTCAAGTATTTTAATGCTCCTCTCCACTCTCGATCGGATTTCGATCTAAAATTAACCATAAAAATATATTATAAGTGAGACAAATAAAGAGTTTGAGAAGATTCAAATTTCAAAATAGCAACTCTTGACTTTAATACTACGTAACATTTTATGGGGCATCTATCATATATTCTGAAAAACTTAAATTATTAAATTGAATGCGTCATTTAGCATTCGGATATGCTAACGCACCCCACTTTTTCAATGCTACTCGCGAATCAATCAATTTCAGTGAAATACACTGACGAAGATGAAATTAGGTCAACCGTTGTCAACCACTGCAATGGGACGAAACCATCCAATACATTTCGGAAGACCGTGGAGAAAGTGGAAGGAGGGTTCGCCCGAATTGATGATGATGATGGCATCCGAGGCCGAGACCTAAGAACACGGTAACACCAAACTCGTGATGACCGGCGTTCATCCTTTACTCGTTCCAAAAAGCTCGTAAAAAGTAAGACCTAAAATCACAAAAAAAGGGGGTGGACCGTTCGATACGAGGGGTGGGTACTGGGAAGGAGTCACGCACGCGTTATGATTGCGTCACTACGAATCGATCAACAACAAATCACGACGCTTCGCGAGGGGAACGAGTCACCAGAGACGTAAACATGACAGCAGCTGGGCAAACCGATCCAATTGCGGAAACGTGGAGCGGAAGTTGCGACGTCGCCCGCGCTCATTGTATATGGATAAACTTGAAATATGTGGTCGATTCCTAGAAAAATTGAAAGTACGGCTCACCTGCTTCCTGATTCACACGTATCGAAAATCATTTAAGTCAGGTTAATCTCCATAGATGTACGGAAATTGCCCACGGAATAGGTTAGATACGTGAGGCAAGCGGGAGTGGTAAAACTGGTGGCGAGCGTTTTACACACACAAGTTAATGCAATGGCCCACGCACCATCCACGGAAAGAAAATCCTATTGCAAACGGGATTTTGTTGTTAGATCAGATTCATACCAGGGGACGCTAATGATTTTCTCGGAGTTGCCAAATTCATTGACATTTCTCGTTATTTCGGCAGCCGCATTTCAGTAACCATATGGGAATATTGACTAGGTTGTGCTTAGCGTGATGCTAGGCCTAGATGCGACCTTCTAAATAATAATCAGCGGGTGAGCTGTAATTTGAATTAAAGAAAATAATGAAGCACTTAATCACTTGACCAAAACTTTCGGAATTTTTTTTTAAAAAATCTAGCGTATGATGAAATCACGGGTGTCGTTGATGTGGTCTAATTCAACCAATCAAACGTCCCCAATTCGCTCCAGTGATGATTGCCCTTTTGCAGTTTGAAATTCAAGAAGTGCGAAAAATTGGGTCATGGCCGTGTGAAATACTTTTGTTTCTTTTTTACTCACCCGACATTTTCCACAAGCAGCGACTGAGCTCAAGAAACTTAACAGATGAACGTTTGTGGGGCTTCCTCACTCGTGTTCCTTTCCTCCTTAAGTCTTGTTGTTTGAAACGCGGGTATAACTTCTCCTCGCTGTCTGGTCGGATGGAGCCGGGGAGGGAAGCTTCTCCCCAACTGCCAAGCCGCCTTATGAGATTTTGGTTTCCCACTGCCACTGTCACTTTATACCTCGTCCCAAACGAATATTGTGCGACGACTATTCGATCACTCGGGGAGTTAGCGTATCCAAGGCATCGATTGGGCCCCAGGAACAGAATCAGGTCCTGGCTAGTGGCAAAATGCATACTCCCAGTCACTTTTGGAGGAGCGGAAAGACAGAATAATGAAACGGAAGGTTCGTGCACGCGATTGCTTAATTTGCTTGTGTTTTACAACTCAAATGAGACGAGATCCCCCCCCATGTGACGCATTGGATGCCACCTTGCGTTTTGGTGTTTGAATGTTTCCGGTAGACGGTCACCTATAATGCTGTCGTCTTTATCGGGTCCCTACTTAAGAGGGAAGGAAACTCTCTTGTGTTTTCTTGTCAAAAAGACTGTTCTCCTGCGCGTAACTTAAAGAAAAATGGTTGACCGACCTTTGTATGCACATGCTGCGGGCGCCGCCTAACACCGACCTTTCAACTCTCTCTATCTCTCTCTGTGACAGCGACTTGGACTAGTCTTTTCTTTGTCTCTGATTTGGCCATCCTCGTTCAAAAAGCATAATGGCATTTTCATATGGGTCTCATTTCTTGGTGTTCTTTTAAACGCGAAATGATGAAACTGCTCCTGTGTATTTTTCAACGGGAACGACTTTTACTACTTTTACTTTTCTGAGAAAGTGCAAATGAAATGCGTGGTTCTTTTCGCTCTCTGAAACATAACGCCTCTCTCTCTCTCTCTCTCTCTCTCTCTCTCTCTCTCTCTCTCTCTCTCTCTCTGTGGCCATGCGTGTTTTATCCACCTTTAGCCTTATTATCCTCGACGTGACATGGTCTTTCTACGTCAAACATTTCAGGAGGAGAAGCCATGTTCCTTCCTCTAGGTTAATTCAACTAACAAATAAAGCTTTAATATCTGATTCTGATTCCAACGACATCCAAGCACGTAATTTTGACTCGGGTGTATGGGGGTTGGAGAGAAGTTAAGCTTCATCAACGAAAGTGTAACTTCACACATTCTAATTTCGATTTCAACAACATCCAAGCATGAAATTTTGATTGATACGATGTGCTGGAAAAATTACCAAAAAATGTCTTGAATATATTGTATGAATGTCAATTCAAATATAAACTTTTCAATTTGGCAAATTAAGTTATAAACCTTTTAACAATTTACTAGTGAAATCTTCAGCCAATTTTGGTCAGCAGTCATTGACATAGATGATTTTTGTAATTTTTTTTAAAAAAATTTCTGATTTTTTTTCTTTTATTTCTTTCCATGTCAATGATATCCAACAAAAATTAATCAAAAGAACTATTTTGGCAAATCGTCAAAAAGATTTATAATTAATTTGACCAAATTGTCATCCGTGCAATAGATTAGATTTTTTTTTTTATAGTTATGTCCATCGTGCTTTCACGTTCTTCTTGCATTGCTGAATGCCCAAGTCCAAGATCTTATGGAACAAATCTTACGAGTGCCAGATATGTCAACATGCATTTTCCACATAATAAACGGTTCACGCACTTTAATTATTGTGGGACCCACTGCGTTGGGTGAAAACGTTCTCTATTATATAATGGACTAGCTTTGGAAATAATGCGCGGTCTGCAGTTTGCATCCAAACTGTGTTCGGCAAGCTCTAGATGGAAAAGAACATGTTTTCTTCGGGATCTATACTTGGACCAGTCGAAACGTTGAGCCTGACTTTTCTTATGTAGCTATAGGAAAGGGCAATAACTCACTGCAGTTTCGCAGAAAGTGAAGCCTTAAGGATTAGGATAACGAGGCTTCTGAAGCTCAGTGTTTGGTGTTAGATGCGCGTGAAAATGTACGTAGGCTGGTACGGCATCTTTACCTTCGTGGAACCTTTATTGGCAAATGTAAAGACTTGGATGACCAACCAGCAGCCTACATATACAAATTAAAAGAAAAAGGTTTTGAAAGCTCAAAACAACGGGAAGAAAGCTGAAAACCGAGGGTACAAAACGAATAAGTTGGTTGAGAGACACTGTGCGAAATATAGGCCGACCTTGTAGTGGGTATTTCACCCACCCCTCCACCTTCACCAACGTGGGCGACTACTATACCAGCCTATTAATATCTCAAATACCCCTTACGAGATGCGGTGGAGTCTACCCCTCACCTGAAGGGCCCCCTAATTCTCGAGTGTAAACGTGTCTTCCCCACCCAAAAGGGAATACTCCCGATGTTTTACGTCCCAGAATTTAGACGAAATAGTTTTAGGACATACTCAAGTCCACAACCAGTAGCCTACATATACAAATTAAAAGAAAAAGGTTTTGAAAGCTTAAAACAACAAGAAGAAAATACGATGTCAATGATTGTGCCAAACTTGCAGTCTTAAGCTCCCCAAAAACCTTAAAACAAGGTTTACCTCAAGATGTCACATGTTTTGCATAGGATTAATGAATGATAAAGGCTTCACTATTCTAATAAATCAAATCAATTGACATTGCAACAAACTAGGAAGGATAGGACCGAACTTGCGTATTGAGTGGTGGAGGCATTTTCAACCGATTTTGAATACTTCAACTATTAGATAAATATATGATTTACTATCTAAATATTGTAATTCCCCTTCTTACACGTAGATCAAACTTCAATGTAAGACTAATCATAAAAATATTTAATAGATGAGACGAATAAGAAGTCTGACAAGATTTGAAATCGGGATTTCATACTCTAATGTCAAGTAAAATTTGGTGAGGTCATCATTAGGTGTTTTGAAAACTTAAGCCGTTGAATGATGTGGAGAAAGTAGGAGGAGGGCTCGTCAGGATTGAATCGATGATGGCATCCGAGGGCAGAACCTAAGAACACGGCTATATCAAAGCTTGTAAGAAGAGGCTCGCGTTTCTTACTCGGTCCAAAAAGCTTATAAAGTAAGGTAAAGTACCGAAAGGCGGGTCCATACGAGGGCGGGCCCGAGGAAGCTGCAGTCACGCGTTTTGGAAGAACGTGGCCGATGCGCCGCTATGGGAACGATTGACAAATCAAAAGATTCCCAACGTTTAGCGACAGCGGCCTAGCGAAAGCGAATTCAATAGAAGACACGGCAGAGCGTAAGCTATGACGTGACTGCACTTTTTTAAATGGACGCACTTGAAATCTCAAAGGTCAATTGCTGGAAAATTGAATGTACGGCTCACCTGCTTCCTGTTTCCCACGTATCCGAGATCCTTTGACTCCGATTAATCTCTATAGATCTACCGTAAATGTGCCGAGATTATCCTATATCGATTTTGAAAAGAAATTAGTAATCGATTTATAAATATGAAGAAAATTCTTACTTCTTCAGCTAATTTTTAGAGTGAAACATATCCAAAATTGTTACCGTACATACTGAGTAAATTATTTATGTGAGGTGGCAGGCATGACTAGGGTTAGCCGCTCATGTCGGGCCCTTTTTTGGACATAAAATTATAAATTGAGGAAGGCCAATTTCACTTCATCGAAGAAAAAAGCACCATTCGTATTTACTAATATGATCGACATCATTGAAATGATACTTCCGCTGCGTCGGCACACCTATCTCATCGCATAGCTTCTTCAACATCTTGTATGTGGAATTTCACCTCGTTCTTGCATCTAGAAGAAGTTCTCAATTTGCATTTCTCGTGTCATGTAGAGGACCTCTAGTTCTTGGTTCTCAAGTCCTGTGGATATAACGTATTGAGCCCACCCAAGTATGGTAATAGGACCATAAAACTAGCGGAGCGTCTTACACGAACGAGTAAATGCAGTAGCACCTGCACCATACGTAAATACTATTGCAAGCTGTAAATTGAATTAGAAATCCACCGCATCCAAACCAAGATAATCGTGATAAAAAATAAAGTAAGCACTCAATTACTTAACTAATTATTTTAGAGACAACTTTTTACTTTACAAAAAATATAGTGTAACAGTGATATGATTCGACCAATTGAATTTCCCTACTTCGCTGACGTGATGATCACCCCAACAAATTTCAATTTTGGAATGCAAGAATAATAATAAATAATAAATTAATTAAAAAAGTCGAATGTCCGGGTCACCGCTGCATAATATACTTTTCTTTCTCACTTGCCCAACACTTTCCACCAGCGACTGAGCTCAGGAAACTAAACCGAGGAATGTTTGGGGTGCTTCCTCCACTCGTGTTCCTTATCTTCTTGAGTCTTCTTGCTTGAAACGCGGATATTACTTCCTCTTGTTGTCTGGTCGTTTGGGGTTGGGGAGGGAAACTTCTTCCCAATTGCCAAACCGCCTGAAGGCTTTTTGGTTTTCCCGCTGCCACGCTCACTTTATACCATACATGGAACCATCGCAAGTCGATTTTTGTTTTGTAAGTTCTGATCGCAAGCGTGGGACGCGCACCTGTGACGTTCCTTTTTTCTTATATTGAGTCCCGACTTAAGAGGAAAGGGAACTCTCTCTCTCTCTCTCTCTCTCTCTCTCTCTCTCTCTCTCTCTTAAAGCGGCTTGAGCTATACTCATTTGGCCTTCCTCGTGTAAAGAGCATATTGCCTGTTCACATGGATCTCGCTGTTTGGTGTCCTTCTGAACGTGAAATGATGAATTATCGTCTATCATCTCGACCAGAACGACGACTACGAGTTTCTAGATTTCGCAGAAAAGTCCAAAACGAAACGTGAGCTTTTTGCTCTCTGAAATTTAACGCATCTCTCTCTTCCGGCCCATGGCGTTTTATTCGCTTCGGCTTTGTTATCCTCAACGTAACATGGTTATCTATTTGTAACAAATCAGAACGAAAACATCATTCTTCCTCCTATTGCGTGGGCAAATGTAATTAAATAAACCTGGTCAAGATCGTGCAACTAACCTGCAACAGCGTACCTAACTTACAATCTATCTTCTATATTGCCAAACTTAAATTCGACATCGTTTATAAAGTATTTCGCAAGTAGACATGATCATGAGTCTGGCGGTCCAATTCTTAAATAAATTTTTTGTCACGTGCAAACTTGGACAACATATTAGGCCCAACCTATGAGTCCAGCTATTCTTAAGCCGGCCCGTTGTAACAGCAACGGAAGGTGGGGACGAAAAAATACAGGCAAGTGTAGAAAGAGCCATCCGGAGTGCCCCTTTGGCAAGGGCATTTGCCGCTCTTTTGGCAGCGCGCCCGATCCACTGAAACGAGACCACTGCAGAATCACTCAAAACACATTGGGTCGCTTAAGACACGAGACTAATCCCATGTTACGTCCACCGTTGCGATCCCAAGAACGTCACCTTTCACTGAGACTCGCACCCGTGTTTTCTACGGTGTTACTTTTCGTTCACTAGACCCCCTGGTGTTCAAACCAAGAAAATTGCTTTTGCCGAGACCCGAACGCAAGTCTCTTGCGTGTTTACCTTTCACCCGCAACGGACGGTAGCTTCCAACCACGGCCGTGCTTTTACATTCTTCCCGTTATGCTGAATGCCCGAGCCCATCTCATCGAACAGATCTTAATTATCCTGGAGCAAGTCAACCTCCGAGTGGCAGACACTTCCACGTTCAGGATTAACATAACACGCGGTTTGTATATTTTAGTCATGATGGGCGCTCTGCACTTTCGCATCCAAACTGTTTGAGTCCTGGACAAGGTCTAGATGGAAAAGAACGTGTTTTCCTCTAGACTTGAGCTTGGACCAATCAGAAAAGTTATCCTAACTTTTCTTATGTAGCTTCGGACCAGAAAGGGGGCAACAACTCCCAGTAGTTTCGCAGAATGAGAAGCCTAAAGAGTAGGAGGACAACGAGGTTTCTGAAGCTCAAAACGTTTGTGCAAGATACACGTGAAGATGGTCGGAGGCCGGTACAGCTTTACCTTCGTGGAACCAAATCGAGGGAGAGGGAGAGGGAGAGAGACTTGACGGGTCAAAACGACGGGAAGAAAGTATGATAGTGAATGATTACGCGTTGTTCCACTCCTAATCTTAGGCTCCCTGAAAATCTTTATCCAAGGTAAAATTTCAAGCTATCACATGTTTTCAATCGGATTAATTTATAATAAAGATCTGGCGATTGAACTAATTTCGAAAGCGAAAAGGTTATTGGCTAGGCTCATTCTGATAGATCAAATAAATAAATTATAGAGCCAGAATTACATACTGATTGTTGAGGGCAATTTCTCGGGCAATTTCTCCGAAATAACTTGTATGCAGAATATCATTGTATATTCTTCAAATTTATCAACAAAACTCTCCGTTTATATGTGCTCCCACGTATTTCTAAATATGAACAAAACAAAAGGAGGTATGACAGACGCACTTTTGCAGGTTCCTCCAAACAAAGAAAACGTAATCAAGAAATGATATTATTGCAGCAATACAAGTGCTATCGATCAAAATGTAACACTTGTCTGATTAAATTTTCAAGCATTAAAAACTGTGTCGGCTATCATAATCTATGCAATCGATTCATTTACATCTTATTTTTCAGTTTCTTCACTTTTTTAAGAATTACGGGTCCTTCCAAGGCAATGGAGGAGCAATTGAAATCAAGTAATTCAAAACGTCATGTTGAACCGATACGTAAATTACTGTAAAATGAATGTTAAAAAATAAAAAATCCTTAGATATATGAACAACGATCATGTGCGTGTGTTTGTGTGTGTGTGTGTGTGTACGTAGGCCTGCTGATGGAGTTGAATTGGAATGGAAAGATTTTACGTGACAAGCACCCCATGGGAGGGTCCGCGGTCAAACGTGCAAAGCACGTCGGTTGGGCCGTAGTGCACCAACTTGTGATAATTGACGAAACGAATTTATTCGGTGGTGGACCTGGGCCGGGTCCCCAATTTTACATTACCCGCTATAGCACTTAAAATAGATATGATCACCTTGTCATGACCTACCAAATAGAAAATCCTGTCACCTAACATCTAAAGTCACATGGATTCTTCGACCAAAAAAAAAAGTAAAGTCACAATGGATTTCTTCAATAAATTTAAAAAGGAAAAAAGAAAATTTGTTTCGGCAAGAAAGTCGCAAACATTAATTTTTGCTGGTGTCATCTCAAATAGCTAGAATCTTAGCCCTATTTGTTTATTATCCGACAAGAGCAAAAGGTACTTTTTCCCTTTTATGGCAAAAACTATATTATTACATACATTTATAAATATTTTGAAAAGGTACTTCCTAAAATTTAATGTATAAACGTCACATGTATGTATATATGCGTGTCAAATTATCAAATGTTTGAATTTTAAGGAAGTCAACATATGTCCGCAAAATTCAGATGGAGCAAAATGTTACATATCAATTATCATACATGTAACATTCTACCTCATGTGTAGGCTAGATTTTGATCTAAGCTCAAAGTGTGGAAATATATAACTAAGAAAGCAAATAGGAGTCTGAAATATTTGAATTTGGGACATCATGCTCTAATACCATATGACAATGTAATTTGCTTGTATAGCTCATTGTACAATTAAAAAAATTTGTATAAGGTACTGCTTAACAGAAAAGGGAAAGGAAGAATCTAGCAAATATCTGCCCAATTATAAGAGATATACTGAATATTATTTAATTAACAAATAAAAAGCAAATCTTAACTAATGAAAAAATACCCCAAATATTTAAAAAAAAAAACACACACAAAGTAAATCTTCATTAAATCTTTCATAATACTCTCCCTCAAGTTGACACATGGAGGTCATGAAGCCCAACTTGTGTAGCCAGAAATGTAAACTCACCTCGACCAAACGCCTTGATAAGAAGGTCTATCGATTGAAGTCAAATAGATATGTACCCAATTCTAATGACAATGGATTGCACATGTTCTTCAAAAGCGCAACAATCAATTTTGATGTGTTTTGTTCATTTGTGAAGTGTATAAAGCAACTCGATTGTCCTGATAATAAGCCATTGCTTTGTTGTGCAATATCTCAAGGGATGCAAGTAAAGTGCTCAATTGCCATATTGCCATAGTGCAATATTTAGCTTCAGCAAAGTGACAAGTAATTGATCGCTGAGTGATTGGATAACTCGCCCGATCAAAATCACAAAAAGGTAGTTAAGTGAAGTGAAGCCAAGATCTCATGCTTTAATACTATGCAAGAAATCATGATTTTCTTGTATTGCTCATTGTACAATACAAATATTTATACATGGTGAAGATTCACTTTGTTTTTTATTTTTTTATTTTAATAGTTGGTGTCTTTCTTATCGTTAATTAGGATTTACTTTTTGATTCTTAGTTAGAATAACATTTTGTAAATCTCTTATAATTAGTCAGAGATATTTGATTAATTCTTCCTTCTTCCCTTTTTTATCAAGCAATACCTTGTATAAATATTTATATTGTATGATAAATAATTCAAGAAAATCACACTCTCACATGGCAATAGAGCCAAGGTTCCTAGTTCAAATATTTGTAGGTCTCTGTTTGTCTCCTAAATTACATAATTCTACATGATAATTGTGTCACAAAATCTCAACATGGTATTAGAGTAAAATTACATAAGTTCAAATATTTCCATACCCTTATTTACTTCTTCTATTACATGTTTTCATAGGTCAAAATCCAGGTTAAGTATAAGGAAATCGTCAGAATATTTAAACGCACATCTTCATTATAACGGTGGTCCCCTATAATTTTACCGCTTAAAAGAATTATTATGCATTGATAAGAGTGCATGCTCTGTATCAATAGGTCTTTTCAACAATGGTACCACTGCTCAGAGGATTATCACGGTCCCGGCCATTCCTCGATCCTCATAAAAACTGACTCCGGGCGAGATGAGTGCGAGATGATGTTTCTTGAAGAGACGCATGATATCTTGATACTCAAAATTTGCCATGGAAACTCAGTTCTCTCGGGACGGTGAACCTTCTCCTTCTCCGAGCTCTCTTCCTCGATTTTCAGGCGCTATACATGGAAATTAGCACAGCATTCTCCCCATTCTTTGCTTTCTTTAACCTCGCACGTGAGTGCTCAAAGCCCGTTAAAAGTCAAGAGGGGGGGTGATAAACCCTAGACGCACCCACGTTGCAAAGTCAAATCATCAATCCTATCATCAAAGCTTTGATGGCATTTGCTTAGAGAAAAGCTAACGAAACGAGACTAAACGCCAAAAATTAAGGTACCAAGAGAGCAAAGGTTAGCGATGACCAAAAGTTACAAGTTGAAAACGGACAAGCATAGACGGACAGATATACATATAGAGAGAGAGAGAGAGAGAGAGAGAGAGAGAGAGAGAGAGAGAGGGGGGCTTTTCTTTATCAGAGTCCATAGCACCGTCACCAACTTTTGCGCCTCTGTACACGAGCCTGCTGTGCTCGCCGTGCCTTGCAAATTGCGATGCGCGACGCCCAGCCTAGGTCAACCCTTATATTTCGCCTTAGTTTCTAGGGTTACATTCCCTTCTCTTCGTTTTTCCTTGGTACTTTAATATGGATTTTATGCCAAAGACTGTTAGTGCATCCATCACAAGTGTCCTTGATCTCTTTACCTGTGTCCACTGTCCAGTTTCAGTTTAGGAAACTATTTAACTATACAGACATATCTTGTGATGAGGTGCAGATTTCCGCACACCGATGACATATAGCGACAATTATCACAATTTTATCGGTTTTCGCTTTCCTCAAAATCTACTATTCCTGTTTCGCACTTGTTTGTGGCCGAGAGGAAATCTAGACAGAGCAATCCAGCTCTTTCTCAATGGTTTGTAAGTCTGGCCATGCATTTCACCTCCACTTTCATTTACCCCGGTTTCAGTCATTTGCATTTGCGAGATCCCCTATCGATCGGAAGTCTTAAAGGTCATGTATGTTCAAAATACATGAGAATATCCGAAATGAGAGTGGACAACAAAGTTAAAGAAGAAAGATATCAACTAAAGACATAAAACCCAGTGCGGTATGTTAATATAACCTAGCACTTTCCTTATCAAGTGAAAATAAAATATCAACTTCTAGATTTCCTCCGAGGAGCAGCAAGCGAGGAACATTAGATCTGCGTCATTAAAGAGGGATGGCATCATGACGGCCATCATTTATTGGCCTGTTAATCGTATAAAAAGACAAGTCGAAAAGGTAATGTGACCGCACCAACGCAACCAGGCACAGTACATCCTCGGTTTAAGATTTGGCAACGCAGTAAAGCTAATAGCTGGCACGATGTGAGACCCTTAGTACGAACCCGGCATCGAAACGAGTAGAGTCCAAAGGAGAGGACAAAAGGGTCTCTAGCTTCATAGCTCGTTTGATGCTAAAAGGAACTACACTTGCTCGATAACCAAGGGGCGAAGCAGGAGAAAGGCGTCGTGACTGCACAGTGTAGCCTTGTATAATTCCTACAGTTCTCTGTCCTTATGCTGACTTTAACAATAAAAGCCAAACTTCAGACAACATGCTCCCGCAATAATAAAACCATTTTCCAGATTCTTAATCGGAGGCCTGCGCAGATCCTCCTCTTCATATGCCATTAGTAATTGCTATCTATCATGATGTAAATATACACATAATTTAGTATTTCTTGCAATAGAAAACGACTACGTAAATGAGCCGACAACCACACATTGTAGCACTGTAAACGTGCGTTACTCATAGAGTTCCGAAGAGTTACACCGACCCTAAAAGATTACACTAACAAAAACAACTGAAGCTACATACACATGACAAGAGCCCGAAGAGGGGCCTGACCAAAGTGCTTTAAGCTGTAATTCTAATCGAGTTTGCTCGGAAAGATAAGGAAGAAGAAAGAAGAAAGAAGAAGAAGAACAGTAAATATGAACACGAGAGCTCCTCGGCTCCTCACCGATCGGCATTGTAAGAAGACGATCTCTTCAATGCCGGACCGACCGCCTCCTCTTTCGTCTTGGTCTCGATCACGCTGCCGCTGAAGTACTCCTTATCTTCCAATCTTATCCCCGCCAAGTCCGGGATTCTCGCCGAGGCCCCCGCCGCCTGCTTGCGGCTGTTATCGGCTGCTCCTCCGCGGGGCAATCTCGTCTTGTAGTGCCCGATCAGCGACAGCCCTTGATCTTTTATGTACGTCGCTCCGCAGTCCTTGAACGAGAGGGAGCCGCACGATATCAGCTGCATCAGCACCGACGGCGCCTTGATCTTGCCACTTGGGAGGTTCCCCGCCGCCCGATCCGGTCCGTCCTCTTTGCCTCCGCCCGGGCCTAATATCAGCCGTCCATCGGCCTTCATCAGGGTCTCCAGCGTCTCGGGGCTCGAATCCGACGGTGGCGGTGAGATCTCGTCCCTGCTCAGCTCGGTCGTCTGATTTTGACCTGGATTTTGACTTTGACTCTGATTCGCCGCCTCGTCGGCTCCATCTCCGTGAAGCTCACGAATCTCGCTCTCCCTCTCCTTGACCTGTCGCCTTCGCCTCCTCTTGTCGTCCGTCTGAGTCGACGCGTCCGCCGCCACTTTCGGTGTCGACTCGCTGTTGGAGTCGGCCTTGTAGACCTTGTACTCGTGGAGGTCGATCGAGCTCCACGACTGGTTCCTCCGACGAGCGACGACCGGGAAGTCCGACTCGTCGCTCGATTTCGGCGTGTTGATCGGCTTCGGGGAGCGGAACGACACCGACTCGAGAGGCCTCGCGGTCGAGGAAAACGACGACGGAGAAGGCGATTCGAGGAGCTCCGATCCCTTGAGCACGTACTCGTTGCCGTGCGATGGGTAGATGAAATCGTTGTCAGCCAGATCGTGCCACACGAAGCCGTTCTTGTAGCTCCTGCAAATTGCATTTCGGGGAATTTCAAGTTGTGACGAGTCCGCCAGGATCGATGAAACAGGACACGCGGAGAAGATCAGTCGATGTTGTACTGCATATTTTCTCGAGAAAACTCACCGTTTGGAAGACCAGGAATACATGGCGGCCATGCCTTTGCCACGGAGGAGGTTCAAGCGGTCGATCACATCTGAGAAACGAAACAGAGAAACACACTTGTGAGCGTATCCTAATCATGCACGTTTCTGAACTGAACGAAACCGGAGGGAAAATCCCGCTCGATTACCGAGAACATTGCTCCAGATGAACAAACCAAAGAGAAAATTTCAATTAAAGAAGCGCGTGCATCGCCGATGTAAAACTTCCACAGAAAATAGAAACTGCGTAAGCGCATATGTTTCGTGTGTTTCCCTCGCGAATGTCGAAGTTCAAACGGGGGTTGAAACATTTGCAATTGCCAAGTGAATGTAGACAAACGAACTGTAAGAGCCAAAAGCTGCCGCCGCTGCTCAGAGCCTCAGACACACCCAGATGCTTTCGAATTCTCGTTTCTCTTCCAATAACATCCGCAATCAAAGCGATGGCTAAAGGACAAGCGAAAGGAAACAAGAAAGAAACCAGGTAAATTACCAGAGAGAAAGAGTCCTTCAGGGGAAGAGAGAGGAACTTCCATGAAGTGGGGTTGCTCGAGCTGGCCGTTCCTGGAGAGGTAGTACACGACGGGGACTCTTCTGTCGGCGCTACCCTTGCTGGGCTTGGAGGGTTCGGCCCAGACCTTGGTTCTCTCCGGGCTGGTCTCTCTGTCCTTCCATCTCTTGGGGATCTGAAGCTCTGACGGCGGTGCCGTCCCCGTCGTTCTCGTTGCCCTGGAAGTGACGGCCATTGCTTGTCTCTGCATGTTGAGGAAAGAAGGAACAGAAAGCGCAGAGTAAGGTCGCTATAAGAGGAGTCGAGACTTAAGACCCGAGGACCGTGTGTGGGTATTGTGAATTCCACGCTCTGTTACAAGAAAGCGAGCCAGAAAAATGCAGAGAAAAAGTCATGTACCCACCCAGGGAGAACAGTGAAGAGGAGGACTGGGGAAAATAGGGGCAGAAAGTGTTTTGGTTTTATAGTCAGATTCAGAGAGAGAGAGAGAGGGAGAGAGAGAGATGTGAACGAGGAAGGAGAGGAAGGGGGAGAACAGTGGAATTCAAAATGGGGATGCGGCAGACAACAGCTACCGAACAAAAGAATGGTTATTTTGGTTTTCAGCACTCGCTCTGTCCTAAGATCCTATAACCTAGTTTGTATATACTCGCTTCATCTTTTTAATTTTTAGGCTCTTGCAAGCAAAATATTCGGGACACTTTTGTGAAAATATTTCGCAAGGTAAGCATTTTAATATTTAAAATATCAGATTACATACATTATTCAAAAGTAGCCGCATAAAAACGTACAATGTTTTCAAACTTAATCATTCAATATGTCGATACTTTTTGACAAATGCTTTCAATGATTTTTAGTAACTGAATTTTTTTTTTCCGAATTGTGCATTGACTTAAGTGCAAATAAATTGCATCCATGAAAATTTTACCGTGTGATAATTGTTATCAATGTGTCATCAATCACGGATAATGTGTGGTTAAATGTTTTCAAAAGATTATTTTTAGTTACAACGTATGGTTGCCGAATAGAGGGAGTAAGATCAGCCACTAGACACGTCTACTTTCAAGGTTAGGGACAAAGAAAAGCATTGGAAACAGCGATCCAATTCGCACGAAATAAAAGTCATCCACCGTCACTGGAGTTTCATGGTAATATACTAATAGTAGTTGCCCCCATTAGACCGGGTCTTAGTTTTGACTCTTCACTTGTGGTTCGGGGAGATCTAGAAGTTTAAACCAAGAGAAGATTCTCAAAGTCCCAACATTCAAAACTGTTGCCCACGCAGGTGGAATGGACCGTAGTAGGATCGGGTCTTAATTCAAAATGCTCCAAATTTTTTTTATGAAAATCAATACCTATTTGAAAGGGAAGAATATCGTCGCTTCCATGTGGGGTTTAGCAGCTAAGCTGGCCGTGATATCTTTCCCCCTAAATTCAAACGCTATCAAGAAAGAGTTGACCGCGGTTTGTCTAAACACGTCAAGCACTCAACACCTAACGTCTGACCCCCCTAAATTTGCGATGATTGCGTCCTTTCTCTCTCTCCCTCTCTCGGCTCGAAATCTCCCTTTTTCTGCGGCTTCGACTTTTTAAACTAAAAAAGGAGAGATTTCGAACTAAGGGGGAAAAAAAAATTAAAAAGAGGGGGTGGACGGTGGACCCCTACAGTCAATGTGGAAAGCCTGCATATAAAAAACAAAACATCGTTGACCACGTCGCTCCCCTCCCCTTCCCCGCCATCAATCAGATATCCCGTTCTTCCTTTTCCATCTCGAGACTGACCCATGACAGCTCGGACAAAGTTAAGACGAGAGAGAGAGAGAGAGAGAGAGAGTTCCCCCCAGTGCAGGTGCAGGGAGATTATACGTCGTCGTCCAATCAGGGTCCCTGAACGGTCAGGGGAGAGGGTACGGGACGAAATCTTTTGCTTGGGGAGATCTGCACGGTTCCATTCCCATGTCGCAAAGCGGCAGAAAAGTGGCTCCACAGCCTCGCGGCATGAGCGAAACGTTAAAAAGGGTAAAAGCGAGAGGGGCGGGACGAAAAGAGTTGAAAGGTCGCCAGGGGTCCAAAAGCGGCAAAGCAGAGAGAGGCCCATCGAGCGACATGGGCCTTCGTTTTTCTTTCTGCATCCCGAGACCGAAAGCTGACAGGGTTCCCGTGTCTTTGATTCTTTCGGAGGAGTCGGTAGTCCAAAATATCGGCGATCCGATCCGGTCGCGGAGACAGGGAATCGCCCCCCCCCCATTCCCTCCCGTGTTCACACTTCACATGGTGCCTGTATGAACGCGCGATCTGGAATGGGGAAGGTGGACGGGACGAGCACGTGGCGTGCCGCGCTCGCTCGCACGTCCCCCACGAATTCCTTCGCCGCGCACGGGGTCCATGTGGAGTAAACGCTGGACCGTGGCGAATCTCAATGCTATATAGCCACTGCTTGATCTGATGGATGAGATGAATCTGACTATCACGACGAAATCTCACGAGCCTTTGCGAAGTGTCCTAGATTATCGCGATTTTTTTTTGTTTTTGGTCGCAGTGGGTTATCAAGAATTAGCGTATCATATTTACGGTGTTTTATATTGAGTTATGATAGGACATGATAGGCCTTTGCAGTGAGATTAAAAACAATAGGGTTATGTTTGGTTATCGGGATAAATTTTAGGATAAGATATTTATCAAGTCTAATATTTAGTTCCTATCTAAGACGAATATAAGAGGACTATAATCCATATAAAAATATATCATAGCAAGTGTGGTATAAAAGTAGATATAATTTCTAATTTCCATTATATAATAGTTATTTTTTGAGAATAACAAATTTCATAAATGAATAAAATTAAACTGATATTTGAACTTAAATAAATATTTGAATTCTAATATAAAAAGAATATCCAAAATAACAAAAAAAACAATTTCTTATTTATTTATTCCAATTTTTATATGTATATTTGAATTTCTTTTTATCTCATAATACATATTCAATATACATCAATATTTATGTTCATTGCATATTTTACACATTTCAGTATTTTAGGCATATTAATATGTTTTAACACTTAATAAGTTTGTATTAGAGAATGATGGAAAGAGAAAAAAGAAATTAAAAAAAAAGAGAGGGGGAAATAAGCAAATAAAAATGAAATAAGTAAGAGTGTTGTGAGAAATTCTTATTATCTTTGTTTGTGCAATTTTAAGATTTATTTACACCGATATGTCATTCATATCAAACAATAAACGTGATATAATGTGAAAATATTCGATTTTAATATTATGAATCATCAAAAAGTGTATTGGATATAGTAAATTCTATGAATTTTATATCTTATCATATAAAATCCTATTATGATTAGAAATTCATACAATCAAATAAAACCTAAATGATTCAACAAAAACTAATGATGTTTTGTATTAAGTTAAGACATTTAGAGTCGCTTTACAGTGGACGCACGAGCCCTCATGGGAAGGTTGCAAAATATAAAAATGGCTATTTTGTGCAGCAAGTTTTCAACTCAAAGATTCGTAATTGTTTTTTTTTTTTTTTTTTTATATAAGTGAATTGAATGATCGATTCACGTAGAGTATTAGGAGTACCTAATCTCGTCCTATAGCAAGACCAGACGACGGAAACTCTCTTACGAAATTAGCAATGACAGATAAGTTTGGAAAAATATAGTGAAATGGGGGTTTGTTTATTAATTGTAAGTTGAATTCCATGCGGAACTTTCGCAGCTTATGTGCGGAGTGGACTTCCTGGGCCGGCGAGCAAGCTCGAGTCGCTGTCGCAGCGAGCACGGACAACGCCCCCTCGATTCCAGAAACCCCGACTTTCATTAAGTTTGACCCCAAAGGAAGAACGCGGTCCAAAAAGAAGTAAATGCGTGGGGGCACCGGTTCTTTTTTTCCCAATCCTATGCGTTCGTTGCAAAAAAATATATAATTTGGAAAATATTTTTTTTATAAATGATTACTCACGTTGTTTGGAAAAATTAATTAATTACAATCCATGCCTAACTATTTTGGTGGGTGATAAAAAAAATTCCAATATATTTTTCAAATCATTTCTTTTTCACGAAACAAATGCATGGGAGTCGAACTTTGTACAAATCATTTAACTCTCGGATTTTTGTTTTGTCTCGTTATAGAGCATGAGAGTCGAATTCTGTACTTATAATTCTAACGTCCCCATCTCCCAATTCCCGTACCATTGAGCCGAGTGCCCAATGGTGGGGGGCACTACCTTTGCCAACCACTTCAATGATGCTTTACATGAGCTTTGATCATCAATAGACTTTGGCCATTTGGGACCCCCCCTTCTTCCTTACTTTACTAATCTAAAGACTAATGTAAAAACTAATGTCAAGATATCATGTCCTCTCGAAGCCTGTTCTTTCCATAGGACTCAGGGTTCCATTTCCACTGCGGCCCAAAAACAGGAGGGGCTTATTTCTCTTCCTCGTAGCAGCAGTGGGCCGGTCCAGAAGCGCCACATCAACCGGGCTTCATTATGGGCCGGTCGCACGGCTCAAGCCACGTCGTTTTCGAGCTTAGTATCTCTTTCGAACCATTCTTTTTTTTTCTTCTTCTTTTTCCGCTTTTCCTTTCGGTTGCTGATTCGAAACACGGAGCATCCTAGAAAGGAGTACTTTTGTCCCGCGCCCTAGTACTTCCTCTTGAATTTTCTCCTCTTGCTCCTGGTAGTTTTGCTTTCCCGATTTCAGGTTTCGACTTCTCTTCCGTTGCTCTCTAAAAGAAGTTAATGCTACGACGTAGTGCTCCACTGTCCGTGAAAAAGAGCTTCCTCTTTTTCACTACTAAAAGAAAGTTATGCTAAGACAGACCGACCCAGCACAAGTTCTTTTTTATTTTTTTATTTTTTTTTTGGGTCGAAACCAGCACAAGTTCCTGCAGCAAAATTCTCTTTGTTTCTTTTGTTTTTTGTTTTTTGTTTTTTTGGTGGCTTTGAGTTGTCTCCTTATTTTGGGGTGACGGAACACGACTTCGAATTGGACTTTAGGGGGGATTCTTGTTCTTCTAAATGGACGAGCATAGAGTACCATCCGATTGCGCAAGGAATCTACAGATGCAGGAATTGACAATCATCACGATAACGAGGCAGACAAGGAAATGCCCATCAGGTCCCACTATCGCGCACCGAAGTGCATCTTCTGATAATGCTTGAATGGGAATCTGGAGAGCAGTACGCCAACGAAGGACGAAGGACTTTCTCCATCTAGCTTAAGTCGATTCGAGCCTTTATTCTCAATAGTGGCGGTAAAGGAAAAGATAAAAAGGCAGAGCCATTTCGCTAAATAACAATTTCAAGAGTACTCTTTATGAGAATTACCCAACGGAAGCGCACCCACTACTCTACAGTGAAGGGTTATCATGACTAGAAAAGATGTCTGATTTCACAGGCATCAATGTCGCACGAGACACTCGTTCTCCGCTTTCATGATTACGATCCTCACTAAGATAAAATCAGATCCTCCGAAAATTGAGTGATCAAGAAACGTTCGCAAATTGCAATTATATTGATCCAATCTTAAATATTTTAATTGTACCAATTGAATCTCACATTTTTTTTACAATTTGCTAATATAGTTCATGTTGAGGTTGTCCTGCTTCAATTGTAAAAGGGGTTGGTAATCGATTTTAAGTGTGGGGGAAAATCTCATCTTTTAAACTAGTTCTTAAAGTGAGAAAAAGTCAAAGACCACCCAGCACTAGTATTAGAACTTAGATTTGCCCACGAGTTTGGATCTAATAGTTACACAAGAGAATTATAGGTTGTTGAGCTTCCGACTTAGGATCCGATGTGTGAGGGAAAGGTTATTGAGATTGTCCCACAACGATTGTAAAAGAGGCTAAGGGTTAAATTATAAGTATGAGGGAAAGTCATACCACTTTAGCTAGTTTTTAGAGTGAGGAGAAGCCCAAAATCACCCAACAATTTTAGTTGAAAATTGTTGATATAGACATTAGCCATGTGACTTAACCGGAGTTAATGTAAATAAATTTTACATTTTTAAAATTTTTTAATGAGTTTTTTTCCTTTATTTTATTATTCTTATTCTTATTTTTACAACTTTGAGTTGCACAAGGTTGCCATCCGACTATTGCTAGCCATAGGTGAGGGTCGCTTACTCTGAGCAAGGGTGTCGTGAGCAAGAGCCTTTACACCTTCACCTAGATCCAGGCAACGGCCGACATTGTCACCTATTGGCCAGCAAAGGCCTCTGCATCCTCGCCAAGATCTAGCAAGGGTGTTGGGCCCTCACCCAGATCTAGGCAAGGGTCGCGACACACTTGATGAGCAAAGGGCGAAAGCTCCTACCCATACCTTACTTGTTGCAGGTGAGGGTCAACTAGTGGCCTTGCTAACCCATAGTTGGAGAAACTAACAAAGGAATAGAAAAGAAGAAACAGAAAAGAAAAATAAAAAATGAAATACAAAATGCTAAAAAATCGAAAAAATTATCCTCATGAGTATTGACTATGTCACATAGGACAAATGATATCTAAGTTAATTATTTTTGACTAAAATTAACCGAATGAATTGCATTGGTAAATTATCATAAGGTTCATAACTCAATTAGTATAATTGAAAAGTTTAGATTTAAGACTTTTCTTGTACTTTTTTCCAAAAACGTTTTGAGGCACTTCATAATCTCATTACTATAACGATTCTCATATCATTCCGAATGAACATAGAAACTCATTTATGAAGCTGATCCATCACAGAAACTGCCGAGGTGAAACTACTTCTGGAGACATAAACTCTCCAAACGGAAATGCTTTTCTTCGAACAATTACCTAATAAAACCTGATTTAAACCCTCTTTTATCATTTTGTTTCGGACAGTTCCCGGCACTAAAGAACCAAATATTGAAGATCACAGGTCAAAGGTTGATTAATTGGCAACAAGCCACGATCATGGATTCCAACAACGGCAAGGCTGCAAAGCTAGTATAAATAATGAGCTGAATTGGTGAGCTTCTCTGATCTAACTGAATGGGAGAGCTTCTCTAATCTAAAAGCACGAGATGGATTGCGTATCTCCTTCCTCTTCGGGTAGCTGCTCGGACAATAAAGCAGGAAAAGCAATGAGGATTTCTGCGCTTTCCAGTACTGCTTCTGGTATAAACTTAGTTTGTCCTAAAGCGAAAGCCACTGCAATGGAGGACTTTACACGTTCATGCCACGATCGTACTGCAGAAGACCGATTCCTTCCTAATTTCGGAACCCTATGACCTACCCTTCCTTTTTTTAATAAGAAAGACCTACTTTGTAAAGGGAAACGGATGGGCCACAATCAAAGCAATGCATGAGCAGACCAGAAAATGGGGTCTATACTCTCCATGCCATTGGATAAATGTTGCGAGCACTTCCACTCCCACCACCAAAACGGGAACATAAAAAATCGGTCCTTCTAGTCCTCCCATTGAGGTCATAGGGATATAAAGTAACCAGTAAATTAATCTTTTCTTTTTAAAAAAAGGATCATAAGATCTTATCGTATCATATAATATAATGGCACCTAGAACCATTTAGTCCAACTCTACTGCCAAAAGATTACGATGAACGAGTGACGCATGGTTACCGCAAGTGGAGAAAACGTTGGGGTCCATAGAACAAATTTGAGCATGGGTCTTGGGCCAGCGTGCATCCGTAGCGTATCGATCAGCATCTAGGAGGAGAAAAAGCAAAGGACACAAAATCCACCATTGTCAAATTGATCTGCCCTGGTAAAACATATACCACTGAGAAGAATGACTCACCCCACCAGATAAACAGCTCCCAGCTCCTAGTATCACATCCGTGCAAGACGACCACCACATTATATTGGTTATGCAGGTATTCATGGACACGCCTCGCGTTTTGTACGGTGGATACTGACCGACTCTCCACTATATCCCTATTTGATAATCTTCAGTGAGAAAGCCTTTTGCCCTTCCTGACTTGGTTATATATTATACAATTACGTAGATAACCTTATATAAATTATTTAGAGAGAGAGAGAGAGAGAGAGAGAGAGAGAGAGAGAGAGTGGAGTGGAGTGGAGGCGGATGGCCAGAAATTAGTGGCATCCACGTCATAGTGGTATATCTTTATCTCTAATCTTGCAGATTAGACTGTATCCTCCACTATAAAGAGCTCTTGAATCCGAAAGTCACCGAGCCGTTCATTTTCTACACAAAATGCTCCTTGTGGTATAGATCATATTCATGCAGGATATCATTAACACCAAGGCCACGACTAAATTGCTCTTAGCTTTAATAGGAGCATATGACATCACATCTCACTTTGTGCAGATATATTATTAAACTGTTCCTAGTGGCACAGTAACAAAGCACCACTAGTGCTGCAGCAACTAAGTCCTGCTTTAGCCATATAGAGGAATCACATCACTGAAGATAAGAAAGTAGCAGTAGCTCATTGGATTTGTGGCTCTGCAACCACCTGTCAATTTATAGCATGACACGGAAACAGCGGAGTTACCGTTCCAGCCTCAAACATGAGAGGTATCTGGCCACCCAATGTATTTGTAACTCATTTTCTCACCATTGCTAGGGAGAGACGGTAACCTACAAAACCGAGTAATCACTAGAATTAGCTCAAAGACAACTACCATTTGTAGGAAGATAAGAGATACAGATTATTTTTGGAAAGATGATAAGTCTAAGCTTTTAACAGCTTGAACAGTAGAGAAAAGAACCCTGAAGAATTAATATCTACTCATCCTTCAGAGTTGCAGATTGTCGGGTAGATCCAGCTTATAGTCTCTATTTCCTTTTTCTTGGAGGCATGGCCCTTTGATGCAGACGAGATACTCCCAATCCCAAAACAGATAGAAGAAGTTAGATCAAATAAAACTCCATTTTGCAGTTGTTCCATGGTTGAAGTATATCTCCAAGCATTTACACTCCGATGAGAAATTCACATGGTTTTAGCAAGTAGGTGAGGGAGAAAAACCAGTTCCCTGTCGACAGCTTCCCCATTCAGTCTGAGAAGTTGGCTTGTTATGCTAACAGCAATTGTAACAGAGAACATGGTCATATCAAATAGATTTGAAATGGCCTATCTGACTTACTTAAATCCACAAAGACAACTCAAATTAGGAAATAGCTCTCTTAACCTGCCAGTGTATGTAGGAAATTTGTCTAGCAAGCTCTTGAACATAAAGTTTGTAGAACTAATTCTTAGGCCATCTTCTCATTTTTTATAGAGTCAAAAGTCACTTTACGTACAATCTAAAGGTTCCCTCCCTATCCCTGGTTTTCAAATCTTTTTTTTGTTGTTTTTTGTTTCATCTTCCCTTTTCTTTCATTTACCTTCTATAACGGCCTTTAAGAACGCCAGGGACAAACCGTATATTTTTCCACACAATTGGAAGGGATGAACATCTTGCGAGGGGTGACTTTCATTTCTGAACTTCGCTGTGGTCCAGTTTGTTATGGGCCCATGTTGTGTCCTGAAACCAATTATTGCACTCTTTTGCCAAGATAATGGACAAAATAATACATTACTAGCGACACTGTATTTTATGTGAATGGATCCACAGTAGCACTTTAAACTTTGAAGTAACACTATTGAGTTAACCTCCTCTTTAAAGTAAATATCAACAACTATCTCAGGTAGGATCAAACAATCATCCTAACAAATACAAGTAGTGAATTGAGGATTATTAATTTTCAGAAACAGAAAACATGAAGAACAACTGTTCACTCAACTTTATTCGCGATATTCTCTAGATTATACCTTTGTGATTAACACCATCGTAAAGAGAACCATGCTGAAAATTACATCTACAGATCAAATCCCTTAATTTGGCTATTTTGGCGCACTGCCTGATGTCATATGCCTAAGGTGCCTATCTAGAGATGAGCATGTGTCCACCATCTGTGTGGTGGTAAAGAAAAGCAACCTTTTCATAATGATAAGGAGTTATCAAATGGTCTTTCAACAACAGGCGCTGGCTTATATATAAATTGCAAGCGTACTCATAGGTCTTCAAGTTCTAGTAAGTAGGTGGTCTTGAGTTTCCATTTCAGGAGAAAGCAAAGAGCTGTAGAGGAATTGAAAATGGTGCAAGAAGTCCGAAAGGGTCCATGGACAGAACATGAAGATTTCCAACTGGTGTGCTTTGTTGGACTTTTTGGAGATCGCCGATGGGATTTTATAGCGAAGGTATCAGGTTTGAAGGTGGCGGGAGAAAATAATAGGTATGTTCGTTTTAGAGCCTGGGGGTTTTTTGGAAGGAACTACTTCTGACCGCCCAGCTTTATTCCAGGATTGAATAGAACAGGAAAAAGCTGCAGACTACGCTGGGTTAACTACCTGCATCCTGGCCTAAAACGAGGGAAGATGACACCTCAAGAAGAGAGACTGGTGCTCGAACTTCAATCCAAATGGGGAAATAGGTTTGTTAACTTTTGTTAACATTTAAGTAGAGAAGTGATTTTGCTATCCCATAGTCTTTCCACATAACCTGCTTTTATTGGCCTATTCACAAGGAATTATTACATGCAGATGGTCGAGAATTGCTCGCAAGCTACCAGGGCGAACGGACAATGAGATAAAGAACTATTGGAGGACTCATATGAGGAAAAAAGCTCAAGAAAAGAAACATGCCCTTTCCTTATCATCTGCGTCTTCAAATATTTCTTCTTCCTCATCGAACAACCCCACAGTGGATTCATTAACAACTCAAGAGACTGGAAAAGAAAGCTTCTGCGATACAGGAGGTCCTGGTGATATGTTAACTTCAACTGAAAAGAATATTGAAGAACAGGGGAAAAGTGAGAGTGCCTGTTCATTCGATGACATATGGAAAGAAATTGCTTTGGCAGACGGTTATGGAATACTACCTGTTTATGATGGCTACAGTGAAGAAAGCTGCAATTTCTCTTGTCCTCCCATGGCTTCGCCGACAATGGAATACAGCTCCGATCCACTGTGGCTGACTGACGAAGAAGAATCCAAGATGTTTCCCGTCAATCAGTTTATTCCCAATTATGAGCATAGAGGAGCTTACATAACTGGTTGACCAAATATTCATTCTTCATCATTTGTTCATATATGTACTGCATCCCCAAGGAGGCTGTAACATCCAGGAATTCTCTTATAACTCTAGGGCACTTAGTGACCCAGAAACCACTGCAGCCACTCCATGCCCCTTGTAACGTGTGCTTTTATTCTCGACAAAACAGGACAAGAAGACAAGGTATCTAGTGACGAGACTAGTTTGTGTGTGGAATCAGTGTAAACAACGTGTTTATGAATATCAGTCTTGTAGTTTGTTTCTCTGTATGATCATTCTACATTTACAAAAGTGTCCCCAAAACCCAACCACAGAGGAAACAAGAAAGAAAAGATCATAGAAGGACGAAATACTGCAAACATAAAGACAAAAGGGAAGTTACAAGGGCTGCGCCTGAGCTAGAGATATTCAGTGGCCAAGCTTTAGCCACCAATTTGGCTTCAGAAACTAAGTCTTCAATGGTCAAAAGAGTTCAGGCAATGCCCAGTAGTCTGCTCTTCTTAATGTTCTAGCAGCTCATGTATAACGGTCCGCACAATAGGGAATGAGCCAGCGATCAACTCATGTTACTCTGAATTGAAATTTTGATCTATAGATACTACGCGGCTAAGATGAAAAAAACTCTTCAATCAAGGTGCATCCTCCACGCTATCTCAAAGCGATAAACTGGGAAAAATAAATAAATCATGCACCATTCTTATTCACCATATCAATCAGCCATTATTTTCAAATGATTTTGTAAGATCTTCAAGTTTATTCGTAAATTAGAGCCTAAGGAAAAGCTACTGGAGGAGAGACTATAGCTATGGTTGTTGGGTACTGGAAAGTAAGGGACATACGTCACTTAAAAAGTTGAAAAAGTCGATCATGTATAGGTTAAAACATTTATGGTGGAGTAAGTAAAAGAAACAAGTAGCACCCTCTTATTAAAGTTGGAAGACCTCTGCTTTTCGAAGATGTCGTGCTTTAGAAGAAGATCTTTAGTGACATGGAAGTAAAATAAACTAGTGGATAGCCGCCCAAAATGTATTTCTTATTAATATGTCGCATTCGATTCAGAAGGACTGGACGAATATTCTACCAGATGCATCCCATTGATTGAAGGAACTTCTTTTTAACTCACATTAGAACTTTTAATACATTTAAGTTTGAGGCACGAATCTGCACATGGCCATTGCTAACCTACGATGCAGGCCAAGCTATAAAATTTTAGTTCCAACCATTCAGAAGAAACTCGGTTACTTCTAAGCTGAAACACATTAAAATCTTGAATTCAGATTCTGACAGAAGTTGGGCGGCATGTTCTTAGCAACCAGAGTGATGATGGTACGAAGCTCCATAAAAATGCACCATGACGGTTATTTGAAGACTCAATTATGAACCTCGACATTGTGAACAGCTCCAGAGAAGGAAGTCGTTGATGACATCGAGTCATAAATACAAATAACTTGTATTAATGAAGATCGACCTAGCTCGACAATCCATGATGGTGTTTCAGTCCAACTTATGACTTGTGCGAGTTCTGAACAGAATGGGAGTTCCCGAACTAAGAAACTAACGAAGCTGCCCGATTATAGGTTCTTCTCATCCTCTAAGGAAACTTTTATTTGTCTCTTCCACAATTGTGCAAACATCTGGGTCTTTAATCTCAGCTCAGTTAATTAATGACTTGACATCGATAAAACATGATCTACAACTGAATAATTTAGTTTCCTTACATGTAAGAACAGTTAACCCTAGTGAACGAGTTATCCAGGAGAGTCACATACTTGAGAAGCTTGAGAAGTTTACTTTAAGGAGAGTTCGTCAAGCATTGTTGTCCTAAACTCCCGTAATACAATAACTGGAACAGGGAAGCACTAGCTGCTAAAACGCACACCATGCCGAGGTCAACTTAAGCATGATCTATGAGGTGATGTCGTCTCTCTATCTTTATCAAACAGGGTTATCGGAGGATCCCTCGACTGCCAGCAAACCAGTCTCCATAAGCCGGTAATATATCAAATTTTCTGAAATAAATTCTAAATATCTAAGATGCCAATATCAAATTTATCCACAGTAAGCATAGCCATTTATAAGTAACATATCTCCATCGTTTTCAAATTTCTGAAACTTACAGCATAAGCTAAGCATCCATCCTTGATCTCGCACGCAGTCCTTGCACGTCTCCTCTCCTCCATACCATCGCTTTTTCTCCTCGCTAATCTGCCGGTAAAAGAATTGCTGGCATACTACTCTATATTTTTGGAATGATTTTCATGAGCGCATCTCCTCAGCAGAATTTCATTTTCAGTTGCCACCGACAATGCAACTGACCAGCACAGGTGTTATCCGACTACTCAGTCCTCACACAATAGTTTCTGAGGTACCGTCATAGCTAAACCCTTCCCATCCTTAATAACCAGATTGCGGATCATTGATCACGTCGATCACGACCATGAATTTCATCCGCCTCTCCATCAGCAGGATAATCCTAGTTTAGAAACTCTTCGTGTGTTTCGTGCCAGATAAGAGCCAGATCAAAAATCCTGGAATCACGCTATAGGCAAACGTGTCGAATCAAACGAACAGATCGATCATGCCAAGGTTCTGTCGAAGTCACCTAAAACAGCAGCTAGAATCCATGGCTGAAACACGTCACCTGCGTAGAATCCCCCTCGAAGTACACTCATATCCCTGACAGCCTGATCCATCGGGGGAAGACGGTGAACCTCCGTCGATCCTGTAGGCTCTCCTTCGATTCATTGCAGGATAGAACGAGCATAAGAAGCGCGATCGTTTGGCTAGTGTGCGTGCGCGAAACTGCCTGGCATCAAACGAGAGAATCCGCGACTTTCGACCTGATAGCGGCGCACTCGATCGATGAGGGGCAATCGTGGGATCGGCATTTCCATTTTCAGAATCTTTCCCGCGCTAGCCCAGCGGGAATTTAAACGACGAGCCAGAAAGGGCGAGCGTCCTGACGGGGAAATACTTAGCCGGACCTTGACCCGGTCCATTTTAGTCCTTTTTTTTTTTTTTTTTTTTTTGTAACTTGTGTGACCGAATTGCTTGTATTGGATAAGGATAATTAAATTGTTCTGGAAAGGTGATTTGTTTTCCTATTGCCATAAATGCCACACAATCATCTCAAATGTTATGCTCTATCGTAATGAAATTCCGATCGCCCTTTATCGATAAGATTTGAATTCATTACTAAGACGAATTCATTAAGAATAATTCTTTTAGACAATGCCATGAGACAAACTGAAGCCATATCTTATGAATAATTCAAAAATTTCTTAGAGCGTATAGTGTTGTTTCCACGTAAAACTCACATTTCAAGCAATACTCCCAAGTTCCAAGATGTCTTCGAATTATAAGTCAAAAGTCGCCCGTGAAAGACTAGTCAAAGGAAATGTGTTTAGGCGCTTTTCACTTTAATATAGTATCAAGTTATGAATTATCTATCCTATTAATCACAATCACCTTGTACGTTGATTTAATAGAGAAAGAACCGCTTTCAATATTTGTTCAAAAAATATATTTGCTTTGAAAAGCTAAATGAGGCCTGATGACCCGAATTTGAAATGTTATATAATCTGATAAAATTTTTTGGAATATTCGAAAATTTCAACTCCCACTTAACATATGAGTGCAAGGTTCTTTTTTTTTTCTTTTTATTCCCCATTTTTAAAAGAGATAATTGTATACATACCTAAAATTATAGGGCGACTACTTTCCGTTCAAACCTGGCATGTTTGCCATTTTCCAAACTCCACAATGCTCCTCCGAGTGTCACTGGGCGTGGTGCTTCTGCATCCGTACGCCCCGAGTTATTACCAGAGACACGCAAATTTATGCGGCGATAATTACCATTTTCGAAATTAATCTCTCGCTTTGTAGGCGAGGCGGGAGGCCCAACCTGCGTGGGCCAAAAGCCCAGGCCCGAGGGATCACGAAGGGTGTGCGCAGAGCAAAGAGGGAGCGCCTAAAGCAAAAAAAATGAAGGGTCGAGGAACGGACATGGAGGGAGAGGATAGCGCGCGAAGGGGAAAGTACCGAACGGTGGAGGAAAGCGTGAGCAGAAGAAGCATGGCGGCCGAGCGCCGCAATTCCCGAACGTCTCAGCTGTCGAATCTCTACCTCTTCGCTTACAACTCCCTTCAAGCCTTCGGATGGTAATACATTCTGCCTCTCTCTCTCTCTCTCTCTCCCTCCGCGCGTGCGCAATCCGCACGTGCCTCGATCGGTTCAACCGTCGCTCCGATTCACTTCGTTCAATGCCAAATGCAGGTCGGTTGCCCTTTTCCGGATTCTGAGAAGCGTGGTCATCACCAAGTCCGTCGACGGCGCTTACGCCACTGCTGGAGAGCTCATCTGTGAGATTTTAGTTCCTTCCGTTCTTTCTCGGCTTTGCTGTTGGGTTCGTGATTATGGGTCGGGGGATACGGATGAGGCAAAGGGCAGGGGCGGGAGTGGCGGAAATTGTTAATTAATAGCTTGGTTTCCTTTCTTAGATTTCGGTAATGAGATACGTTTTGAAGTGTTTTGCGCTTCTTCCTTCTAGGTCTGCTTCAGGCGGCTGCGTTCCTTGAAGTCCTCCACGGAGCATTAGGTACGCAAAACTTTTCCCATGTTTTTTATTCTTTTTTTTTTTTGGGGAGGGGAGGGGGTGTTATGCGTACCATTTTCTTGGCCGTTGATAAATTCCTTGTGAAAAGCACTTGATATCTCTGGCCAAAATCGCTGAAAATGTAAACATTTTGCGTCGAAGCAAAGCTGAAGTGGGTAGTTTGTGAGTTATTAGAAGTTCGAGAGGCAATCTGAAAATGGGTCTTTAGCTAGGTAGGTCATTTGCAAAATTTGTATTTTGCGTTATCACCCTTTTTGCCTTTTGTCATTGCTCATACATATTGGTCTGTGCATCTTAAAAACTAAAATTTAAGGAATTGTTCCGAGCGGGGTGCTGTTTCCTCTGATGCAATGGGCTGGAAGAACACATTTTCTGCTGGCAATTGTTCATCAAATCAGTGAGGTTAGCTGCGTACTTTTATTGCTCAATTACATCTTCCAAGACTGGCAAACCTGGATCAATGAATGAAACATTGCTGATTTTCGTCTAATTAGTTGCTGATGGGAAAACTGCGTACGTTAACTAATCCTGCTTTTCTATTCCTCTTGTCATCTGCAGATCCAAGAATCACCATCAGTTTTCATAACCTTCGTTGTCTGGTGTCTAAGTGATGTAAGCTCGCAGACATCTTTGTTTTGCTACATATAAAATATGATAGACTCCTTATATAAGTTGCCTGACATGGGAAATTGAGAACTTCAATTGTATTAATCTCATATTATTAGATTGTCAGGAGTTTGAAAACGTCAATGGGTTATACCATGCTGTTTTTTTTTTGGTAAGGGGGTAATACCATGCTGTTACTAAAGAAGAGGTATTAGATCTTCTTGCCATGTGCTTAAAGGTGGAACTCGGATGAGAATGGCGAGATTGAATGGATCGAATACAAACCAAACCTATATTATTCCGTTTAACCTTCATTTCCCATTCTACATACTATTTACACCAGAATGAACATCTGCAACTTGCCATGAGTTCTTGCAAACTATCCATTTCTGTAGATGTTGACTGACTAATGGAATGGAATGATGTATTGGGTTGATCTAAGGTTGAGAGTGATATTAAGCTTATGTATAATGATGATAGCAAATCTTCTTGGAATCTGAGCACGTACTTTCCTTTCTTAGAGACACGGAAAGATGTATCTAGACATAATTGAACTCTGTGTCAGTTATTATCATTATCATATCCATTCTATTTGGCTTACAGACAGGGGATAAGGTTTGTTTCTACTTTATTTTTTGGTCCAATTCCCTGTAATTATATTCCAAAATCACATGCTTTTAATTTTGCCTACTGCAAGATACTAATGGATTTGACATTTCTTAGTCAGTTATAATTTATTACTTTACTATGTACAATCCTTTTTGCACTTTCACAGTTTCACCTATATAGTTCGGACCTTGGATGGTAATTGGCAATCATAATTATGCATGCAGGTGATCAGGTACCTGCATTATGCTTTGAATTGCTTGAAATGTTGTCCACCTTGGATTACCTATCTCAGGTTATCTTTTTGTCTGCATTCAAAAAAATATCTACTGCTTTGGCACTCATGCTGGTGATTCTAACTGCTTGTGCATTTCACTAGGTACACCACATTTATTGTGCTCTATCCATTAGGAGTGGCTCCTGGTGAAAGTGAGTGTAAATTTTTGCATAAAAATCTTATGATTCTCCTCTGGAGTAATATTGGATTCCATTGTCCACAAAAGCAAAAGTCAGATGTGCTCGTGCTTATGCATTTTCATTGTTCTTCTGTTATGATGCAGTGTGGCTCATGTTCCAGGCACTTCCTTTCATTAAGAAGACTGGCCTCTACTCGGGTTTCTTTTCCAGCATTCCCTTCAATTATTATGATTTCGTCCGGGTATGGTTGGAACATTTTAATCATGTCTGTGACTCTACCTTCCCATTTTATATAATTTTCAGTCTCTACATAAATGACAATGAGGTGCATTATGTTGCCTTGTGAGTGTCTGGTTGCTTTTTGACCAAAAAGTGTCGAGTTGCTTCCAATCCTTTGTGGGGATAGAGGGACATATGTGTTTGTTGATGTGATATCATGTCTCCGGGATATGTTAAACCCAAGTTAAACCAGGGTTTTTTTTTTTTTTTCCACTGAGAAAGAGACAAAAGTTGATGGTTCAACTGGAGCCTTTGCTAAACCTGTCATTGTCCAGATTACCTGTCCTCTTCATATGGGAGTCGATGGCCAAAAAGAATTAATATGGGTGTTGTGAAAGTTCTTTTTTACCTTGTGTGTCCACTTAAAGAATCATTTAAAATATCTGTGAAATTTTGCTGGACAAGAACATTCTCTAGCATCTCTAGGTAAATCACTATCAACCTTTTCCTTGTCGGTATTGCTTGATTTTGCTACTTTAGTCATTCTGGGAGTATTTTTTTTTTTGGCATAGTCTATTTTTGCACCTTCCGTTGTGTGACAGTAAATTACAATGGAAGCATATATAAATCAAATGTTATGTGGTTATTTTCTCACCAAGCTTATGAAACGTTCCATCTGAATGTCATGTCAGGTTCTTCTTCTTTTCTACCCGTTCCTATGGTTCAAGCTTTATCTGCATTTGTTTAAGCAAAGGCGGTCAAAACTGGGGAAGCGTCATGAGAAGAAAAAGAACTGAAGCTAATTCCTCCTTCCAACCCCCCGCTAGTTGTAAATCCTTACTTTTAGCTATGCTAGCTAAGCCATTTGTTGTCCTCAAGAATGCCATTCGTCTCTTACCATTTGTCACTGTGGCCTATTTGATCATCCTTCCTTACTGTGGCGGTTTATTATTATGTGTGCACAATTTTGTATAGTTTCTTCTTTAGGGAAACTCAAATGCCTGTATTTCTCCTGAATCAGGTATGAAGCAGACACACTGATATAACTATAACACATGATTTATCTGAAGGTTTGTGTTGTAGCAATTAATATATTTCCTGCTTTCTTGAAGATTGAATTTACTTATATGAGTGTAATTTGCCATTTCAATTCTTACATGGAGTATTAGAATGGAAAAATTGCAGTAGATGGAGAATGGTTGTTGTAAGCCAGCACGCCTAACCTTTGACAATGTAGTCTTTCGAGAGATGTCTCATTTGGGGCCTGAAACTTTTCCAGCTTGAGCATATATTATATAGCATTGACTTTTGGTTGAAAGTTGAGGCCAAAGCAAAACACTGGGGAATCTATGTACTATGTAGCATTGATACTCTCTGGGAGTTTTCATGTTGTGTTTGACACTCCGACACGTAATCAATGAGTGTTGAAAAATCTGACACATGATTAACTCTTTTTGACACGAGAGTCTAAAATTCCGACTCACAATTCCGATAAATATGGGGTCAATTTTCAAAATTTTCAATACTTGAAGAGTCAATGAATGTATTAAAAAAAAAAAAAAAAAAAAAAAAGTAAGGCCGATGGCTGGATGCAGTCGCCACTACCACTGCCATTGTCGGAGGGGGTCAACGACCTCGCTAGCCCCAAGCGACCAAGGGGGTAGCCCTCGTCGACCTGGGCAAGGGCCAGCAAGGCTCACCCAAATTTGGGTGACGTCGCGCCCTCGCTTGGGCCCAGCGAGGGTCGCCCCCCCCCAGCGGTGGCTAGCATGCCGCTGACGAGGGCACCCATGAACGTGCCTCTTTTATGTATTTATTTATTTATTTTAAGTTTTGTTTTTTTAATTATTTTAGCTTTTTAAAATGTTTTTTACTATGAAAAAGTAAGAAAAAAATACCACATAGGATAAATAAATAAATTAAAAAATGCCACTTCAGCATCTTCCTTTAAACAATATATTTTCCCTCTAAATTTTATGTATTAGTGTAATGGAATGCAATTGAATTTGTTAAATTAAAATAATGAATGATATTAACAAATGTTGAGTTAATATTATTTATTCTAAGCTCTTTTTATTATTTATTTATTTATTCATATACAAAAATATATTTAATATATAAAATGTCGGAATGTGTCGGAATTCTCTATATATAAAAAATGGCGTGCCGTGTTGTGTCGCGTGTCCGTGTCGGTGCTGCTTAATATACGCAATCCATTTGATGTTTATGTTGTGATAATCTTGTTTTCATCTGTCCTTTTGTTTAAAGAATGGCGTCACAAAAGAGCAAAGGCTTGGCCCTTTTATCTTAAATTCCTCGCAATTTTTGTTATAATATCGGTGGAGTTGTTGAAGAGTCCATAAATTCATGAAAATAAGTCCTTGTTCAATCCTGTGACTTCTCAACTGAACAGGAAGTGGAATAGCTGCACAAAGGTACAATTGACGATGGAAAGATACAAATAACAACACCCAGAACACCAACGGAACCCAATGACCTGCAGGCCACTTTTCACTGCTTAAAAGGAAAGTAATATACTTTAAAAGTCTTCTGATGGGAGCTGCTCATGTGTGCTTTGGTTGATGAAGAAGGTGTCATAGACAACCGCGGCAATACCGGCGCCGACGAAGGGGCCGAGCCAGTACACCCAGTGGCTGTCCCAAGACCAGCTCACGACAGCAGGCCCGAATGAGACTGCCGGGTTCATGGATGCTCCATCGAAGGCTCCACCTGCCAAGATGTTGGCACCCACAATGAACCCAATCGCAATTGGCGCAACGATCCCTATATTCCCCTTCTTCGGGTCAACGGCGGTTGCATAGACTGTGTAGACGAGGCCGAATGTCATCACTATTTCAAAGACCAGTGCATTCCACACGGTGACATCGGATGAAAGCGAAAATGCTGATGTTTCCTGCAATCATAATTGAGACATGTGAGTTATAGTTTCTTCTTAGTAAGTCGCTTCTCTGTTTCTGCGAAATGTTTGCTTCTATGCTCTTATGTCTTACCATTCCCCCGGTTGAGAACTTAAGAAGCAAGCAGGCCGCTACCGAGCCAAGCAACTGAGCGACCCAATACAAGACACTCCGAAATAGTGTGATGTGCCCGCCAACAAAGGCTCCGAATGTGACCGCCGGGTTGACGTGTCCACCGGAAATGTTTGCACCCACTGAAACAGCGACAAAAAGTGCAAAAGCATGAGCAAGGGACGCCGCCACGAGGCCTGCTGGAGTCGTCGAGCCATCATCCGTGAGCTTATCTGTCAAGACACCAAAAACATCTCACTTGGCAAGCTTGCGCCTTGTTTTATAGACTATGCTTCCATATCATTATAGATCACACATGAACCCCGAACGAGCTTGTCATGACTTTTCGAGCCATAAGAAATGTCGAATTTAAAAAACTAACAAAGCTTAGCGAGGATAGTCTGTTTCGGGAAGCCCTCAGGACTTTGTTTTTGAAAAATGTAGAACATGCTAAACAGATGACATTTCCGAATTGAAGTCGTGACACTAAACTAAAGTCAGTTTCTTACTGAATGCCATGCCAGAGCCTTCTCCAGCGAAAACAAAGATGAGCATTGAAATGAACTCAGCCAGACCAGCCTTGAGAGCGTCGACTTGGCCAAATTCGGCCGGAGATCCAATGGCGATCCTAGAAATCGGCATTGTTTATGCAATGTGTGTGCGTGAGAGAGAGAGACTTTTTGTTTCTTTCTGAGCTCTGAACTCAGGAGCTTGGAAGAAATGTCGCTGTTTTCTTGCTATTTGCATGGTGTTTAGAGAACTATATATAGGGACACCAAAATAAGGTTAATACGAGACCAGAATAGCCGGTTCCTCTCCGGTAACCCATGAAGCCCATAATTTTTTTGCATCTAATGAAACAGCGACATCCCCTTTGGCAATCCACTCGTCGCTGTCGACGAAGGGCTCTTTCCTGGGCCCCCAGCCGTCCCCACACGACACGTGGCCGGCGGATGCAGCTCCGACGGGCCAATCCAAGGGCTAGGAATTCCCCTCATCACCGACCCGATGGGTTTGCAGGTGGGTCCAACTCCAATGATAATCTAAGCTTCGTCGCCTGACCGACCATGGAATTGTTTATGACAAATGTGGGAACGGAGGGTGGTTAGCTACTGGGCTGGCCTCATCATCCTGCACAGACCAAATGCAATTAAATTGTGATTAAAATTTGCATTTTGCTTAGTGGAGATCACGCACGGTGACGAGATCCAGCACGGTCGGTGTTGCGAGGGTCTCAATTTACAACCCCGCGATTTTACAGTGGTTGGTGGACCGACCAGCATGGGATTCTCATTCTTGCTATTTAGACGTGAAGATTTCCTATTTCCTATGAGACGAGAACCCTTGACGAGCTAGTGGCTCTTTCACATGCATTAGGCTTTTTTCTCTACGTATTAAGGTCATGTGATGTGTTGCATCCGACACACAAAGCTCGCATTAACACTTACAAGGCCAAAGTAACACACAAATAAAATAAAAAGATACATGAACTGCAGTGCCCAAGGACATACATGTTCCGATTCTTTTGCTTCCTGGCAATTCAAATATATAATTTTGTAAATCGCATAAGAAAGCTTTGATTAATCAGATAAAGCATCATTTCAGACCATAAGTTATTTATATTGTCAATTTATCGTGCAATATCATTAGACAAATTGTTTATCCTAAAAGTTTAAGTTGTTAGGAAGAGGGTCAATAACATATTTATAACATATGACTTAACACTCTCCCTCGCTCATGATAGCCATCCCTATACATGCAAGACAAGTCATCAATAGAACCGCATTGACGGAATAATCTGCAGTATAAGAAAACGGGCAGAAGAAAATTTAGAGGGAGTGCTAGAATTCTAAACTCTCAACATGTTCTTTGATACCACGTTCGACAAATCATTTCTTTAAAACTTAAGTTACTAAAAAGCAGATAATCTATGTATTTATAACATATGACTTAATAAATATGATTTGACTAGCACGCTTCCCATCCCGACCCCCATTCAATCCAATGTTACGGCGTCGAATGCTCGGTATGCTATTTGTGTCCATGGAAATAACCTTCCATGCACTATTAGTGAATGAAGTGATATGGGGTTGCCTTCTTTTTGCTCTTTGGCATCTTTTGTCACTGCCTGTGCGTAGGCATTCCCCTCGAAGGATTTTTATTGCTACTGAAATTACTATCTTTTTCGTGCAATGATTGGTGAAAGAGAGAGGGGGGCATTCCAACAAAGGTGATGCAAATTCTTCAGGAGGAAAATAGCAATTCAATGGACTTTCATTGATTATGATCATGGTGATAACAAGTCAAAACCGAATGACACCAGCCAATCAATTTCATTAAGCTTCTAAAAGGAATGTCTTTAACTTAACCTAATAAAGTAAATTTCATTTTGCATGTACTTATTCTACGTACTTATTTTACGAAAGGGCCGGTGATGACGAACCTCATTGAACGATAACATATGTACTCTTCTCGTAGTTCGAAATTATCGAGAACAATAATGTTTTGGGCCAAAGCTCTTTCCAAGTTTAATTATGGGAAAGTGAAAAATTGTCGAGATGATGACATAACTTTAAAGTGTATTAGGTGAGGAAGCAGAGCTGGATGTTAGTATTCTTAGATCGGATTAGATAAGCTTACGTGGACTCTCATGACCGACCATATAACCAAAGCATTGTCTCCGTTTTCATTCAATTTAAGAACATGACTTTTCGGCGTTTGTCAATGTTTTATTGCATTTTGTATTGCTCCTTGTCTGAGAATAGTTGATCAAGCATCATTTCTTTATCAAATTATGAAAGTCGGATACATCAATTTTCTCTCTTTCCTTTCCCCCTCACTTTGTTTCTCTCTCTCTCTCTCTCTCTCTCTCTCTCGATGACGCAATTTGTCCTTGTCTTTTCATATTAAATTTTGGACGGCTGAACTCACTCCCTGGCAATTATTTCTTATTGAAGGCACACCTTATTCTCTTCCTATTTCAAGGTATTATCTTGGGCGGACTGCAATGGAGAATGCGACTGCACGAATTGCACATTCAACAAGTCCACTCAATCAATTAGAATCAATAGATACTTATCTCGTGCTTTAAACCCACAATGGATTGTCTTGAGTTTGCTCTTTGAAAATCTTGGTTTACCTCTTGGTTTAAATTACTACATTTGAACTTTAGTGTACTTTGTATGTTAGAACATTCAAATAATAAATCATGTCTTTATCTAATAGCTTAAATTTAGAACAATTAGTGGTTGTTTCATAAAATCTCATTAGTTTAAGAGCCAATGTTATTCCTTTTTGTAAATGTGCCCTTATTTACCTTCCCAATTATATATTTCCATGTTTTTGATTTAGGCTTAATTCCAGCATATGCATGAAGGAGAACGTTTGAATATTTAAATAATAAATCACGTTTTGATTTAATAGCTTAAGTTTTTGGGATGGACTTTCCTAATAGAGTAGGGGTCCTACGTTTAAATTCTTCCAAACCCTTGTTCGCCTCCGTAATGCATATTTCCATGCTTTAGGCTAAGGCCACAGTCCAGCCTATGTGAGAAGGGGAGTGTTAAAATATTTAAATAATAAGTCATGTCTTCATCTATCAACTTGAGTTTTTAGAGTTGTAATCTCACAAAATCTTACATAGTATTAAAGCCATTATTCTTAAGAAACGGTAAGTGCTTGGTGCATCCAAGCACTCCATCCCCGCCTCTCAACAAGTTTTACTCTGTGCACACCAGTCTTTGAGGATGGGCTTAATTGAGTCTATTCCATGATGGTCATGTCTCCACACAAATTGCATTGCCTAGTCGAGTTTTTTTTTTTTTTAATTTCACGGATGTTGTTTCTTTTGATGCTAGCCGCATAGTCTACATTGCTCAATCGGCTGTGTAGATTGCTTGATGCTGTGACGTCGGCTGTATAGGTCGCATTGCTTGATCACTATCTTGCAAACTAGCCATGCAAACTAGTCACACTAGCTTCTTTTTGTTTGCCCTATTATTCTCGACCTTTCGCATGTTGTTTCGAGAAGCCAACACCACCATCAGACTTGCCGCTCTCAAACTAGCTATATTTGGAAGTTCTACCAAGAATAGCCGTTGAAGGCCACCTCATCCGCCATGTCTCAACTACTGGATGCTATTTGACTTGAGGGATGTTAGAGATAATTAGGGATTTCTCACAAATAAATTTCTATGTTAGAGATATTTTGATAATTCTATTAATTATCCGCATCTTTCCAGATTGCACGTTTATTACATGTTTATCTCTATTTCATTGTGCATATCTTAATTGAGATATTATTTTAGGATAGTTATCTAATAAAGCCTACATATAGATTGATCTATTTTTGTTATATGCTCTCTCTCTTTCTAAAAATTTAGCAAGTAAGTCGGGATTTTCTGGAAAAAAAAGTGATAACTTTTGGGCAAAATCGGGATCTCTGTGCTTTTCTGTTCCTTGGGCTCGAAAGGAATTAGTTTGTAAGCTCGATTAAGCTCCCCCGGCCCAAATGAAGGTCCAACCATCCTATACGGAAACGGCCCAAGTAATGAAGCCCCGTTTAGGCTGAACTAGGCCCATCCATTCTCCATGACAGACAGCTTTTGTTTATTCCTTTTGCTACCTCAAGACAAGGCCGAGCCTATTAAGTCTATGGTCTGCCTTCGCAAATGATTTCTTTAGGTTGAAAAAGGAACGCACGAGAGCCCGTACGTCTTTCCTTCTCCAATCTTGGCCCAGTGAAGTTAGTGGAAAAAGACAGGCTAGTGCCGAAGTAGGATGCTTAATTTGAGCCGCAACTAATTTCAGTCCATTCCAAATATAGGTTTGAGGCCAATGAGCACGTTACTAAGTGCCCATCGATATACCAAAAGGCATATGATCAATACATGCTCGAAGTATTAACTTTCCTGTTTCGAGTTGATACGATGGCAGAGTAATATAACCTTAGCAGCGATCATGGCTATGAAACAAAGAACAATCGAATCGAGCATGAGAAGACTATTGTACTTTTTGCTCTCTCTCCCTCCTTGCACCCATGTATGTACAGAGGCTTCGTTATCTTTTTTGCCTTTTGCGAATTCCAGTGGTCAATAATGGGTATAGCCACTGAAATCCTACTCTCAATAGAACCAAAGTGGGTTAGTCATGATTTCGTTAAATCTAATGGTACATTTTACAAATATAGAAAAAAAAGTGAGAAGCTTTAGTTTGACCACTCGCATGTACCATCTTAAGCTGTGAGTGAGCGCTCTGTTCAACTAAGTACCTGCTGGTATCATTATGGCGATGATGATCACGCTGAAAGAGACACGACTTGAATTTTGCTGACCGAAGAGAAAAAAGTTCCTCCGAGGGTCCTCTCGAAAGACCCCTTTTTCGTTCTCATTGAATAAATAATGTCCAAGTTAGGTGATAGCTTCATACAAACTGTCGAGTGTGTCTAGCTTTCTTTGAAAAAACCTTTTATCTTTCGCGAGGAAAGAGACAACAGCTCCACCAATCCCTCATTTCTCTTTCTCTTTTGCCGTCACACACCTAACCCTAATAAACTGAATCGCCCTCCGCGACTTTCATTGTGAAAGAACAGGAACTCCTGTTCAAACTTTTGGACCAAGCTTCTTTTCGATCTGCTAATAATTAAGGGGACTCAGCGAACTCCAACGACCTTTTATGACCGGTCAAAGCAAATTCATCTTGAAAAGGGAGGTCGCTTCAAGCACGACATCATACATCGATCATTGATAGCTTCACTCGAGTCTCGTTTATGGTGAAGGGTTAAATTTCAAAGAGAGGGGATCCTATGATTAATTCCAGTTATTATATTAGTGATTTTACTGCGTGTCTAGGAGGCATGACTTGACCTTTGCCGACATTTTTCGGCTGTATTTCACCTGCATATCTGACCCTAACTGGGGTTTGAAAGTGGGGTGTATGTCTTGTCGAACTTCATTTTTCATGTCTAATGCGTTGAATCACCGAAACCGTCTATTACCGCTACAGCACTAGCTATACACGACCACACTCGTCTCCAGGACCTACTTAAACACGACATAATATGATTAACACGTGATTTTAAAATGGCAAGTCTCATGTGAGATCCACCTGAATTGTTGAATATGCAATATCATATAATTCGATAAATTTTAGTAGACATACGAGTATAAAATCACTCGTCATCGTTTAAGAGAATAGACTTCATGACTTCCTCGGTGAATTGAGTTGTGAGAATAGGGTATATGGATGCTTTAAGATTGCACTCGCATATATCCAACTCTTCATATTAATTTTATGAACAGAACATCTCAATTAGTGATTCATTAATTTCTTATTTGGATAAAGTCAATTAAAATGGAAATATGAAATCATCGTTTTAAAAATGCTATAACCCTAATCAGTACCTAGGCATAGCCAAAGACCGAGGAATGAACTGCCAAATTCAAGATACAGTACATTATTCGAATGATTCGGTCATTTGAGTAACCCTCAAAACACCAATTATAATCGCACATGCTACTGGCTATGGCTACGTTAGAAGACTTAGCTACTAGGGCCTGTATTTAAGGATGGGTAGCGCTACAGGGAGCGGAAAAATAAGGGAGAAGTAGGGGAATGGACAAAGCATTGGAGTAAGCCCAAAGTAAAGAACGACTCCAACTGAAATAAGAGGAAAGCGGAAGAAACACGGTCCCAGGATCCCTCTAGAGGATCACAAGTTTGGCCTGGCGTATAGGTCAAGACATACATCAACTCCCATACGTACAATTCAAACATCTCAACTGCCAAAATGAATTTTGTAGATGCCCGCAATGGCATGCACGGTGTTGACAAACTTTTCAAACCCTAAAGTTGCCAAACCATCAAGCGGCTTCTGTTTCATTCAGAGTCAAAATAGTCCCTGCCGAAGAACATGTTGTTGTGCCAATTTTGCCGCCTTTTTCTCTCTGAAAATCGTGGTGCAGGTCCCCGTACCTTTCAGAATCTTTTTGGTTTCGCGAATTTATTAGCCGGACTCGGATCCTTCTCATTTAGTTGAGCGAATACTGGGTCCACATTTTAGTTTGAAATGAAAGTTGTTGTGTCATGAGACAGATTCAATTGAAGTACACCAGAGTCTGGACAACATGAATCCTCTTAGCTCCAGGACAGCTAGGTTAAATTAATCGTTTGAAACAACTTTAATCCTTGCGCAGCGTTTGCCTTAAATTACGAAATTGAAAGCGAATTGCATGTGCAAGGAAAAGCGGTGGAGCAATGCTAAGCATACCACATCAAGGGTAAAATGCTAAACGGCGCGGCACCATCCGAATAGGTGTTATTCAGAAGTGGATTAGGAGTACAGTCGCTTGAATACATGCGCTCTTATCGTATTCGTCAGTTTTAATTTGACTTTATATTCCGATCCGTTCACTTAGATTCCAGCGCATGCATCTTATCTCATTGATGAAATCAGCAATACGTAGCATGCGGTCACGTATCTAAGATAGATATCGTAATAAGGTAAAGCGAAAATAATCCTCCGGGGGACAAGGAGGCCGTGTATAGATTTTCTTTTTTTTTTTGGCTCGGGAGGAGGAGGAGGAGGAGGAGGAGGAGTCAACGTTCTTCGTTGCCCGGGCGTGGGAACGACGTTAGACCCGGAGCACGTGCGGTTTACCTCCCTGCACATGCGCGCGAGAGAACGTTTGCCCATGTGCTCCCGCCGCACCGCCTCTCGCTCCCCTCGGGACAAGTGTCGCGCAGCGAGGAGGGGAGGGAGGGAGGGTGGGGGGGAGATGCGACGCGCTACACGTGTGGGAGTTGGCCGGGGCACTAGATTTCCTCCACGTGTCCCGCGACCTCGACCGCTCCCACATGTGACTGGCACCTAACCGCTCGCCCCATGTGCGGCTCCGCAACGGGACAAAACCCCGTTCGGCTCCCCGGCGGACATTGAACATCGACGTGCTGACAAATCCGTCGTTTGCTTCTGGGAACGTCCTCTTCGGTCTTCCGTTTCGTGTTTGTTTTGGTAAAGAGTTTTTTGGCTGTACTTTTTCAAACGGATCGCCTAAAGCCTACACCGCCTAAGCCTCGTCCGACCAACACCGTTCTTTAGCGAGTTCTGCGCGCGAATAATGTGTTCTGTTTTTTCTTTTTTTTTTTAGGAACTTGAAGCACTCTAGTGGCCGCTAGCCCGAGAGAAGAAAAAAAAGGGGAAAGCATTCATATTTCTCCATGAGTTTTTTGTTTTTGTTTTTTACTGACTTTGTCATGTTGATGTAACAATCTAACAACCCTGTTTTTTTTTTTTAAATTTTATTTATGTTGGCACTAGTTCTCTCAAAAGTAGCCTGCTCCGCTTTTCAGTTTTGGAGCTCTGAAGATTTCATTGCCTAGAGTAATGGTGCGATCTGCATCCCACAATTTGCCAAGGAAACTGGATGACCTTTTTTGTTCAGTTTCCTTGGGAAATAAAATCCGACATAAATAACGAAATTTTGCTAAAAGTAAGTTTAAAGGGAAAAAAATCTAAAACTATTAATGGTTGAAATTCAGGTAATCACAAATATGATTTTTTGGCCAACAAAAAATGAGACTTTATACTTGATTTAAGCATATATTTGAAAAAAAAACCACAAAATGAAATTTGACATGAAGAATTAGTTAAATTTCGTAATTTGTACGTAACTAGGCAGTACAAAAATTGGGCGAGCAAGAAAGAGACTTTAGACACAACTTCGCATACAATAAAGAACCCCTAAAAATAAAAAAAATAAAAAAACATTTTTACCTGAAAAATTGATATTGGTTAAAGGGAAATGAAATGATTCTCACATTTTGGCCGCCAAACAATATTTTATTATTTTTAAAAGTTGCGATAGAATCCTTTATATATTATTTACTGTTTGAATATTATTTACTTAGATTTATGTCTTTAAATAATCCCTCGGCCTTTCAAATTTCCTATTTATCTAATATGGTCTTTAGCCGGCTCATCTTTCCTTCTATATAATCCTATTGCCCATATAACATAATGTAAGAATTGTGGTCAAAAGCTCATTGCTACAATTTCAGCATAGACTGTTATGCAAGCTATACTCCAATGAAAAATGCCGATCTAATTGCCATGTTGACCATTTTAAGAAAATTATCTTTCAAAAAAATAGATAAGGAAAGAGGGGTAGATTCTCTTTGGAGCAAGGTCCATGAATTCACTGATCTCATCGCCTATCGAAAGTTCATGCGTCTCCTATTATATTCTAGCATGTGACCAATTCTAGAACAGCCGGCTCATCTTTCTTTCTATATAATCCTATTGCCCATATAACATAATGTAAGAATTGTGGTCAAAAGCTCATTGTTACAATTTGAGTGTAGACTGTTATGCAAGCTGTACTCTAATGAAAAATGCCGATGTAATTGTCATGTTGACCATTTTAAGAAAATTCTTTAAAAAAAAAATAGATAAGAAAAGACGGGTAGATTCTCTTTGGAGCAAGGTCCATGAATTCAGTGATCTCTTTGCCTATTGAAAGTTCATGCGTCTCCTACTATATTCTACCATGCGACCAATTCCAGAACAGCAACTTACGCCAATCTGCACCCCCTCACTAGGGCCAAAACAAGGAGATAAACAGAGAAAACAGGATTTGCGGAAGAACCCCACGCACGAGGTGGTGAGGAGCCACGTGGCACCCACCCATTATTCCTTTGCACGAGCTCGCATGATTAGGCGGACAGGTAAAGTCGTTACAAGTTAGGAAGCTCAGGAGGTAATAGGGGTAACTGGTCTCCACTTTTATGGACCGTTCTTCAATGGCCATCGGCCGCGTATTTACCGCAATGCCCCTACCTTGCGGCTGCCTTTTTAGCCACCATCTCCCCCTACCAGCATAGCATAACGACGTTGCGGAATAGTGGACGAATTCGACAAGCGAGTTTTCTTTTCAGTTTTCACGTCCGCTTTCGCCTTCGGACTTCGTGCCTAGGCCTCAACACATGGTCCTACAGTGAGAGTTAAGTGTGGATCGTGTGGCCGGCCGCATGTGCGTCTTTAGGGCGCATTAGACAGACACGAATGTCTCCGTTTTCTTGTTAATGTTGTGATGAACGAGTCTTGATCAAGACGAGCATTGGATGACACGGGAGGAATTAAGAGGACACCGCACATGCACCTCTTGATCCTGGATGCTGCTGGGACTTTGTGAAGCACAACTCGTTAGTCGAGAAAGGACCGATGACATCATATTGAATCTTATCTTAGATTGTTGCTTCTCGAGACTTGTGTTACATGGACATCTTTTTTAAGGAGTGTTTGTTTGAGAAAAAGAGTTGTTTGCCCATTAGTATTTTAGATTTTCACGCGTTTAATTTGAAAAAAATGATCAGTTAACGGAAAATCATTTACGTTATAAAAAATATGCATATTTAAAGTTAAGAAAGTCAAGTCATATTTACTTTTTGAGCGTGTAATCCCTAACCTTATTATGATGATTTATCTTATTATCTAGAACTTGTTTATTTTGAATTTGTCTGTGAGTTGTCTTGGTTTGCAGTTGGATTGTGTTTCTCTATTGTATATCCATAAAAATGAATGAAATGTTTATATGACAAAAAAATAAAATAAAATTCCTTGACCTAAAAAGAGGAAAATATTTTCTTGAAAAATGATTTTTGAAAAAGTATTTTCCTTGAAATAAACACACTCTTGGACATATTTTGTTTTCTAATTTCTCTACCTAAACTGAAAATGGATGCATACACAAAATATCAAAGCTCCTTCAAGAGAGACTTAAATTATGCCAGTAGTGTGAGGTGTGAGTTTATCTTTAATCATGTGTTGTGTCAATTCGAATAGATATTGCCTGTCCCTCAACTGTCGGCCCGCAACTTTATAAAAGCTTATTGCGCCATTTCCAAAAGATCGACTTAGATTTACAAGCCACGCAACCAATCACGGGCTCTGGGTTTTGGACGTAAGGTGCATATATCACGATCATAGGTATCCGGCACATATTTAAAATGACATTATTTGATTACATTCTCATGAAATTGGAAAAAAAAAAAGAAAAGAAAGAAAGAAAGAAAGAAGGAAAAGAAACGAAGACAAAAGTATGTAGCTTTGTCAATGTGACCACGGTATAAAGCAAAAGATAGGAGAACATGCACCCACCAACTTGATTAATGCCTAAATCATTAGATTATGTAGAAAGAAGTCGAACATGCCATTATTATTGCGGTCGTACAAACTTATATAAGCTGTTAGATACATTGAACTCTTAGATAGCATTAATGATTTATTTTATTCTCAATAAGCAGCTTTTGTCGTTTATGAGGCCGCCATTTAAAAATTTAGCGGCCTTGTCCGCTTCCTACTCAGAAGAGAACCGGCAATTATATATGTTGGGAAACTATTATAATGCTAAAGGGTTTATATATATTCTTTAAACGCAAGGTTGTGGGGTAGATGCATGCTACTACTATTAAGGAATAGTTACATAATTTTCTAATGCATATATAACATCATTATTAGGAGATCAATACGACGGAGGTTGAGGCTGTCACTGTACTTGTAACGACACTTCGAGTTGTCGTTTTGCCGCCCATGTGTAAACAGAAACTGGGTGCTTGAGATAACCGGATTAGCATGCAAAGTTCCGAAGCCGCTCGTGGTGGATTAAATATATATATATATAAATAAATGTTCTGTTTTTTTTCTTCTTCTTTTTTTCTTTGTGTATGTCTGTGTCAGGATTCCTGTTCATTGTCCGTCTCGGGACGAGGTTTAGGGCTCTTAATTTATAGTTAAAGAATAATTATATTAAAAATGGAGATAAAGCGCTGATCTAAGAGAGCCAGAAGAAAACTTCTCTCGCGACATGTGGATTGGAACCACCTTATAAATGGCCAAAAAGATGGCATAAGCTCATTAAAAAAGAAAAAAAAATTCTAAAGCGTTCGCCACTGCCAAGATACATCTGTATCTTCGCTTCCTTTTTTTTTTAATGAACAGATGGATAGATTGATAAAATGACTTGGTGTAGCCAAGAAACTAAAGTATTCTCCAAGTCATCATAAATTTCTGACTCACAAAATGAATTTTCAACTTCTTTTTTACAGCGGTCAACTCCAAGCGGAAATTTCTCGAGGTAAAAAAGGCTACAAAGAAAGGGAAGACGCATGGGAAAGAGTTATGGAATGGAGTAGGATAGCAATATATATATATATATATTATGTAATAAGGTCTAATAAGTCAACCATTTATACGGTTGAGATCAGTTTTCTTGGGCAGTTCACAGGCAATCTAGCCCCGTCCTAGATGAATTAACAAGTATAAACAAATGGGTCCAGACTTCTAATTAAAAATTGTCAATCTCTAAGTACTTTTCATCTTTAAAAAGAATCTCGGTGCTTCAATTCAATTGGTCCAAAACCAAACCCTAATGATGTATCGAACTTATGAATGCTTTACTCTTTGTTTTGACCCAATGCTTTGCCTAAACATATAGATTTTCCCGTTAAATCATTACAAGCAATTAAAACCAAATTTGGATCGTCTACATTCAACTATATATAGACGTGGAATTCAAAGCAATCCACAAACAGGACCGATTATGAAAGTTCTTGCAAAAAGGTCGCCGAAAGGAAATAAAATTTGAAAAAATTGGAAACTTACTGTAACAAAACCGCATAGCGAGAGAACAGCTAAGCTCTCTTAGGAGAGGCTCTTTTGACCGAACCGGCCGTTACGTTTTCTAATGGCATTTCCACACAAAACACACACACAAAAGAAAAAAGAAAAAAGAAAAAGTGGAGAAAATATACACAAGGAAAATCTAACAGGATTTGGTCATTGACCCATTATACACAAGCTGCTTATACACGATTACACTACATTTATGGGCCTGATTTGTCTTTTTTATGGCAATAAGAGACAAGAGTCCTTAAAAAGTGGGGTGGTTTCCAATGAAATTCCATGTTTCACAGAGAGTGGAAAATGGAATCTGGGAATTTTCTTTCCCCATCTCTTATTCAATAGGAAGGTTTTGAGCATTCCTTATTTAATTTAATTTCATGCTTGGATGTGGACTTGGTTCCCTGGACCTTTATGGTAAAGCCACCTCCGCCGCTTGTCTTATGTGCCTCATCTTCTTATAAATGAGTCACTGGTCACCCTTGATTTAACTCCCCAAATTCCTCGAATTTCCTCCATCCTTCCTTCCTTCCTTCCTTCATACTGCTCTGCGAGTCTCTATCTGCATAGGAGAAGTCAAACAGGAGAAAGGAGAAAGGAGAAAGGAGAAAAAGGTCGCAGTGGAAGACATGGATGAGTTGGGTTCCTTGTGGAGTTGTCAAGAGGTTTGTGTTTCCGCCACAGTCCTTGCTTTCAGGCATTCAAAGACTTGTATTTGATTCATGCCTGCATTCCATCGCCATGTCAAACTGCTTTCTTTTGGTTCCCCGGATGAGTGAAAGCCGTTGATTTAAAACTGGGATAATCTGAATTCTCGACCTTTAATTGAATTTTGTCTTCAATTGCTTTCCAAGGTCGCTTTCAGACAGCTCGTGGGGATGATTTGCGTTCTTTCTTCTTGGGTTTTCCATGAACACAAAATGCTTGCGCTTGCATATGTTTCCCTGTGTAGTGAGCTTGGAATTGGAAGTGATTCGTTCTCCTGAAGATCTGCCGGTGGCCCTTTTCGGTTGCAAATTGAACAAGTGTTTAATAGCTATTAATAAGAGCCATGTTGGCTTTGATGTCTACCAGAGATTTTTTCAGGCTCTAGCCTAGTTAAGCCCACCCCACATTTTTTCCCCTTCAAAGATCAATGCTTTTCTATTTTCTGTATTTCCTGCGAATGGATGAAGCCTCGATAGATAGAATCCAAATATATTATGGCGGGCCCATTTGATGATTTTTAATGTATCTGCCAACGAAGACTTTTGAACAGTTTTTCTGGTGCAAATCCAAAAAAATTTCATGAGGTCGTTGTAACTACCTTTGTTTAAAATGGTTTTGATTTACCGCAATTATTGATGTATAGCTTCGTAGTCTTTCATTCAAAGTCCTCTAGATGCATCTTTCTTCTCTTCGTTGTATTCCCTGGATCAGCTGGTTTTTCTGCTTCTTTTTTCTGTACTTTTGGTTTTATGTTAAAAGAATTCATTTCGAACCGACAGAACGTGGAGGAGTTGAAGCAGAAGATCCTATGCACTAGCCTGGAGCTTGAGGCAGTGAAAATGGAAGCGAGCGAAGAACTGGAAAAGTACAAGGAGAATGCGAAGCACCTGGTCAACCTCCTGAAGACTGCTTACCAAGAAAGAGATGAAGCCAGAGATCAGCTTCAGAAGCTGACCAACAAGCTCACTTCTCAAAGCATCAATGACATATCATCCTTGTTCTCTCAACAAAAACACCCTGATGGCTTTCTCATGCCGGTGAAAGCGAACTCGGGCTTAACTGAATCTAGCAGCCTCTCTGATACCTATAACAATCACCGCTCGCATGGCTCATCCCCTGTGAATTCGTTCCTGGATGCGGTTTCTTCACCTGACTTGTCGAACATTAACGTGGTCGATTCCGGTAGCATGGGTTTCATCAATCAGCCTTATGGTCAGGAATATAGCGGTGCTATGACTAGTGGTTCGATCTCCTTTGTGAATGCTAAATTCGACCGAGCATCAGTCATTATCGATGACATTGTCAAGGGAAAAGCCCTGCCTCAGAAGGGCAGGCTCTTGCAGGCCGTGATTGGGGCTGGTCCTCTACTCCAGACGCTCCTCGTGGCAGGGCCGCTACCTCGGTGGCGGAATCCTCCTCCTCTCCAACAATTCAAAATCCCACCTGTTTCAGTGAAAAGTTGTGACCTGGCAAATGCTTGTCTCAAACCTGGTGCAAATGCTAGCAACTACCTGCTGACAACTATGAACCAATCCCCACATCCTGATGTTTCTCGCGTGTCGTCACATATGTGCTCGGCCTCAGTACTGAACTTTGCTGGTGGGGCTGGCTTGTATCAGGGTCATGGGTGGCTATTGCCTTCGGTTGGCGGTGTCGGTAATCAGATTCCAGCGGGAAAGAGGCAGAGGTTCCAATGACGGGAGACTTTTCTTTCTTTTGTTTAGGCAAATCCTGGTATACGGTGTAAATGCATAGCGCTGTTTTTTTGTCCCGGTGTGAATGGTATGTAGTTTCCTACTAGTTAGTTTGTGCATATGGAGGTGTCCTTAGTATATCAAACTCTCATGCATCTGATTCTGGCTGACATATGTCTGAATTTAGACCAAAAAGATGCTTCGATTTCTTGGTCTTTTACTTGACATTGCTAAATGACTACTTGTCAAGATAGAACAGATGATGATGGTTGGATGTTAAAGTTTGCCATTTCTTCCTAGAACTTCCTTGTCTCATGAGTTTGTTTAGTACGCGTCACTCTCCCGAAGATCTTGTGGTCACTCTTCGCTTCTAGAAATAAGAAGCCAAGCGGTGAGTGCACGCCATTCATGTCTAAACGATGACAGGCGATATGGCCAATACAAATGTCTGATGTTTGTTGATGTTCACCTCAACTGATAAAAGGGTATGATTTACATTATCTTGGATTGTTATAAATTGTATGTCGATATCATCTACACCAAAGACAAACAAATGCATGCACCAATTTTCATAACCACGACTCGAACTGCGTTGTTGTTACCTCGGTGCAATTGACTCATCGTGAGTTCACTCTTTTGGCCAAAAATGAAAACCGTCATTGCTTCAGAGAATGTTCCACGGCATAGAGAACTTGGGACAAATAATTCCGACGCAACGAAGGTGAGCCAGGAAGATGACCATCCGAAAGCCATCTGAGCATGATATCGCAGCAATTGATACAATTGATTCAAACTTCACCAGCAGAAGATGCCTTTAAGTCCTGGTTCAATCTCACCCACGGCACTTGATGGCTGCTACCCTCCTCACGGGAATCCACCGGTGATCTTCCTGGTTGTGTTCTTATGCAGTCTTCCTCCTCTTCAGCTACTACTCGATCTTGCAACGGTTTCGTCTCCCCACCTTCTCAAGAAACCGGGCCCCAAGGCGGCAGCTCCTGAATGACGCCAACCCGGACGATCTACCCCTTCAGTTCCACAGCCACGGCTTGGACTCCTTCACCTTGCACAACCTGCCGACCGCTCAGTTCTGCAAGAAGGAAGTGGAGATGACGAAGCCAAGCACCGGCACTGAGTGCACGGTTTGCTTGGGTGAGTTCGAAGAAGGGGACTGGTTGAAGCATTTGCCGAACTGCGCTCACAAGTTCCATGTTGCTTGCATCGACACTTGGTTTCGGCTCCACTCTAATTGTCCGCTGTGCAGGGCTCAAGTTGTGTGCCATTTGAACGTCCAGAGCGAGAGCGTCGTGTCTGTGCGGAGTCTGATGGAGGCGCTCGATAGAGAAGTCTTCGTCAATGAGAGGGCAAGTGGCCAAAGCCATTACTAGAGGCTGAGGTTACAGATCCTGGAGAACTCGGCAACGGCGAGAGACGCGCTAGCGAACCCAACTCCTGAAAATGTATAGAATGTGATCAGAGAGGCACGCCTTCTAGCTGTAGAAGCAGAGAGCGGCGGGACTTGATCGGAGAGATGAAGGACGGGACGGCTTTTGAGATTGAGGCAGAGAAAATTTACTTCCTAATTTGTGAGACATTGTGCCGATAGGGGAAGGACTCGTGCGCTGTACATTGTGCAATTGACATAACTAGGGGTGTCAACGGTTGGTTTGGTTCGGTTTTTTTGAAAAACCGAACTGAACCGAACTGTTAAAAAAATCTTTCGAACCGAACTGAAATTGAACCGAACCGAATACGAACTGAACCGAAATCGGTTTGGTTTTTCGGTTTTTAGCTTTCGGTTTTCAGTTTTTTTTTTTTTTTTTGGGTGGGGACGGGCGGACGGCTTACCTTTTGTATATGCTCCTTAAAAAATTATTAGATTAATCCCTTTATCTGATGCTCCAAAGAATCTTGACCCCAAGAAAAACCCCTTCGAAGAATGTTACAATGATAATGTTGGTACATTGCCGCTTTGTTATTGTGAAGTTCTTCAATGATACAATGTCGCAATGCTACTAGAAATGGTTAACATCATCCATTTTTCTATTTGTTTTTGTTGCTTTCTTAAAGTGTGCTTCCTAGTTTCTCAAAAGATGATCGAACTAGAACATTTTAACTCAAAGCAATCACCAGAGAATCGTCCCCTTCTCCTTTCCCTGTATTTCAATGCCGAGATATTGCAATATACATTGAACATTCCAATCTTGTTCATTCAGTCAGCATCAGTTAACTTCGTAATATGCCAGATCAGGATGTTGCAAACCCCACATATATAGCAATGAGGGTTTAAAAGTCGACTCCCATGATGTCGCAAATTGTCGGTTCTAGGTTAGAACTTAGTTGTTACTCCCTCCTGCCGGAGGTCGACGGCTTCGCGGCGGAGGCCGGCAGCATCTTCGGCCTAAGGGAGGGGAGGACGAGCAGATGCCAGAGACGAAGGACACCATTGGCGGCGGCGGCTCGGAGTCGGAGTTGATGACGAGTTTGTCGGAGGGAGGCAATCGGAGACCCAGAAGTTGCCGAGAGAGCAACGCGAGCACAAACCTTATGCTTGATCTCTGCGTTGGAAACAATCGGAGGCAAAGGGGGTTAGGAACCAGCTGCGACTGGCGGGGCTCTTGGAGGAGGCTACATGCCAGAGGCTGGCACATGACCGGTGAGGCTTTTTGGGAGGGGGTGGCGGAGGCGGAGGCGGAGGCAGAGGCAGAGGCGGAGGGGGTGGGATGCGCTGAGAAGGAAACAGAGGAGGAGAGAGAGAAAGGACTTGACGGAATTCATATACTCGTATTTTTATCACGAGATATACATCCAAACTTATTAACAGCTGCGAGGATTACTTTACTGAGCTTCCACAGCCGACCGACGAGTTCTACAACAAAGTCCTGCGACCATCGACCACGAGAAGAATAGTGATGTCCTCGAGGTGATTATTACAAAACTCGTCAAAACTCGTCAAACCTTCAGGATCACGACCAACTCCAACTCCAACACCAGCATTACCCGATGGGTTGTTCTCCAAATCCAGCACAGTCTGGATAGAGGGGTCTTTTAAGTATTCATTAAGGCGGGCGAGAAGCAACTCAATATCCTTGATATCGGAGCACAAGGGGTTGGAAACCATTCCCGAGCCTTCACCGCCGGTGGTAGCCAAGTCGGCTGGCGAGGTCAACAAAATGCCGTGATCAACATGTTCCTCATTGAAAGCCGCAAATGCAGGAGGAGTAGTCTCGCAATTCTTTTCAGTTGAATTGATCTCGTCACTGTTCAAAATTTTAAAATCATCATCAGCACCGGTTTTAACCGCTGGGTAGTTCTCCAAATCCTTCGACTTCTCATGCAAGCAGAGGAGAAAGGCGAGGCACTTCCTGCTCCAGGAATCGCAGTCCTCCTTTGTCATGCAAGAATCGCACACTTTCTCCACTCGGTCCAGCCACTCTCCCCAACCCTCCATCCGCATCACGTCGCCCTGGAGACGGCGGTAGGTGGAGGTCATCTCCGGGATCGTGGGTTCACAGACATAGTGGCATTTGCCCTTAGGGTTGATAGTGACGAGGGCGACGGGATCGCGGGTGAGTGTGTGGAATTCCTCGGTCTTTTTACGGAGGCCATTGCGCCTCTTACAGCGCGTTGTGGAGCGCTCCTTCGGGTCTTCGACAAATTTGATAACTTTCCGCCGGCGCCGGGCCATTGACAGTGGAGCGGTTGCTGAGTGATTTTGACTTGGAGAGAGAGAGAGAGAGAGAGAGAGAGAGAGAGAGAGAGAGTGAAGGGGCTGGATACAATGGAGAGAGAGAGAAAGATAGTTCAGCTTTGCGTTTTCCATGGCTCGAGGTAATTTGCATCTGTTTATAGGAGTCAAGGGCTGTTTACGTTTCGTATAAAGGAAAGATAGTAACTGTATCCTTTGTTGTTTTCTCGTTTGTCGCCGGTAGGGAACTGGGAATGGAGCTAGAAGACACAGACTGATACAGCGGATGGGGAGAGGAGCTAAAAGAGAGAGGGACGAAAACTGGCGAGTGACTCTGTCATGGTCCTCTTATTTGTGTCACGGTCTTTCCACAACATTTTCCCATGAGTTTTGTTATGGCTAAAATATCACTTAACGGGTGAAAAGGTGATTATACGGAAATAAAATAATTTGAATAAATATTGCAATGACGAAGTGGTCAAGTCTTACTGGTGTATAATTTTACCACAATTAATAAAATAGTAAGGGAATAGAGAATCGTACAGAAAAATTTATCAACAGTGATAGAAAAAATGCCTTTGATCCCCTAACTAGTTAAGCATTTCTCAACCACTTTCCCTATAATCTCAGCCGAATGCCCTGGGATTTGACAAAAATTCAAAATTTTCTTTTGCAACTTCCAATTAACGTCTATAAAGTGAGCAGTAAGACACATGTAACTTAGATTTTGACATGAAGTCCACGTGTCAATCGTAAGACAAACCCTTAGAGAAGTATCGGAAAAATATTTTTTCAATTTACTTCTTTCCTCTAGGTATAACTTGTAACAGTCGTCCCTTAATGTGTTTCTTGAAGGGATGAAAAACTTTGGTTGGATTCTACTCACGAATCTCCGAAATGCCTCAAGTTCCACAAACTTGAAAGGTAGTTCACCAATAATAAACATCGCCGCTAGATCTTTTCGACTAGCATCTTGATCAAATTTTAGGACCAGCTGAAATAGAAGTACCAATCCCAACAGATTCATTCGAAGAACTTCTTTGTCTTTTCTCCATGTTCGCATATGGATAATTCTTACATCTCCCTAAATGATTATGCATCCCACTAGTCTCTTGAGTACTAGAACAACCAATAATAGCCCCACAATATAGACATTCGGCTTTATCTTGGCTATTGTCTATCTTTTTAAAGTGTTCCCATGCAACCGATCTCAGCCTCCTTCTATTTGCACCGCTAGATTCACTTATTAAAGATTTGCTCATTGTATATTTGGCTTTGCAAATGATGTTACTGCCTTGACAGGGAGATCTACAAATGGCTTATCTTGAGTAGAAAGAAACCCTTTTCGGATTCACAAATTTGAAAAGTTGTCTAAAGTCATCAATAAATTAGTTAAAAGGCTATACCAGGCAACCCATTTGTTTTATGCACAAGCAATTGACAATCATTCAATATGCAGCAGAATTACATCATAATACAATACATGATGTACATGTTGCTAAGAGGATCAAATCAATAGCAGAAATGCCCTAGCAATATCCCAAGTATGACGCAATAAAGTCAGCAAGAAATGAGTACTCACAGATCAGCCAGAGGAACCATGCCAAATCCATGGTATGCGTCTATTTCAAACGACTGTGAAGAGATCAGACTTTTCGTCGCAAAGTACTATTCAGGCCCAAAATATTCTGGATCAAGCTTCAAAGGTCCCGAATCTAGAAGGGGTAAAATGCACTCTTTCCAGTCATCATAAACAAGAGTTTTGTCTTCTCTCAAAGTCTGCGTACAATCACCAAGGAAATAGTTAGCTGTAGCTGAGCAAATGTCGCTGAAGCTCATCACTGCTGCAATGTTAAACGAGGATGAACTACACTGAACATGAAAGAGGACCTAAAAATTCCCACCAAGAAAACCAGAAAACAACCCTTGCATCGGCCCAGAACTTCCATAAAAAATCCCACATACAACAACTGAATTGGCAAGTACCGACCTTTTCAGTTTCTATCATCTCAGAAGGTGATTAAAACCAGAAATTCCACCTAGATTCATCACATTCCAATACAGAAATTAGGGGGGAAAACAATCAATAGCTGTAAACAGAGATACAATCAATGATAACCCTTTGATGTTCTTCAGAGATCTAGGCAATCCTAGAACTCGATATAAAACAAGGCAGAGGGGAATCTAATTCCAAATAAGAGGAGCACTTCCTTTAGGAGCTTCATTCAAGAACAGTAATGTCAACTAGGATAATCATTTGACAATATGAAAAAGAAAAGCTTGACAGCAGGAAGAGAGTTTAAGTAACTCCTATCTCGATTAAAAGTGCTTAACAAATTCATCCATCTGTTCCTTGTCCATTTTCACTATCCCAATGGTGGCAAAAAAGACCATTAGAAATTCCCTTAAGTGGAAGCCTGATATTGTCCTTCTGGATAAGACATACGCACCAAACCAATTTTTCCTTTTAACTCAAGCACCTTAGGCAACTGGATCTGCACTTCAAGAAGAAGTCCAATTCCACAGACAACTGACAGTATTGAAGTTTGGTATGACAGATAAGAGGATAGATCCCCAAACAACCTAGGAGCTCACCTAACTAATGTGAACATGAAAAAGAACATAGGGTAGGAGTTCTTCAATAAAGTAGAGTATGAAAAAAAGCCATAGAAATTATATTTGGCAGGCAAAAACTGTTGGGACTTCATGCTGTAAGTCCTCAACTATGCATGGATAAAGATATCATATGTACAGGCTATTGATTAATTAGTAGAGAAAATTTCAATACTAAAGCACCATGGGGCCCTGAGCATGATTGTTTATAAGAAAGGGATGCCATCAATTCGAGATCATTAAAGGTCATAAGGATGTTCTAGGGAAGTCCCTAGTTTTTATGAAGGAACTGAATTTTACATCATGAAGAATTATGAAAGAATTATCATCAGCAATACAAGACCTTAAGAAAGGATTCTCATTGGGAAACATACAAACAGAGGCAGCAGGCGGACTAATTGATGTTTTCTTTGTAAAAAGTGCGAAAGTGATGGTAAATCATCTGCACCAAAGCAATTCTCGACAACCTCCTATTCTCACCTTTGTAATAACTAAAAGTGACAAATCCACTCGATTCATGAGAAGGTCTGAAATAGTGTTCTTGACATACTGCACTGCCTACAACCTACCCAAAAGCCAATTCGGAGCAGATGAAACAGAAAACAAATAGTTTTAAGGGCTAACGCAGTAGCACAGATCAGAGTTCGCATCGTAGAAGAAAAACAAAACCTTCGCCTCGACACCCACCAAGAAAACATCTCAAAGAACAGAACAAATGGAGCAAAGCAAGAAAAAAGGAAAAAAACCTAGATACCCTCTGCATGTGACCCAGGGACAACACCGAGAAAAAGAGCAAAAGAGATCTTTGCAGAGGAAGATGAACGCAGAGCGATCAAAGGAGAATCTTATCGATTTGAACTAGCCCAACTCACTGAGCAAGCAAGAGGCGTTGCAAATCTAAAGCCACTGGCGGCCCCTCAGTCCAAAGCAGAGTGCACGCAAGACATGCTCGGCCTCTCAATTGCCGTCGCCGTCGTAGAAGGAAGAGGGACGAAGGAGAGATTTGTAGAAGAAAGGGGCTCTGTTCCTCAGTCGATCGCTGTTGCCGTCGCAGTCGCCGTCCCTGCAGCCATCATCGTCCCTGACGCCATCGCTGTCGCAGTCGCCGTCACCATCGCCGTTGAGAGAACTCAGACGAGAACCCATAAAAACCAAGACGAGACATGAGAGGACTCAAAGACAGGAGTCGAGAGAGAACCGATAAAAAAAAATTTGGTTTTCGATTTGTGCCTTTATGGTTCGGTTTTCGGTTTGGTTAACCGATAAAAACCGAACCGATAAAAAAAATTTCGGTTTTTGATGAAAACTGAACCAAAAACTGAACCAAACTGAAAAAATCGAATTTTCCGATTCGGTTCGGTTCGGTTCGGTCCGCGGTTCGGTTCGGTTTTCGGTTCGGGTCTTGACACCCCTAGAGATAACCGCAAAAAATTTGTGTTTCAGATTTTCTCTTTTCCCTTCATCAATCAAATTATCATGCAAGCCCCCATAGTCGCATTGAGGATGCACAAGAAAAAAAAGCTTGACAAGGGAGGACGGATCGGCAATATACTTAGGATATGAAAATTAAGGATTTTACAATTCATTGAGAAAATTATTCAAAAAGTCATAAATTTATTACACTTTTTACATTTTATCAATTGAGTTTATCAACCACTGGGATTCGCTCCAGTGGCCACTCTTCCAACATGGAAGTGGGAGGTGAGGGGTTCAAATCCCCACCTTTTCAGGGGGGGATGGGGGTGGGGACGCGTAAGTTTCGGGAGTGGGTTTCGACTCCCACGCCCGCAAGAGCGGGGGCAAAAGTCCGAGAGTGAGTGTAAAGTAGGAATAGAGTAGGATTGACCAAAAAAAAAAAAAAATTGAGTTTATCCGATCAATTTTCATTGAGAATCCTTGATATGGATGTTGATTGTCCTATATGATATAGCTAGCACTAATGTGAACAAATTTTTATTAATTTTTAATTTTTTTGAAAATTTATTATTATTTTTTTGTATTTTCTTTTCTTTTTCTTTTTCTTTAATTTTGCCAGTTGTTGGGCCTAGACAATGGCCAGCGATTGGCCATAGGTGACGATCGGTGAGGGGGTGACCTTGCCGGGATCTAGAGAAGGGTGACCTCGCTGGGGGCTGCTAAGGTCGCCTCTCATTGGCTTTAAGCGAGGCTCAACCTCATTGGATCCTTGCATAAGCCTGGCGAGGTCGCCACTTATTAACCCTTAGCCTCTAGTGAGGTCGCCTTTCACTGCTCGTCTCCTGTGGCTAGTCGCCACCCCTTGGCTAGTCTTGAAGGCCAACAAAGACAGAAGGGAAGACAAAAAGAAAGAAAAGAAAAGAAAATATAAAAGTTAATTAAAAATATAAAAAAAATTTTAAAAAAATAGTCTATATCATCATTGGCCGTGCCTTGTAAGATAGTTAACATCCATGTCGATTATTTCCCGAAAAAAAATTGGCGGGATGCATTATAATGATAAAATGTAAAAATATTTAGACTAAATCAACACAATTAAAATAATAATCTTATTTCAAGTGTGACTTGTCGATAAATCGAGACCATTGTTTGATCTATATAAAATAGAAATAACTACAATCTAAAATATTTTCTTAGTTAAAAAATAAAAAAAATAAAAATGTGTAAAAAGTCTAGTCAGTTTTTCTCTTCCTATTATTTAGAAGACACCATTTCTTGAATTTCTCTGATCCTGGGATATATTCACCGCCAGTTCGGACTCATTGGCCACCGTAATTCAATGGGCCCTGGCCAAGCTAATAAAACAATCCGAGGATGCTTGAAAAGGCCAGGGACGAGATAAGTCCCGTCGCCGGTGATAACAGGCTAGCGGATGAATCTGACGCGGAATTGCTACCGTACGTCCAACCCATCACAAAAGGAGGCCCTCTGTCTCCGCCCTACGATCCCGATCGGTCGCGCGAAAGTTGGTCCGGGATTGCCGCATCAGAGGGTACGTGATCCCCGAAGACACCTTGCTGTTTGTGAACATTTGGGCCGGAACTAGAGAACCAAAAGTGTGGGCCAACCATGTAGTACAGCCCAGAGAGGTTTCCCGGGCACCCGAATGGGGGGTCATCGGCGTGAAGGGCCGATATCGTGACCCTGTTGTCATTCGGGTCCTGTCGGAGGGGGTGTCCAGGGATTTCGTTTGCGAAGCAGGAGTCGCCGACGACGCCGGCGGCGATGATCCAATGCTTCGATTGGCCACCGCGCAGTCAGGACGGAGGGCCCAGATTGACCGATCCCAGGGCTAAATGCGCTATTCCGTTTGCCTGTGTCGTCGCGTTTGGGTTCTCTAGACATCTTGAGCCGCTGCCAGCTAGAAAATCCATAAGTTTAGCAATTGGGTCCAAAATGACATAGTTGGGCTTTCTCGACACGAATGAATGTTAGGCTTGTCCAATTTCTTTGGATCTGAAGTTCGATTAGATTAAGTTTCACATTTTGTGTAATCCTTGCATTTTTTGGATGTCAATTGAACATTCTGAGTACCACCAAATGAATAATTTTCGCTCTTCAGGGAGTACACAAGGTATAATTGCTCGGGCAAAAACAGGATATTTGTAGGATAAATAGGTTGACAGAAAGCTGGAAATATTAAGTAATGGTTATGAGAATGTATTTGAAAATGGTCGACGGATCAAATATAACAATAGCTAGTTCGAATGATTTCGCACGCTAACAGGCGAAATCCTACTTTACTCTTAGTATGGTGCAATTTCATCCGGGCGAACTCAATACTGTTTTTTTTTTTTTTCCCTTAACAAGTTAGTAAATTGAACATATTAATAAATGAACAAGAGAGAGCTTCTCAATTAACCCGGGTGAAAAACAGAAGGTAAGAGGAGTAGATTTTTTGAAATACTTTTCTACAGCATTTCATGTCGCTGATTGTTCGTGATTTTAGATGCTTCGTGATATTGCTCTTAAATGGCCAGGACATGCTAGCTATTAAGAACTAGCAGCATTTCTTAGAGGACTTTTCGTTTTCTCGATAATTATAAGCCAAGAAGGATTGGACTTTGATATGCTACATTTAAAACAATTAAGAAAGGAAAGGGGTTGGGATGAAGCCATCCAATTCAAAGCACAAATCTTCCTGGGAATCTAATCGGCAGATTTATTACACATGCGCGAACAAGACTATAGCCCATTCGATATAGCCATAAGCTCTATTGTGCATTATGTGCTTGGTAATACATGTTTAAATCTGCATCACAAATGGGTTTATAACTTACTCAAACTTAATTTACCTTTATGACTCTATCTTCATTCTCTCTTACTCACAATGAATCTTGCGTTCACTTATATCACACACTCATCTCTATTTAGGTATGAATTTTTCTAGATTAGGTTAAAATCGAAACATTTCAGTAATATGAATTCGGTATGAGATACAATATTTGCATTGCATGAAAACGAGTTAAAATAGATTAAATATATCTATTTGGATCAGAACATTTTCGATCTAACACCACCGGCCGCGGTGGCTCCACTGGATAAGGCTCTGTTGATCCTCAACGAAGAGGTGAAGGGTTCAAAACCCAGGAGAGGCGCTAGGTGTATTAAGTGTGACTCAGGGTGGTGGATCCTCCTGCTTAAGTGTCACTTGGGGGTTTACGGCGCAGCTGTCGGTTGCAAGCCGGTTCCTCCAGCAAAAAAAAAAAAAAAAAACATTTTCGATCTAACGTAAACCTAATTCGATCCATGCATTTGACGAGTCTAGTTCATTAACATAGATTGTACATATCGAGGTAGTTCGGCAACACTATCGCGCACATGGAAAATGGGAACGGATTGAACAGAAAGATAGTGGGACAAATTGGTTGGGTCTCCCGAGCAATAAACAACGCACCCTACGATTCAACGTTGTACACGCTAACGTTATTAAAGCCTTCCACGCAACATCAGCAATTGGTTATGGGTGCGTGAGACCGTCCCGTGCTTTAATTAATTCTGAGTATTTTGTTTGTAGCTTGTACTATATGTTCCCTTGTGCATTTGTTCGTGTCGATCACCACCCCCCCGCAACAAAAAAAAAAAAAAAAAAAAAACACCATCAGCACAAGCGGCAATCAAAGAGGTGTTCCCCACCTCTTATCTTAATAATGGATGATGTTCGGGTGGGAGTTATTGGGAAAATTGTTGAAAATCTTAAATTTATTAATAGCAACCAACCAACAAATCACATGGGAGATATGGGTTGTTGCTGCTCCCCCTGGTGTGTGATGGAAAACAAGTCCGAGCTTATCAACGTATGTAATTGAACTTATCTTTACTCAAAAACTTAAAATGAATTATGAGTAAATTAGGATAAACTACTCTACATCACATCAGTCCTCCGATTTGAACACAACTTGCACATGCATCTTGACAAATTTAGTCCTAGACATTTTGAAGACTTATTAATTGAGTCTCAAACCTATTATTTCGATATTTGGTTGGAAGGACTATATTAACAAATCGTTTACAAATTTAGGATTAAATTGATAAATTTTCAAAATATTTAGAATTAAATTGAAGCAATTGAAAGATTTCAAATTAAATTGGTAAGTCGTAAAAAGACTGAGGACTAAATTGGCACAATTAAAAAGTTTAGAACTAAATTGATTTCAGTATAATAAATTTATGATTTTTTAGATAATTTCTTCATGAAATAGTCCATTAACTAAATTTAATGCGCTTTCATATAGATGGTCGGCTAGTTAAAGCACCGCCAAGGGGTCCGGACACGATGTTCCACATCCGATTGACCACTTTCTTTTCACATTTGTCAAATTTCAAGTTGTCCATCCATGGATTATGATGGGCATCTAGATAAGTCCAACAGAAAGAGAAATTTGATATAATGGGGACAGAATAATTTGTCGGTACCTTACCAAAACCTTTGGGGATATTATCATGTTTCTTTTTTTCTTACAATTTGCAAATTACTAAATTTCTTAACTTTTATCAACTTTATTTTTCTTTCTCATCAGTTTCTTTGAATTTATCAACTTTTTTATATAAATTTACCAATCTTTATTTAAGTGACTTGCCAATTTTTTGGACTATGTAATCAATTTGTTTTGAAATACTAACTCTCATTTGAGTTACGTAACAATATTTATTGGACTTTAATATTTTTGAATTGCAAATTTTGTCTCTAAATCTTACAAAGGCCTTAGATTATTAACTCTTACACGAACTCCTCAAGGTCTTATATGTGTCACGAGTCAGCTTTTCTTTTATTTTGATTTACTAATTCTCATTTGAATCACTTGTCAAATTTTTTTATCACTTTTTTCATTCACCCCTTTAGAAACTCAACATTGATGGACAGACATTATAGATTTGAAAGGATGTAAATGAATTCATGAAGGGAGTGATTGATTCAGATGGATGGAATTACCGTGCATGTCAAAATAAAATCGTCTCACATACGGGTAGGGTCGGCTAGCTGGAAAGGGCAAAGCTTTGACAAAAACGTGGTTTAGTGGCATCGCCAGTTTCGACGATATCAATGAATGTGCATGGTATTGGCTTTGGGGGAGAACATGCAAACGTTGCCATGGAACAAACATTGTGCCATATCTATGGGTTATCCTTTGTCCACAACCTAAGCTTGGCGAGCTAATGGCACGACATTTAGAAGGGGAAGCAGAACCCCCGAAAACAAGCGTTAGGCACATATAAAAGCAAAAACTTTTGTGGATCACATTCTTTGGTAGGTACAATAATGCGGGGTGATTTGAATCTTAGACTGAAATTTCATGTTATGGCTGCAATTTTCGAGATCGAGAATCGAACTGAAAATATCTCTAAAGTACCGCTTCTTTTTTAATAAGGTTATCATTGGTCGTAAATGAATGTTTATGAATGTTTATGGCTTAATTACATGACATGAAGCCATCTTTTACCACGAGGTCAAGTGATGGTTTCACCAAAAAAAAAAAAGGCTACGTGAAAGATCACAGAAAATAAGAATTTTTTTGTTCCATTTCCAATCTTGCAATGTTGGTGTTTATGTATACCATAATGGGTATTAGATAGACGAGAATTGAGTTTCCATTCAAGGTAGAGTACTAAAAATTTCATAGACGAATTTGATGAGTGAAAATCACTTCTCTCTTTAAATATAGATTAAAGATCAAAACATGATCAATTTATCAAAGCTGACAGGATTTGAAAGATGCAGGGAAGTTGTGGATGATGTCGAGTGAGTATTAGCAAGTAAAGATGCGATTTGATTCTCTCTGTCTCCATCTAAACATTAAAACCATGATCCACAACCTTAGGTGGTGTCGCCATCTAACTGGAACTGCCGGACTGACCTTTCTATTTTAACATCCTCGTGATAAATTTACATGATTTGATAAGATTAACCCCACGATATGCAATTGACGAGATCAAATTTAGATTCCACGAGCATGTGGATTGCTATTATTAATTACTTGTGATTGCCCTAATTAATCTTATACGTTTTGAACATGCATTTACGATATATCGGGTCTAATTCCCTCAAAAAAAAAAAAATACTCCCAATTGAGGTTCAATCCCACACTGGCCTAAACTTTTCTTTCATGTCTAGAAAAAAAATCAGAAAATTTCACTATAATCCGAAATCTGTCCCCAGACAAATCCAAAAATTATCATTGGTTTCTTCCAAATCATTAATATCGAGAAGCTGTTTTTGTTCCATGCGAAGGTTATAGTGTTGATGAAGACACATTTTCTTATAATGAACCCCTCTAGTTGGCCATGATGTTAATAATTTTGAAGAAGCTGGTAGAGATTTTTGGACTTGGGGGCGAATGAGAATGTTGAGTTTTTGTTAAAATAGTTTTGGTTGTAATAATCATTTGAGTTGCTCACTAATACTTAACCAATTATTTATTTATTTATTTATCAATTTGTACTTCCAATTACCACATTTATTTGTCTTGCTAACCAACTATTTTATGAGATTAATTTACCAACTAATTTTTGTATTACCAACTCTTATCTAAATTAGTTAGCATCGATGAAATGGATCCCAAATATCTTCTTTTCTTTTCTTTCTTTTTTTTTTTTTGGGGGATAAGTACCTTGAAATTCCTAAGATTTGTCATGAAGGTTATATTGAGTTATAAATTTTTAAAAAAATGCAATCAAGTCCCGCATAGTCAAATTAATGTAGTTAAGTTATTGCATTAATTTTGTCCAACTTGACTAATGAAAAATGCCGACATTGCTTTTTTAATTTTTTTTCTCAAACCTACATAATGCTAACATGGCTAAAATATGAAGAATAAGGCCAAAATGACGCCGGTTTGATCCATATCTAATTTTATAATTTAATATTATATAAATTAGATTAAATATAAACTAAATTAACAAAAAAAAAGAATGCAAATGCTCGCTACCGCCGCCTAACATTGTTGGAAAGGGCCCTAAAGAGTAGGGGTAAGCATCGGTCTAGAGTCAACCCTGGACCGACCCTGAACCGGCCCAACCTTGCCGGTCTTGGTCCGGTTCCTAGGGAGATTAGGTTGGTCCTTAGTCCTAGAATTCTTGGACCAAAACTGTGCGGGTTGATTCTTAATCCTAAGAGTTCTAGGTCAGTCCAATCCGGAATAACCCTAACTATGTACTATTATATATAATATAGAGAAAATCTTAAAATAAATTGCGTCAACAATATTAAATAGCTTTTTAGTGAAGAGTTCAAATAATTTTACATTGTTCTTTTTTTTTTGGTAATGGTAATAAATATATAGAGCTAGGACAAATGTACAAAAGATCGGTCCCAAAACCTACACTCTCACAAACAATGTAAGAGTGAAGGGGATCCGATGCAAAACAAATACCAGCTAGAAGAACAACCACAAGGGTACAAGGAAGACAACCAGAAACCAGACAAACACAGAACAACCAAGGCGAACGTCAGTCCTAATGCCAAAGCAAAGAAACAGAGAAGCCACAAAATACAGCCACAATGCGAAACAAAGCAAAGACAGCTTAAGGAGAGAAGATCACCAGATCAAGACCCCAGCCTCTTTGAAGTCTTCTATTTCTTGGAGATGGAAGAACCTTGCTGAAAGTGATGGCTCTATCTCTAACCACCTTGAAAAGGTGGTTTTTGAGAGCCGGAATCACCAAAGATTCACCACGAAAGATGATTGCATTAATCTTTTTCCATATAAGATGACACAAAGCTCCAAATGAGAAGCGTGCGATCCTATGGTAGAAATCCATCCCAGATAAGAATTTCTTGGCCCAAAGGAGCACCTCTTTCCAGCATCTATTCCTCCAAGGGAGATTACACCTAGCGGCCCAAAAGAAGGCCAGAGAAGCCGAGATGTCGCACCCGAAAAATAGATGATCGATGGAGTCTGGAACTTTATTACAAAAAGCACACACGTTAAAATCAATTCTACCATAGGATAGGAGCATCACCTGAGTGGGAAGGCGATTTTTGGATATGAGCCACAGAAGAAACTGGTATCGAGGGGCTATAGCATTGTCCCAGACTAGAGAAGCCCAATCAACACACGGTTTTCTAGCTCTAATGGACTCCCACGCCGATGCAACCGTGAAGGATCCAGAGGTATCACAGCACCAAATGAACCTGTCACACTCTAGCGACAAGGATTGGAGAGTTATTCCCCATCTGATCAAGAAATTCTTTAATGTATAGCCCAAAGGGATGAAGAGGTCAGCGACCACCGTATAGTCAGGAATGTGTACTCCATCCCTGAATGAACGAGGTATAAAGCCATCAAGGGGGCCACAAGGCAGCCAGTAATCATGCCATAAAGAAACAGCTAGTCCGTTGCCAACCGACCACCTAAAAGATGATCGAAAATGACTCATAAGCTGGAGAATTTTCTTCCAAGTCCACGAGCAAATCCCAGGCTGGTTAGAAATCCAGAAATTTCTCTTGTTCAAGAAGATTGAATGAACCCATCGGCACCACAAGGATTCCTTATCTGAGAAAATGATCAAGATGAATTTAACCATAGAAGCTTTATTACAGTCTTTGAGATTCCGAAAGCCAAGGCCTCCTTCAGATTTCGGTCGACAAACATCATCCCACGCCACTTTTGCTCCGCCTTGACCAAGACCCGCTCCTTTCCAAAAGAACTATCTCATGATGCGTTCGATATCAGCCAAAACGGAGGCAGGAAGGGTGAAGATGCTTGCCCAAAATGCTTGGACGAAGTGGAGTATCGATCTTATAAGCTGCATTCTACCTGCAAATGATAGAAACCGATGCGCCCAGGACTGAATCCTAGCGGTAATACGATTCGTCAAAGCAATACAGTCCGCCCTTCTTAGTCTTGAGGAGATAATAGGAACACCTAGGTAGCAGACTGGTAATTTTCCTTCCTGAAAGCCGAACGCCTAGAGAATTCTGTTTCTGATAGACTTGTCCCCACCAGAGATAAATACCTCGCTTTTATTTTTGTTGGGGAATAAGCCACTCCAAGAGGAGAAGATATCTAATCCTCTTTTCAACATAGAGACTGAGGACCAGTCCGCTTGACAAAACAGAAATACATCGTCGGCAAAAAACAAATGTGATAGCTTAACCGGCTTGCATCTCTAATAATGCTTAAAATTTTGATTGGCAGTTTGGGATATCAAGATACCAGAAAACACTTCCATTACCAGTGTAAAGAGGTAAGGGGACATAGGGTCCCCTTGCCTGAGACCACGCCCACCCGAGAAGAAACCGTGGAGATCACCATTAATCGATATGGAAAATTTAGGCGTTCGAACACATGCCATGATTAACTTGATAAGCCACTCAGGGAATCGGAACGCCACCAAGACAAGCTCTAAAAACTCCCAATCAACAGTGTCGTAAGCCTTATGGAAATCAACTTTGACAGCACATTTAGGCAGGTAAGGATTAAGGTGAAAGCCAGCAAATAATTCCTAAGCTAAGAGGATATTGTCTCTTATTCTTCTTCCCTTGACAAAAGCATTTTAGGAAGGGCTAATAAGATCATTTAGAATCGCTGCTATTCTGTTAGCAATAATCTTTATGATCACTTTATAAATAATGTTACAGAAAGCTATCGGTCTAAAATCAGCAACGGCACTAGCATTCGGGACTTTAGGAACAAGCGCTAAGGTAGTGGCGTTTACCTCTTTCAGAAGACGACCGGTTAGAAAGAAGCCCCGAACCGACTGCAGCACTAACGACCCAACTATTTCCCAGTTGGTTTTATAAAATTTTACCGAAAATCCATCTGGCCCGGGGGCCTTGCCTATGGCCAACGAGAATAATGTGTTCTTTATTTCAGAATCAATAACCGGTTCACTGAGGGAGCGAATCTGATCTTGAGAGAGCGACCGGTGAATAACCCTATCCAGCTCTTGAATTGACAGCCTTACCAAGGCATCCTGAGGGGATAACAAATCTGAGAAAAAAGTGACGAACACTTGCGGCACCAAGACCGGATCAGTGATTACAGCACCCGTAGGATCTTTTATAGAAAGGATCCGATTAGATAACTGTCTTCTCTTCACCGAGTGGTGGAAGAACTTGGTGTTTTTATCTCCTTCTTTCAACCATCTGATTCTACATACGGCGGTGTTGTCTTTCCAAATCAGCAAGAGCAGAGTTTTCCGGATCGGACTGAAGGTCTGATTGGATTCTACCAAGGGCCTCCCTAGCCTCTGCTGCTTTAACTGAAATATCAGAGAAAGCATCTTTGTTAAGAAGCTTCAAACGAGCTTTCAACATCTTCAACTTGGAAACAAGCTTGAACATAGGAACACCCCTAATCGGACTGGCCCACACCTGTTGAACGATCGACTTAAAGTTTGGATGCTCAGCCCAGAACTCGAAATACTTGAATGGTTTTGTCCTGCGGATCAGTTGAAGAACCCTAACAGTCATCGGCGTATGATCAGAAATGCCTGGATTAAGAAACGCTGCCTTTGAATAAGAAAACTCAAGATTCCACTTGTTATTAACTAAAACACGGTCTATCTTTCTCAACTTCCTTGCATTCCCAGCTGAGGTAGACCAAGTGTAGCGAAGACCAACATATCTGAGATCTATTAGCTCAGTTTGCGCCAAACATTGAGCAAATTCATCAAAATAAGGGATCCAATTGGTGGAGCTACCGACCCGGTCCGAGGGGTCCTTAATTGCGTTAAAATCACCAGCAACCAGCCATGCAGAGTCTTGAAAAAGCTCGTTGTAATGCTGGAGATCTTTCCAAAAAGGTCTACGGCGAGAAAAGGAATGCTCACCATAGACAGCAGAGATACAATAGTCCATACCAGTTAGATTAAAGCTAAGGCTACCATGCACAGCCTGGTCATTAATAGATATAGGCAAAAAAGAAACCTGATCCGGGTTCCACCCGACCCAAATTCTACCATGAGGTGAGAAATCGTAGTTAGTAAGCCACTTCCAATCCTTAATGAGGGTGGACGAGACTGCTTCAAAAGACTCTTTAGGCACTTTAGTCTCAAACAGACCAATAAAACAAAGCTTATTTACAGCAACAAAGCGCCTGATCTCAGCTCGCCTAAAAGGGTCACAAATGCCTCTAATATTCCAAAAACCGATAATCATCAAAAAACAAAAAGGAGGGACACGAATTACCTCTTTCTAGCAGTCTTCTTGCCTGCACTAGGCGTTTTTGAAGCCACTGAAGGAGGGGGATGAGGACGGAGCCTTAGAAGCTGGTCTTGAAGATTACCGACTCTCGTAGGGAGAGGGCCTTTCGGCATTGGCCTTCCAACCGATTGAGTATCATCATCACTCGAGTCCTCATGAACACTTGAGTTGCTGATCTCATCAGAGCTCTTAGACAAAGCCAAGTGAACTGCAGTAGTAGGAGCGATCACCCTTGGCGGATCCTTCTTCTCAAGAGTAGGCTTAGGGATTTGAGGAGGTACCTCTGGTTCATAATCTTTAAACTTTAAAACTTGACCTCCATTAGAAGGAGGGGAGAGGCCAAATGAAGCAGCAGCAGCAGCAGTCGCCTCCCTCGCTTTGATTTTCATCTTCTTTTTCTTGTTCCTGCGCTTGACCTGTTTCCATTTTGTATCCGCCGAAGCAGATTCAGATTCAGCAAGGGTAGAACAATTGGCATGTTGCAATGACGTTGGTTCCCCCGGTTCCTATAATGCCCCTTTCGGCGAACTCGATTCACCAATATGAGTACATCTATTCTCTTCCAAACGAGGACCCTCATCAGCAGCCATAGATCGATGCTTTAGGGGAGAAAGGTCATCCCCATCAGATGAAGGCGGAATAACTACTCCTTTGCCTTTAGCCAAAACAGCTACATCTTCAGAGTTCACCCCCTGAACGGGTTCTGCATCCTTAGCACCATCTACAATTCGGCCAGGAGTAGATGCAGGAGCAGAAATCCTGCAGTTGTGACCAAATATGTTGCATTTCAAACAACCCAATGGCTTCCACTCATATTCAACTTCTACAACAACCGAATTACCCATGGTAAACAATTCAATAGTTTTGCAGATCGGCTGCTGAACCGTTATTTCAACGCATACTCGAGCAAAGGTCAGCATCGACATCTGCTCTGTTCTTTGATCCACATATAATGGTCTTCTTAACGCACTGGCCACCTTTCCAATGGAATGTGCAGACCAGAAGGAGAAATGTAGGTTTCGTAGCCTAACCCAAACCGGAACAGCTCAATTCCTGGTTTCCATTGTTGAAGAATTAACGGAATCCTCGCAATTGTGACAGTGCCCCCTTCTAAGATTTTCCGTCTGAATTCTCCATCAGTAATACGCAACAAAAATAGTCCACGCCCATTAGACATTACTTCCAAAAGGCTCGGACCCCAAGCTTTCCTAAGGGCCTCCTCAACAACTTTAAACGGCAATCTCTTCCCGATAAAATAACCCACAAGGCAATCAAATAGCTTAGGGTCAACAGCTTCTAAATCAGATTCATCCATCTGTATAACAGACTTACTGTTCTGAACATGCAAAGAAGTGAATTCCAGATCATAACCCCTATTCGCACCACTAGCAACAGCAGCCCAAGAGAGAGCTATAGGTTTTTTCGAGACATCTCTGGACTGAGGCCGCTTAGTTCTGGACCGACCTTGACTATTATAGCGGCCCCTCGCAGACATAGAAGGATGTCGAGGCTCAGCAGCTCCGCCCGAAGGAATTGGGGGCTTGTGGTTTTGAACATTCAACGAAGGATCATCCAACAGAGTTCGTTCCATACCAGGAGGTGAGGGGGTTCGCTTGCTCTGCCCTTCATCATTGGAACGGGCCCGAACCACTTTGTGATCCATATCAGCAAGATGCGAGCAGCAGAGAGTCGAGAAACCCTAACCCATCGCAACTCAAAAAGCCCAAAAGAAGAAGACGTACCAGGCTACACCTTAGAGGGGTTTGAAGAGCAGTAGAAGGTGCCCCTTGCCACCGAATTTCGGCCCCAAACAACGGTCAACACCCGCGGAAACAGCAATGCAAGATTCGCAGGAACAGTGCAGGAGTCGCCCGAGAAGAGAGAGAGACGCTCTCTCCCCTTGGTTTTTTCTGGTTTATTTTTTACATTGTTCTTTAATAACTTAGATTTTAAATGTCTTTTACGACGTCAATAATCATAATTTACAAAGGAGGAACATGTTTTTGTGAAGAATTCTCACGGCATCCAAAAAGACATAAATAGTTCCTTATGGCATCATTCTCTAATATTCGTTCTCTTTTGTCTTATTTGTCATCTTAGTCTTTAATTTGCAAAAATTGAAAAAAACAATTTCTCCGCTCACCACTTGGCACTTGCCTTGCTCATTTTGGGTCACTTGTGCCGCTTGCTGCTCGATGCTTGCTTGGCGTGTTGCTTCCCGCTCGACATTCAATGCTCATTCTGTTCAATGCTCCTCACCGCTTGCCTTTCTTAGTTGACCTCGCTCATCATCAAACCCATTTGGTATTGTCATTTTAAGGAGTACAAAAAATGAAATAAAAAATTATTGATTGGTCCTAAATTGACTCTAAAATTGAACCAAACCCATTGTGTCAGTTTGGTCCTCAATCGCTTTCTTAAGGAGCACAAAAAATGAAATAAAAAATTATTGGTTGGTCCCGAACTGAACCCATCGGATCGCCCGAGTCCTCAATTGTTTTTTTAAGGTGTACAAAAAATGAAATAAAAAATTATTGGTTGATCCCGAACCGAACCTATCGATCGGTTCGGTTCTCTCAATTGCTTTTTTAAGGAGTACAAAAATAAAATAAAAAATTATCGATTAATCCCGGTTGACCTCGAAACCTGGACCGAACCCATTGGGCCGGGTCGATCCTCCTGGTCCCCAAACTCAATAGGGTTCGGTCCCGGTCCCAAAATCGGAGGACTAAGACTATGCGGGTTGGTGCTTAGGATTAGGGATGGATGGGCCAACCCATCCTGGACCATGCTCATCCCTACTAAAGAAAGTGGGGCAAGGGTTGACTATTTTAAATTTAGTTTATATTTTTCAAATCTAATTTAAATAATACTTAAATGAAAAAAATTCAGATCTGAACCAAAACAATTTCGTTTTGGCATTATCCTTTATGTTTTAGCCATGTTAGCATTACGTAGATCTGGGGAAAAAAACACATTAGTGTTTTTCATTTGTCAAGTTAAACAAAGTCAATGGAGGGACTTGATGCATTACTTCGACAAGTTATAAGACTTATTTGTATTTTTGAATATTTAATTTTAATTATAATTTCATGATAAATTTTAATATTTTCTGGTCCCCACTATGAAAGGAACAAAAGAAAAAAGAAAGAAGAAAAGAAGAAATAGACCCATTAATCGGACATTGATGAGGACCGCAACTGCATGCCGTAGAAAATTGGGGTTTTGGCCGAGGACGGGGCAGAGCAATTATGGTACGGGTGTCCAGTTGGGAGATGAGAGATGGCACCGGTGGATTGGGATGGACATTGGTACTGTTTTTGGACATATCCATCATCATTGGAGTCCAGTTTAAAGGACTGAGTCAATGGACAGGGAACTCCAATAATTCTCAGTTGAATCGATATGGCCAGTAGGTCCCTCCAACTATAATTTCCAGGAACGGACTTGTTTATTTTTTGGTGTTATTAGAAATTTATTCTCAATGAAATCACGTAATCTTGACTAAAATTTATTCTCAATGTTGCTTTTATATTTATGGCACATTGTGTAGACATTTTCACACCACTCATGTCTTAACAACTTGTTATCGAAAGAAAGTTTTTTTTTTTTTTCCCTTTTTGAAAGTATCGTTTGGACATTATTTAAGCATAGGAGAAGATCAAGATATTCATTTGGAGATAATAAAATGAAACCTAACATCACCCATCTCAAACAATTTAAAATATTTAACACTATTTAATATCTAGAATATACGATCAAAAGCCGAAAAAGCATATTCTTCAATGCATATATCTACATCGCTCACATAACATACTTTTAAATATGTACTCATATTTCCGAAAATATTGTTGACTATGTGCCATCCTATCGAAATCTATACTTATAATCAAACTCGTCATCCATGAAAACGGATTGAAATAGTTTCAATAATAGATTGAAAGCTCCAATCTTAGGTCACTGTATCTTTCTTAGTAAAGAAGATCCTCTTGATTAGTAACGGAGTAATTAAATGCCAAAAAAAAACTTTGTTTGAATAAATAGACCTTAAAAAAATGTCTCAATAGAGATATAGATCAATACTATTTTCAATAGAGAAGTCCCTTATGGTAAAATTATACTAAAGTCTTGTGGGTAACTAGCAAATTCTTGATTATTTATGTTCTTTTGTTCCAAAAAAAAAAAAGAATTGAAATCCGTTCGGTAATGTTAGCTAATTTTTCTATTCCCAGAAGCAAATTAGTGACCTGGGAATAGATTTAAAAAAATAACAATAACTAAAAAGAATTACTTCTTTACTCCTGAGAATAATTTCTGAAACTAAGTTCTCTCTCTCTCTCTCTCTCTCTCTCTCTCTCTCTCTCTCTCTCTCTCTCTCTCTCTCTCTCTCTCTCTCTCTCTCTCTCTCTCTCTCTCATTGTTTTTGTTTTCTTCTCTTCCTTGTCTAGTCGATTGTCAACCTCGGCAATGGCCAACAACTGGCTAGAGACGAGGTTCGATGACCTCACCAAAGCCTTGTCGAGGGCTCGCGAGGCTAACTTGAGGCTTGGCAAATGGCAAGAGGAGGTAGAAGAAGAGAGGAAAAAGAGAAGAGAAAAAAAAACTCTAAAAATTATTAAAAAATAAAAGAAATTATACATAAAAAAAAATTTAAGAGTGTACCAAACACATTCCCTCGTTTCTTTTCTATTCGGGAAATAGAAATTATATACGCTTATCAAACGTGTTTGTATACTCGAATAAAATAATAAAAACTACTTTTGAGTAGAAATTATATTTTGTTAACAAGTGTCACAGAGGCCATTGAGAATGCAATAAAACATATCAACGTGTTTTGTGATATGTTTTCGATATTGAGAGATATAACACATTTTGAAGAAATCACCCACTTCAAATGGTAATTCTTATGTTTATAAAGCACAATTTTTTTGCCTAATTATGCTTATAAAGCACAATTAACAAGGCTTACCAATCCCCTTAAAGGCATTCTTTAAGATTTTTCTGATACAAATAATTAATTTTTTTATTGCTAAAGTTGGTCATAAAGGCAGATCTAGAATTAAATATAATCATGTGGAAATAAGATTTCATAAATAAATGTGATTATATCTCTACATTCTGTTTAGAAGTAGCTTTTATAACAAAAGTCTAACCACAAACAAATATGAAGATTGGAATTAGAAAGCTTAACCTGAATTGAAATTGAAATTGAAATTGTAGGCAAAATATAATATGTAATGACTCGATCCATCGAGGCTAGGGAGTGGTTATTGGAACCAAAGAGCTTGGACAAGGAACAAGTCCTAGTAGGCGTCTAGGATGGCAAAAGGGACAACGATGAACCAAATTTCACACTGAACGGAGAAATAGCGTGCTTAGGCTATGTGGAAAAACTAGAATTAACTTACAAACGCCCTTTTATATAACGGCATACTTAGATTTGGAACTCCAAAATTAAGCATGCTCGAATTAGCGCACTACTAGAATAGAGAACCTCTTAAGAAAGTGTTTGTCTATATGTCAAAAGGATAAAATTGTGAGATTTGATATGGGCGGGCCAAAATGAATAATATATCGAGTGACTTAATTTAGGAATGTCGCAATATGATATCAAAGAGGGACCTTTCCAATAGGTGTGTCATGGGAAGCTAGTGGAAATCATGTGGAAAGGAGAGAGGGATTAATTTGCTAGAGAAATTGCCAATGGGGCGTCGTTTCAGTGGGTAGTAAGCGGGCCCGTTTCTGATGGGTCGAGTAGTGGAAGAAAAGATTGATTTCAGGGTGAAAATTGTGGGGATGGAAAGGGACGATGCACATGATGATGTACTCCTATTGGAGAGGTCTTTTCGTTTTCTCAAGATTTATAAACCAAGAAGGATTGGACTTTGATATGCTCCATCTCAAACAATTAAGAAAGGAAAGGGGTTGGGATGAAGCCATCCAATTCAAAGCACAAATCTTCATGGGAATCTAATTAGCAGATTTATTACACATATGCAAACAAGACTATAACCCATTCGGTATAGCCATAAGCTCTATTGTGCATTATGTGTTTGCACCACTTAAAAGATATGGAGGTGTTACGGTTCTAAGGTACCCACTAAGTATCTTATAAAAGTCACAACATCCTTCTTTGTAATGAAATTATCATAGAAAACATGTCAAAACAAACACAAAAAATAAAAAATAAGCGACCATTTGTCCAACGGTTTCAATAACAGATTGGAAGCTACAATCTAAGGTCACATTATCTTTCTTAGTAAAGAAGATCCTCTTGATTAGTAACGAAGTAATTAAATGCCAAAAAAAAAATTGTTTGAATAAATAGACCTAAAAAAAAAAACTGTCTGGATATATAGATCAATACTATTTTCAATAGAGAAGTCCCTTTGGGTAAAATTATACTAAAGTTTTGTTTGGTAACTAGTCGATTCTTGAATATTTATTTTCACTTGTTCCCAAAAGAAAAGAAAAGAAAAGAAATCTGTTCTGTAACTTTAGTTAATTTTTCTATCCTCAAGAGCAGATTAGTGACTTGAGAATAGATTTTTAAAAAAAACAAGAAGTAGAAAAAAAATTATTTATCTATTCTCGAGAATAATTTTTGAAACCAAGTTATTTTCTCTTCTTCTTCTTCTTCTTCTTCTTCTTCTTTTTTTGCTTTTCTTCTCTTCCTTCTCTAGTCAGTTGCCTAGCTTAGACAATGGTTGACAACTGGCCAGAGACGAGGTTTGATGACCATGCTAAAGCCTCGCCATGGGCTCACGAGGCTACCTTGAGGCCCGGCGAATGGTGAGAGGAGAAAGAAGAAGAGAGGAAAAAGAAAAGAAAAAAAAGAAAAATCTTAAACAAATATTAAAAAATAAAATAGATTATACATCATAAAAAAATTTGAGGGTTATAACAAACACATTCATGTTCCTTTTTCTATTCAAGGAATAGAAGTTGGGTGCTTGTTACCAAACGCATTCAAATACTTAGATAGAATAATAAAAACTATTTTTTAACAGAAATTATTTCCAAAAACAGAATGCTTACCACATGCATCCCAAGTATTTTGTTAACAAGTGTCATACAATAAAGCATATCAAGATGCTGGAAAGAGGTGCTCCTCTGGGCCAAGAAATTCTTATCTGGGATGGATTTCTACCATAGGATCGCACGCTTCTCATTTGGAGCTTTGTGTCATCTTATATGGAAAAAGAGGAATGCAATCATCTTTCGTGGTGAATCTTTGGTGATTCCGGCTCTCAAAAACCACCTTTTCAAGGTGGTTAGAGATAGAGCCATCACTTTCAAAGAAGGTTCCTCCATCTCCGAGAAATAGAAGACTTCAAAGAGGCTGGGGTCTTGATCCGGCGATCTTCTCTCCTTAAGCTGTCTTTGCTTTGTTTCGCCTTGTGGCTGTATTTTGTGGCTTCTCCGTTTCTTTGCTTTGGCGTTAGGACTGACGTTCGCCTTGGCTGTTCTGTGTTTGTCTGGTTTCTGGTTGTCTTCCTTGTACCCTTGTGGTTGTTCTTCTAGTTGGTATTTGTTTTGCATCGGATCCCCTTCACTCTTACATTGTTCGTGAGAGTGTAGGTTTTGGGACCGATCTTTTGTACATTTTTCCTAGCTCTATATATTTATTACCATTACCAAAAAAAAAAAAAAAAAAAATATCAATGCTTTTGGAAATTGAGAGATATAATACATTTCAAATAAATCACCCACTTCAAATGGAAATTCTTATGTTTATAAAACACAATTTTTTTTGCCTAATTATGCTTATAAAACACAATTAACAAGGCTTAACAAGTGCCCTAAAGACATTCTTTAACGTTTTTCTAGTACGTATAATTAATTTTTTTGGTTGCTAAATCAATCATAAAGGCAGATCTAGAATTAAATATAATAATTGTGGAGATTTCATAAACAAATGTGATTATATCTCTACATTCTATTTAACAGTAGCTTTCATAATTTGAAACAAATATGTAGATTGGAATTAAAAAAATTAACCTGAATTGAAATTCAAATTAAAACTATAGGCAAAATCTAATTTGTAATGATCTGGTCCAATAAGCGTAGGGAGTGGTTATCGGAACCAGAGAGCTTGGACAAGGAACAAGTCCTAGCAGGCGTCTAGGATGGCAAAATGGACAACAATGAACCAAATTTTACACCGAACAAGGAAAGAATGTGTTTGGATTGTGTGTGAAAACTGGAACTAACTTTTGAATGCGCCTTTTTATATAACGACATACTTAGATTTGGAACTCCAAAGTTAAGTGTGCTCAAATTAGAGAACTACCAGGATAGAGAACCTCTTAAGAAAGTGTTTGTTTGTATGCCAAAAGGATAAAATGATGAGGTTTGATATGTGACAGGCCTAGTTATATGATTTCAAAGTAGGACCTCTCCAATAGGTGTGTCATGGGAAGCTAGTGGAAATTATGGGGAAAGGAGAAAGGGAATAATTTGCTAGAGAAATTGCTAATGAGGCGTCATTTAACATGGTTAGTGCTTCCTTTCCCAAACCCTAAACCCCCCTTTCGCATCCGTAACCTTCTTTCCTTCCTGTTCTCTGCTTCTTTTATCTCAAAAAAAAAAAAAAAAAAAACAAAAAAACAAAAAACAAAAAAAAACAAAAATCCCCGATGATGCTGGGTAGAAATAGAAAATGTGAATCGAATAGTGGAGTTCGCCGATCCAGTCATCGTCTTCATGCATTGGTGTAGATCTAGCAGCGTAGTCTTCGGAGTATCTTTGAATCTCTTCGGATCTGGGTGATTGGAAATTATTCTGCTATGGTTGATTTCTTCAGTCGATGGCCCCGGGTATTGTCGAGGAGTAGCAGTTGAAAGGGATGAGTCTCAATGCAGGTTGATTGGCTGTCTGTATTCACAGAAGATGAGTTTTCTGGAGCTTCCGTGCTGGTTGATTGATTAAGTGTATCTGAGGAAGAAGGGTATTCTCGATCTTCTGGGCTAGTGGATTGATATAGCGAAATTTTACTTCAGTATTGATGGAGAGAAAAGACGATAATGAACTAAGAGTGGCTGCACTATGTAAAAGACTGGGTTACCTTTGGTCTGAGGAGGACGTTGTAGAAGTATCCTCTGAAATTTCTCAGACAAAAAAGGAGGAATGTGAACGCACGCTCCTTGGTAAGCTCTTCTCCAAACCTAATGTTAATTTCCCAGCATTTGTTTCCACTATGAAAAAAGCGTGGAAGGCTGATAATGTTATCTGTGCACAAAAAGAACCGGGGTTATTTACCTTTATTTTTCAAACGAAGGAGGAGAAAGAGAGAATTATGAAGGCATCACCCTGGTCGTATTCTAGTAACCTGCTCGTATTAAGACAGTGCGAACCAGAAATACCTGAGCATTGTTATGAGTATACCAAAGCTGCCTTTTGAGTGCGTATTGGAGGTGTTCCCCCTGGTTGGAGAGTAGAGCAAGTCTTCAAAGATCTGGGAAGTAGGCTCGGTCAAGTTATGGAAGTTAGCCTTGATACTACAGGAAATCAGCAGAGAGGAGGCAGAGTCAGAATAGAAGTTGATCTGAACGCACCTCTGAAATCAGGGGCGATCCTAGATATTGGTTCCAAATGGCTGTGGGTGGAATTCAAGTATGAGCGCCTTCCCCATTTCTGTTATTCTTGCGGGAGAATCGGGCATTATGCTTCCGATTGTGCTGAAATTCCATATGAACAGTCACCTTGGGGAAACAACAAAATCGGATCCGATGGGCCCTGGCTAAAATCTGAAGCAAGTGAGCATAGCCCTTATTGGGAAACATTTTATGGCCAGATTGAAGAAGATATTAATGTGGAGGAAACAATACCTGTGACACCCTCCCAATCCGGTGGTATGGAGATGACAACCCATGAAATATCCCCTGATGTACAAATGGGAGCTTGCAGCAAAAGAAGACTTGATAGTCCTCTTGGCAAAGAGATCGTTCAACTTCATGAAGGTTCTGTCAGTGCAGGCAGAGACCATGGCAAACTGGTTCAATGCTCTGAAACCCATAATCCAGTCCTATCAAAAGTAGGAAAAAGCAGTAAGAAGAATATGAAAGTTTAGAAGGCGAAAAAACAGAAGTGTATTCCTGAGAACATCCCCCTCCTCATTGATGATAAAGAATTTCTGGATACTCTTGTGAAACTGGCTGCAGAAGGACAAGAATGGGCTCTGGTGGCTGGCCCTAATAAGCCACCTGTGACGTCATGAAAATTGTTAGTTGGAATTGTCAAGGGCTGGGCAACCCCCTGACAATTCAAGAGCTAAAAGCCTTAACGGCTAAAGAAAGGCCCAGCATTTTATTTCTTATGGAGACTAAAAACAAAGAGATTATGGTGGAAAAAGTTTGCAAAAAATTACTCTTCCAGAAAATTTTTCTAGTTAATCCATCAGGAACAGCAGGGGGTTTAGCTCTTATGTGGCAGGAGGAAGTGTTATTGAAGGTAAAAACTAGTTCAAAGTATTATATTGATGTAGATTGTATGGATCTAGATAGCAGGCAACATATGCAAATTACTTTTATCCATGCATCTACCAATTTTGGAGAGAGACTGAACTTGTGGCAAACTTTGGGTCACATTAAACCGAATAGTTCCTGGCCGTGGATCTGCATGGGTGACTTTAATGAAATTTTGTATGTGTGGGAAAAAGTTAGGAAAAAAGAAGCGGATAATAGTCGAATTGCAGCATTCAGAAATATGATAAATGACCTCTCCCTAATGGATATGGATAGTCATGGGTGTGCATATACATGGGCCAATAATAGAGATGGGGAAGATCTTGTGAAGAAACGTTTAGACAGAGCACTATGCACCTTAGAGTGGAGAATTACCTTTTCTGAAGCTGAAGTACAAGCCCTTCCAGCCATTGGATCGGATCATAGTCCTCTTATTCTCCGACTCTACCCTGGGAAGATAAAGACAAAGAGGTCTTTCAAAATGGAGGTTTTCTGGACAGAACATGAAGAGTATTATGAACTCATGCAACAAACATGGAAATCTAACTCTATCTCACCATGCACCTTTTTAGAAAAATTAAAGGAGACATCAAAAGTATTGGCACAGTGGAGTAAAGAAAAGTTTGCCAATGCTAGGCTGCATATAAAAGAGCTGAATATGGCTCTTACAGAGCTTACTAATCGGTATGACCAGCACACTAGCAGAAAGGAAAAACAGAGTATTATTCAGTAGATAGAAAAACTACACAGACAAAATGAACAATTTTGGGGTATGAGGTCCCGGATTAAATGGATGCAATGGGGAGACAAGAATACCAGATTTTTTCATGCATCAACTATCCAACGGAGGCAGAGAAATAGAATAACAATGTTGCAAATGGAAGATGCACAATGGTGTAGAGATCCAAGCCTAATCCGCAACCATATTCTGTCATTTTATAAAGAGCTATATACTTCAAAGGGCCCAAGGCAATACCAACCTATTCTCACCCAATGTCCCTCACCTATAACACAACACATGAATGATGATCTTGTGGCTGTACCTACGATTGAGGAGGTCCAAGAAGTTGTTTTTCAAATGGGAGCACTTAAAGCTCCTGGCCCAGATGGTTTCAATGGTATGTTTTATCAAAAATCATGGGATAATATAAAAACTGACCTGTTCCAGTTAGTTCTGAATTTTTTCCAGACAGGGCTTTTTGATCCCATACTGAACCAGACGCATATTTCCTTAATCCCTAAAGTGAAGAACCCTGAAACCATCACCAATACGACCTATCGCCTATGCAACTTCGATTACAAAGTAATTTCAAAACTTCTAGCAAACAGATCAAGAAGTGGTTACCTCGCTATTATTGAACCGGAGCAAAGTGTGCATTTGTCCAAGGTAGACAGACACAGGACAATATCCTTATGGTGCAGGAGTATTACACCAACTGCGCATCACAAAAGAGGCACAAACATCGTGGCCATCCTTAAACTAGACATGCAGAAAGCATATGATCGAATTGAATGGGATTTTCTGAGGGATTGTATGCAGCATATGGGATTTTGTGGAAAGTGGATCACACTTATCATGCACTGTGTGTCTACAGTTTCTTTCAGCGTGAAGATTAATGGAGAACCTACCAATTTTTTCCATCCCTCAAGGGGACTGAGACAAGGCGACCCTCTTTCACCTTATTTATTTATTCTGGTCTCTAAGGCTCTGTTTGGCAACTTGCCCAACAAGATACCAATTTCGATTTTTTGTTCTCGAATCGGTTTGGGACGAGAATCGCGTTTGGTAAAATTTTTGTTCCCTGAACAGTTTCGGACAAGATTTGAGAATCTAAAAAATTTGATTCTATGTCCGAGAATCGAAAAGAATCAAAACGGTAAAATCCTTATTCTTCTCTTTCAACATCTCGGTTGCCGTTCGCCATCGCCCGCCGTCGTCCGCCGCCGCCCGCCACCGCCCCGCCGCCGCCGCCGGCGTCGCGATCCGCCGCCGGTCGCCGGAGGCTCGCCGAGCCGGGGCGAGGTCCGGCGAGGCTCCGGCGAGCCTCCGCGACCTCGCCGTGGCCGGCCGGCCTCGCCCAGCACCGGCGAGGCCGACCTAGCCACCGGCGGGCCGGGCGAGCCTCGCCGGTGGCCGAGCGAGGCTCGACCTCGCCCGATCTCGGTGAGGCCGAGCCTCGCCCGTGCCGCCGCGAGCTCGGCCTCGCCCGGACGGGCGAGGTCAAGCCTCGCCCGGCCACCGGTGAGGCTCGCCCGCCCGGTGGCCAAGCCGGCCTCGCCGAGGCCGGGCGAGGCCGGCCCGCCACCGGCGAGGCCGAGCCTCGGCGGGGCCGGGCGAGCCTCGCCCGGGCCGCCGGCGAGGCTCGGCCGACGAAGGCCGACCTCGCCGAGGGCCGCGACGCTCCGGTGAGCGTCGCCGGCCCTCGTCTGGCTGGTCGCCGGTCCGGCGACCGGCCAAATGAAGAAGAAGAAGAATAGGAAAAAAGGGGAAAAAAAAAAAAAAAAAAAAAAAAAAAAAGAAAAAAAGAAAAAAAAAAGGAAAAAAGAAAAGAAATAAGTAAATAAGTAAATAAATTATTTAAAATTTATTTAAAAATCAAAAGAAACTAATTTGGAACAGAATCAATTAATACGGTACCAAAACGCAATTCTATTCCGAATCAAAAATTTTGAACAGATTACTAAACACGTTTTTTTTACTCGAATCGGTTCCCGGAACGAATCAAAAATAATCATTTCTAGTCAGAATCAGTTCCCGGGAACAGAATTGTTACCAAACGCGCCCTAATGTTCTCACTTGGATGATGCATAAAGCTATTACAGATGGCAGCCTCAAAGGAATTCAGTTGAACAGGTTTTGTCCTAGACTATCATATTTATTGTTTGCGGATGATGTTATCTTTTTTATGGATGGTACTATCATGGAATGTCAAAACCTGGCATTGCTATTGAAACAGTACTGCTATGCTTCGGGCCAAGCTATAAACTTAAACAAATCGGGGGTGTATTTTAGTGCTAATTGTCCCTCTACATTGAAAAGAAATATGGCCAAAGAATTAAGGGTTCCGGTATTTGAAAAAACAGGGAAGTATTTAGGTATTCCCACAGATTGGGGACAATCAAAAAAAGAACTTTTTGCATGGATATTAGCTAGGGTCAATTCAAAGCTTGAAGGGTGGAAAGAGAAATTACTTACCAAGGCAGGCAAGGAGGTGCTGATTAAAAGCGTCGTTCAGTCCATACCTATGCATGCTATGTCCATCTTTAAGCTTCCAATATCTATCTGCAGATCTATTGAACAACGAATTGCATCATTCTGGTGGAAAAAAGATGATAAGAAGAGGGGAATCCATTGGAAAAAGTGGGAGGTAATGAAAAATCGTAAAGATGAAGGAGGAATGGGTTTCAAAGATTTGATTACCTTTAATTATGCCATGCTAGGCAAGCAAGTTTGGAGGCTATCAAATTCTCCCTCTGCATTGTGTAGTAGAGTGCTGAAAGGACTCTATTTTCCCACTGGGGACCTCTGGACAGCGAGTACTGGACAACGTCCCTCATGGGGATGGCGGAGTTTGATTGTTGGCAGAGATACAATTAAAGAGAACATCAAATGGTCAGTTGGGGATGGTAAATCTATTCGTATTCGACAGGATAAATGGTTGATGCAAGAGGTACGGGGTGGACAAAGCAATACAACAGAACCCCTGATGGTTTCTGAACTCATACAGGAAAATTCCAGAGAGTGGAATGTTCAAAAGATTCAACAACTGTATAACGAAGATATTGTCAATGAGATCCTGGCTATTCCACTGAACCCACTATCGCATCCAGATTATCTAGTTTGGACAGGCAACAATACTGGGAAATATACTGTTAAAAGCGGCTACAATAGAGCAATTGTAGTCAATTCACAGCAACACATAAATAAGGCCTCCTGCTCGTTTCGACCGCCACGTACTTTATGGACAAGAATCTGGAGCCTTGAAGTGTTACCAAAAATCAAGACTTTCCTCTGGGCGCTATGTCAAAATGCCATCCCCACGAGGGAAAATCTACACAGAAGAAAAATCATCACAGATCCACTTTGTCCAATTTGCTGTACGAAGGTAGAATCAACCGAACATCTCTTCTTTTTGTGTAAATGGACCAAACGCATATGGGTAGATTCAACTTGCAGGGGTTTAAGTCCAACAAATGAGATTACCCGAGCAGATAAGTGGATAATGGAAGCTTTTCGCACAACTAAGGACATACCTGACTGGTAATATACAGGATTGATCCTCTGGTACATCTGGAAGGCAAGGAACGGCTGGATCTTCCGAGCAAAAGCACCGAATTCGACTGATACACTGAGATGTGCGCAAGAACAGCACTCAATTGGTACTCAAGGACAGAAGAAAAAGAATCGACCAAACCCTAATCGAGACTTACCTCTAAGATGGAAACCCCCGAATAGATCAGAACTCAAGTTGAATGTGGATGCATCTTGGATTCACGGCGAGTTTATTTGCTCAGTCGCTGGAGTTGTGAGGGATTCGTCGGGGTTGATGGTTGAGAGTTTCGCGAGCACTTCTAGGGCTTCTTCTTCGCAGGAGGCGGAACTCGACGCCCTCTTCCACGGTCTCTTTTATATCCAAGACTTCCAAAGGCGGCACGTGAGGGACTTTAGAAGTCAACAGCTTCGTTGGATTTGCGAATCTGATTGTAGTCCAGCAGTTGATCAAGTAATGGGCCGGGCCGATTCTCAGTGGAATTTAAAAGAAGCGGTCAGAAAATGCAAACAAGAGCTGGGCCAATGTGTGAATGTCCAAGTGAAATGTTGTACACGCGAAGAAAATCGGGCTGCGGATTGGATTGCACGTTCTCACCGAGCGAACAAGCTCCCTTTCAACTGGTGGATTGACCCGCCATTGCCTCTTTGGAACATATTATGTTCGGACATTAGTCCGCTCTTATCTTGTAATTCTCCTTTTAAGTAAGAATACCACGTCATTTCTTTTCGACCAAAAAAAAAAATGTATAGTAAGCGGGGCCGTTTCTGATGGGTCGAGTAGTAGAAGAAAAAATTGGTTTCGGGGTAAAATTTGGGGGGATGGAAAGGGACGATGCACATGATGATGTACTCCTCCCATTGCTTTTTGCTTTTGGTGGGTCGATGTGACACGTGACGGGAGAGAGAATTTGTGGGTTTGGGCTTTTTCCTTTATTGGATGCGAGGTGAGGGGGCGATTTGCATCCAGATCTCGTTTGGAACAGATGCTGTGGGATGATGATTGAGTCTATTTGACTTGTTTTTTTACGATATGATATTAAAGTGGAAACCCCTCCAATATTTGTAATTAAGGATAGCTTGTTTGTTTCCCAATTCCTTAATTGTTATTTCTCGATCGTGGATGCTCCTTTACTCAATCTTCAGTTTATGTGTATGCTTCCGGTCAATTAGTCCTCACCACTTGTCATGTGCTTCATCTAAACTCTACCATCGAGAACTCATCTATCAAGTATTTTTTACCCGAGTCAAGAGGTATAAAAAGGTTTTGGATATCGTCTTTAATACATTTGGCAATTTATTATTATTATTATTATTTTCTTTTGAAACTTAAGATGAGTTTCATTTGTAAACGGGATAGCTTAGCCGGTGGGTCTCGGTTTATTGGAGCTGTTTCATTTGTCTTGCCAGTGGAACTAGTGGAAGATTTATCCATCCGACCCTCTGAAAAAAAGACTCTTTCAAAAGATTCTTTAAGTTGCTGTGACGTGTATCCATAAGACTTGAATATAGCGTTTCTTTCTTGCAAGATACCATTAATCCTTACTTTTGAAAATTTTAAGGAGAATTTATTAATCATATATAATAAAAAAATTTTAGGTGTTATGATTAGCTAAATATATTATTCAACATTTTATCTGAAAATATCTTTCCTATTATAATTCTTTAATTTACATGATGGAAATTGAATTTATTGTCGATCTTTTTTTTATTTATTATTTATTGTCGATGATGGAAATTGAATTTAAAGCTCCGTTTATTTTGTATAAAATTAAGAATTCAGAAAATATTTTTCTTAAAATTATCGCAAGCATCATTTGTAAAAGTGAATGAACATTGTCCATGGAAATATTTAATACAAATTGTTATTGGTAACAAAAATATTCTTTAATAAGTAATCATTATAAGTCATACAAATAATCAATTTTAGGAAAATATTACATAAATTATTCATTTTTCATGAAACGAATGGAGCCCAAGAAAACGATAGATTTTCACGGGCAATAGCTTCGCGATGCATTGAATTGACAATTTCAATTGGTAAATTTAATACTCGCATAAGAGAAAAATGCAACTTGAGAATTATCTAGCATTTCCCTTTTTTTCTTTTCACGAGCAACTTGACCCACGCTACGTGCTTGCGATTTGCCAGACACTTGCTAAATAATTGTAATGCTTACCAAGTCAACCTGTAAACGGTCGTGCAGGAACGCAACATCGTCAACTCTGGCTTCCATCAGAGCTAATTTGGATAATGCTAAGAGCCACAATTTCCACTATAAAAATCGATATGAAAAATTCATGTTGGGAAAAAAAAAAATCGACGGAAACGGAAATTTGAAAACGACGCAATCAGCTAGACATTATCCGCTGAATTTTCTATTATTTTGTTAATCTTTGTTTTCGTACTTCTAAAAATTAATTAATTTAATTTCATGCTTTTAACTTGGATCAATCATTGAAAGGTGCAAAGTCAATTCTTGGAAAACGTGGATGTCAGCCACCTTTTAAATCTGATTAGATTTGTATGTGGACTTGTAATCCTCTAATTAAAGTCGTGATTTTGGAGGATCTGGCCCTTCCTCAAGAACAAATATGGAAAGAAATCTCAAGGATTTGGTAAACTCACCAAAGTCAAAGCATAGATAAATGATTGAGATGACTATGACATTGACGCCGTACCGTGGAAATAATGATACGGAGGTCCTTATCCAATACAAACCAAACCGTGTGACTGAGTCAATTGCATCGATTTTGGCTTCAAGTCACCGACACTCGAGAGCTTATCTTGATTCCGATTGGGCCGAGAAGAATCGGAGTCGGCATTTTTACATGTATAGAAAAAGAGAGATGACTGTATATTCGATCAGTTTTGGGAAAATCATTTCAAATTACTATGAAATAAGAGACTACATACGTTCACGATAGGATAGTATTGAGACTTATTACTGCACTTTTAGGCTACAATACTATCCAGTGTACGATTACTTTCGGCTATAGTTCATCGTGATCGACAGATATAGACTTTCTTAGGATCTTCCGATTAAAGTTTAGAATAATAGGTCAGTTGGCTTGCTTTGTAAATGGAGGGATAATTCTCTATAAATTTTTGACCTTTGCGTATGAACTCCGAACGCCTGATCACATAGGAAACGCGTGCCAGAACAATTCCGCCGAGCGTATTGGCGACGATTTGGTCGTTTGATAGGCTCAAATTTGGGCCTTCCTCCATTGTATTTTAGACTTGCACAATCAAATTGTCTGATACGCCCAGCGTATCGCGATTTCATATTATTTACTCAAAAAATAATAGTCGTCCACAAGCACGAACTTGACACGTGAAACATGGACAGTCACATGAATAACAAGTGAGCATTACCACACGTGGTATTTTGTGAGCGATGATAGAGGTTGACATTATTGATACATATAAGTGGTATTGTTGATATGCGACGAAGAATGGTTACTTAATATCGTGTGAGTGCTGGCGTAACTACCGGTGAATGAAGAGCAGCATACCATTGAAGTTCTTTGGAAAGCTTAAAAAAGAAAAAAAGAAAAAGAGAATGCGATTATTAATCCAAGACAAAGCAATTGAGTTAATGGATGAAATAGTTTAATTAAAGAGAGACGAAGCACGATTACGAAATCTGCAAAGCTCTCGAAACCAATGAGAAATGAGCACACCTTTTTGGAGGGGAACAGTTACCACTTATGAGCGGATCGTGAGGTAGATAATGGTCGTGCACAAGTAAGATTTTTTTTTTTTTTTTTTTTTAAGATCAAAGGAAACCATATATTCATAGTAACGTCATTTTACAGCCAGCCGCAATGGCATCTACATTTATCAGATTCATCAAAATAAGAACATGGGAATGAAATTCGCGAAAATAGAATGACATGGAGGCAATGGATGGAAACCATTCTAGAATATGCAACCGCTAGAAAGCGATTATCACACCACTATTATTAATATCACTAGTTGACTACTCATAAGCCTCCCGCATAAATCAAACAAATTTACTATCATTTTGGTACTTTTATCTTCCTATATTGCAATTTATTTTCTTAGTTGTAATTTTCAGATTTGCATTGTTAATTAATTTTTAGCATGCATTTTTATTTTAGGTGTTGTATTGTCGATTAAATTCAGGTATAGTATCTTTATGTTCTCATGTCGTGTTGTTAATTGAATTCTGGCCCGGTTTATTTACATCTAGTTACTTCAACGAGTCTATGTCTTCCGGATCTTGTCGTTAATTAAATTTCAATACAGTTTGTGTTTGTACAGTCATGTTCTTATTCTAGTTGTTGATTTTTTTTGCTTGTGATATTTCCGGTCTGAAGTTGACATAGAACTTTAATTTTTAAAACAACTTTTGGTGAAATACATTTAATCGTAGAAAAGACCCTAACGAAACACATATCGGAACAATTCAACACCAAAATGTGGCAATTGAGGTCAAGCCTTGACGGTGGTGGATTAGGTTAATTTAACTAACAAAGTACGCATCAGCTTTAAGGCGATCCGGTGGCCGTGGCCAGCGATGCGGCGGCGCATCTGGGGTTGGAGTTCCTGCAGCTGAGCTCTGCCGTGCTTGCTGCATTTAATGGAAAATAATTAACACAAGAACTTTGAAGTTGAGGTCACGGCTCCCGAGCCGCACGAGCCAGGCAGTAGAGACAGGCCTTTGTGACGACGTCGTGAAGGGAAAAAAAAAGGCCGGACGAGATCAAACAGTCTCCTTACTTTGCGAAAAATATCTTTTAAAAAAATATTAAATTAAAAATGATCGTTAAATAATTAGTTCATTGAAAATATTTTTAATATTGACGGTAACTCATGCCTAAACATGTATGTGGATGATAAAAAAAAAAAGTCCGTTCATTCATTATTCTAGGTGATACAAATAATTATTTTTAGGAAAATATTTACCAAACCATTTCATTATGCATTTCAATATTTATCTTCGCAAGAATCCTTGACTGTCTTGTCTTGTGCGTTACTCCAGCATGCTGAAAAGTCATGATTGATGAGTTCATCAAATATTCCATGGACAGAGTCTCGAGGGTATACTGTATTATTGTGGCCTTCAAGATTGATAAGCTTGTCAAACGTTCCATCGATTAGGTAAGTGTATTGTCATGACCTAATTTTAGCCATTTACTCTTATATGTTTTGGCCCAAATTTTGGACCACCGTCAAGAGGAACAAAAAGGTTAGGTTTTGGATATTGTCTTCAGTGCATTTGGCAATTTGCTTATTTTCAAACTTAAGACGAGTGTGATTTGAAAATGAGATAGCTTAGCTGTCGGGTTTCTGTTTATTGGAGCTAATCTAATTTCGAGGGGAGGATCTATTCATCCAACAGCTCTGAGAAAAGACCCTTTCAATAGATTCTCTTAAGTTGTTGTGTGTGTATGTATAAGATTTGAATATAGCATCTCTTTCTTGCTAGATACCGCTAATCCTTACTTTTGAGAAGTTTAAAGGAGAATGTAATAGCCATATGTGATAATAATTTTATATGTAGCAATGTCTTATTAGCTAGATATATTATTCAAATTTCATCCAAAAGAAGTTTCCCTATTGCACTTCTTTAATTTACATGATTAAGATCGAATTTAATAAAGCAAGTCGAAATTTAAACGGATATAAAAATGCGACATTGTCAACTTTTTTTCACACGGCCGCTCCATCAGAACGAAGTTGATTAATGCTAACAACCACTAAAGCCAAACCTAGAAATCGATGATTCTTTCTAAATATCTTCCTATCTACATTTGTCCGGCCCTATCCCAATGGAGGAAGGGCTGCCGATTAGTATAGGGGCACGCAGAATTTCACATGAAATTGTTAGTTGTACTTTGTACTTCAGGATTGATCAATTAAACTTCACAGACTGGATCCATCATCGAAAGGAATAGTGTCGATTCTCGGATGTGATAAGAAATTGCAATCGGAAGATTAGTTGGAAGAAGAGTCCTCCCACACGGCAATGGAGGAAAATGCGGATGTCAACCGCTTTGAAAACTTGTCGAATTTGTATATGGAGTGATGGATTTATTAGATGGGCTTAAGGCCCATCCGCTCAAGTTGGGCCCAAAAGGGCCCGGCCCACGGGAATAAGGCCCGTGGAAGGGGAGAGGTATAAAAGGGAGGAGAGAGAGAGAGAAGACAGCGTTGTTTTGCAATTCAACGTACGCTTCCTCTCTCCCGCGCATTCTCTCCCTTCAAGAACGCTTACGGTGTCCCGTCTTCCTTTCAAGGCAAATTGGCATCATCGGATCGAATTTCTTCCTCTTCTTCGGCGTTGGTGTTTAATCGTGGCTAACAAGGTACGCTCGAATCCGTGGTGTGCTTTACGATCAGTGATGCGTGTTTTCCCGGGCTTCGTCTTCCGCATTGATTTAGGGGTTCGATTCGGTGTCGAATCCGGTTTTCGGGGTATCAGAGCCCTAGTTCACGTTTTCCCGATCAATTTGATGTTTTTTGATTGATTTTTCGCAAAAGGTTTTCGGCCGTACGGATCGGGGCGTGAAATCCCGACACCCGAGTACTGTACGCCGTTTTTTCTGAGTTTCCGTAAGTCGGAATAAAAATCTGAAGGCATAGGAAGAAAGGCGACGTCGAGACGAGTCCGGGGACATGTCGCCGGCCGCCAGGAGACGCCGCACGCGCCCACACGCGCGGCCGGAAGCCGCTGCGCGTGGGCGCGACGCGCCCGGAAGCGCTGGCTTCGCCAGCGCGTGCGCCACACGCGCCGGTGACGAACCGGCACGTGCGCGCCGGCGACCGGGCGAAACGGCACGCGCCGGTCGGCGAACCGACGCGTGCCGACGTCACCCGATGACGTCATCGTGACGTCACCCAACGGTCGATAACCGGGATGACGTCATCAATGACGTCGGTGGCGGTGGCGACCCGACCGACGACCCGACCCGACACGCTAGCACGCGCGCGGCACGTGCGAGCCGACGTATGCGTGACGTCGCCCGGCTCACGCGCGTGGCACGTGCCGCCGACGCGTCCGCGTGACGCCGCCCCGCACGTGCGAGGCGCGTGCGGTCGGTCCGCGCGAGCGGTTCGACCGGGTCGACCGGCCTGTCCGGTCCGACCGGTTCGACCGTCTCGACCGATCCGACCCGCGCGCCCGTTGACCCGACCCATTGACCCGTTGACCGTTGACCGTTGACTTTGACCGTTGACCGTTGACCCGAAAAAAAAAAAAAAAAAAAAAAAAAAAAAAGAAAAAGGAATTTGTTTCTTTTTCGGTCATGCCTATGTGTGTTAGAAGTAATCCATTTTTTTTTAATTCTGCATTTGTTGCATGAATTTTGGAAAATTATGTATTTTCCCTTATGAAAATTATGGATTATTCTCGCATTTGTTGCGGGACTATAATGAGTTATGCACGAGATACCGCAAACCCGAGAAGGGACGAGGGAAATGCAAGACTTAAAAGGCTGATGTCGATTTAGCTAATTATCGGTGGCATGACGGTGATTTAGTATCACATGTGATCAAGGTCAATCGATGATACAGAAATCATCCTCGGAATGGTTATCTTATGCCGGACTTTGAGAAGGTGCCGGCTTTAATAAACACTCTTCCACCTGAATGGCAAGTAGTGTTTAATCGGCTATGGGAGGTCAACGTGGTCCCGGATTATAGGAAGCTAGTGGGAGCTTTTGTAAGAGAGTACTATAGGATTGAGTTGGCCAAAACTTCAACCCTTAGATTGAGCGCCACATGGCGCCGAGTGAATGCGCCTTGGTGGCGACATGAAAGCTCTTCAAAAGTTTTTCCTTGGTTGGCAAATGTGCCTTCAGTTTTCTCAGATGTTTTGAATGACAGATTAGAAGGGACATTCCCTATTTATCCCTTGGATTAATTTGAGATGTTTTTTTAATGTCAATATCTCTTTCCATGTTGATATTTTTTCCCTGTATATATATTGCTTAGTGTAATGTATAGTTGTATTATGTGAAAGCATTGTTATTCTATTATATATTATATTTTATTTGCTTTCTCATTATTGCTTTGGTTCTTTGTGGGTAATTAGTGGGTAGTTTTAGAAGCTTTTGTAGCTTCATAGAATTGATTTTGCATATGACAATCATATTAATGATAGTTTTGAGTTAGGATTTTTGGAGGATGATTGGAAACATAGTGACCTTTTGATTCTAAAGCCTTACTTGAAATTATTTATTAATATGATGGGTCTATGCAAATAGGGATGCATAAATGATAGGCATTAATTATTCGTGCAAGGATGTCTGATGTGTTCGAACGATGGTTCAAAACTAAGAACGTGATTGCCGATATGAACGGTAACAATTGTGAAATATTGAATAAGAAGATTCAATATGTGCTGGAAAAGCAAGAAGCACTAGAAGCTCTTGACCATGTTATGGAAGATCTTAAGGATGCCATGCGCCACCTTGAGCTAGTAGAGGACCGCCTAACGGCATTTGAGCCGAAAACGGACATTTGCAATGCTGGTTCTAGCTCAGAAAGGGCTTTGTGCTCTAAGCGCAAATGTATTGATTCGTTCAATATGTGGGAATGCAAAGGATCAAGTCCTTATTGCAAGAAATCAAGAGTTAACCAACACAAGAGAGGAAAATGTCCTCAAGTGAAGAAAATGTCAAGGGCGAGGTGTTACAATTGTGACAAGAAATGTCACTATGCTTGCAACTGTTGTGAGTCAAAAAGGTCAACACCTCTTGTACATTTGAGAACTTTGCTTATGTGTCAAGTTCAATATTATTGGCTGAATCCAATCCTTTGTGGACTGTAGATTTAGAAACGACAAACCATAGAGGGAAGGATAGAGAATCCTTCGTGGAATTCCGACAAGTACCAACTGGAACTAAGTGGATCCATATGGGAAACAACTCTAGAGCTGATGTAAAGGAATTGGCACCGGCCAATTGAACATGAGTGGTGGACGCACCTTTGATGTTCTATATGCTCTAGAATTTCGTCGAAATTTAGTGTCTGTCTTAGCGTTGGTTAAGCTTGGTTTTGGTATGAACTTCCATAATAAATGTGTAGATTTATGTTTAGATACAAACTACTATGGTTGTGGTCTCTTACTGAATGGTTTTATTGTACTGAATATTGACTGTGTTGATGTCAATATGTTATTCCCTTGTTTCACGTCTTCTACCTTATATGATAATGATGTGAATATGGTGGTATGCTAGACTTGGTCATATGGGCCAACAACATATGAATAGACTAGCCAAAGAGGGCTTGTTGGGCAATATTGAAAAAGTCGATTTGTCCATAAGTGAGCATTGCCTAGTAGGGAAAATAACAATGAAACCATTTAAAAAAAAAGAAGAAGATAAAAGAGCTGAATTTCCTCTGCATTTAATCCATTTGGACGTCTGTGGTTCAATGAATGTGAGAGAAAGGCAAGGGGCTGTTTATTTCATCACTTTTTTTATAGATGATTATACTCGAGTCGGATATGTCTATTTGATTTGTCATGAATCTGAAGCATAAGTTGTTTTAGAAGATTTATGAACCTAGCAGAAAATCAATTAGACAAGAAAATAAAAGTATTGAGATCCGATCGAGATTGAGAATATTTATCTGATGAGTTCAGAAAATTATGTGATGAAAAAGGAATATAAAGACAGTTGTCTATTCCGTATACTCCTCAACAAAATGGTGTTGCGAGAGAGAAAAACGAACCCTACTGGAAATGGTTAGGTCTATGATGGCGCATGCTAACTTACCTATCACTCTTTGGAGTGATGCGTTGTTAACTGCTGCCAATGTACTTAACCGGATGCCTTCCAAATCAATTATTTCCATTTCATATGAGTTATGGACAGTTAGAAAACTGGACTTAAGTTTTCTTAAGCCATGGGGTTGTGCTGCCTATATTCATGAGTCCTCTCACAAGTTTGGGAAATTGGGTCCCAAAGGAAATAAGAGTATTTTCATGAGATACTGCGAACACTCGAAAGGGTATGTGTTCATAGGTGAGTAGGAAAGTGGGAGTATAACTGAATTTGAATCACGGGATGTCACATCCTTAGTGGATGAATTTCCTAAGAAGGGCGAAATAAGGGAAGATTGTTCCCTATTTGAAATCTTGGATCAAGATAATGATGTCAGTAGAGTTCGTCCAAGTGGGAGTAATATGAGATGTGATGAATTGAATTCAACTCATTCTCAATTGCAACCACCGATGTGACAATATCATCATTACCTAATCCAAGTGGGAGCATGATGGGGAATGATGTGCTAAGTGTACAATCTCCCATACGGTGAACAAGTCGCCAAAGTATTCCCCGTCAATGTTTTGACATTGAAAGGGAAGCTTTTATGGTTGCTCCACAAGATGAGAATGAGCCAAGAAATATTAATAAGGCTCTAAATTGCCCTAATAAGGAAAAATGGATTCATGCAATGAAAGAGGAAATGGAGTCAGTGAAGTCAAACCATGTTTGGGAACTGGTTGATTTTCCAAAAGGACGCAGAGCTATTGGGAACAACTAGGTTCTCAAAAATAAAAGCGAAAGGCTAATGGCTCGATAGAAAGGCATAAGGCCCGCCTTGTGGCGAAGGGGTATAATCAACAGGAAGAAATTGATTATGAAGATATATTTTCTCTTGTAGTGAGATTTACCTCGATTCGCATTATTCTGGCAATAGTGGTTAGTATGGATCTTGAGTTACATCAAATGGATGTAAAGACTTTCTTTCCTCAATGGAGAATTAGAGGAAGGAATATATATGGAACAACCTGCTGGTTTCATAGTGAAAGGCCAAGAAGAAAAGGTATGTCGACTTTGGGGGTCGATATATGGCCTTAAGCAAATCGTCAAGATAATGATATATACGTTTTCATAATGCCATAATGGCATATAACTTTACAATGATAGATGATGATCATTGTGTATATATCAAAATATCCATTGATCAATTTGTGATCATATCATTATATGTTGATGATATACTAATTGCCAGAAGTAATATGGAGTTTGTCAATATTGTCAAAAATTGGTTGTCTTCCAATTTTGAGATGAAGGATATGGGTAAGGTTACATATATTCTTGGAGTTAAGATTTCAAGATTGTAAACCCATAAACACTCCTATTGCAAAAGGTGAAGGATTGAGCCATAGTCTCAGTGTCCCGGGGACTCCACAAGAGAAGGAATAAAGGAAACATGTTCCTTATGCTAGTGTTTGTTAGAAGCTTTATGTACGCTATGATGTGTACAAGACCTGAAATATGTTTTGCAGTTGGAATGGTGAGTAGTTACCAATCCAATCCAGTCCAAAGACAATGGAAAGCCGTTATGAGAATACCGAGGTATCTAAAGGGAACTGGCGATTAGACGATGAGTTATTAAGGAAAGGATCTGCGACTCTAAGGCTATCCCGATTCGATTGGGGAGGAGATTTAAATGAAATGAAATCTACCTCTGGGTTTGTTTCTCTTACCGAATGATGGCACCATATGTTGGAGCTGTAAGAAACAAACATGCATAGCCTTGTCCACGGTAGAAATTGAGTTTGTGGCATTATCAGCAGTAGTGTAAGAAGATGTTTGGCTTTAGAGATTTTTTGGATCATTTAGGTGTTATTGGAAGTGCTGCAGATTTGTTATTTGTTAACCGTGATAGCCAAGCAGCGAAAGCGTACACCAAAGATCCAAAATATCATGGCAAGACCAAACATATAGATACCAAGTATAATTTTGTAAAGGATATGATTGCACGAAAGGACGTGAACTTAGAGTACATACTACGCATAGAATGGTAGCGAGATCCTATGACGAAGCCAATACCCGAGAGATGTGTTTTGTGGCCATATGAAATCTCTAGGGTTGCGTAGAGGCTAATGTACTGAATATTGTAATTTCCCTAAGTGTTCACATTTGATGAATTCGTGTTTTCATCATTAATGCTTATGAATCTTTGTTTGATCTTTATGCATCTTAATGCTCAGTGCATTATTTTAAGTTGAGAAGTATGTCGGACAGATATAAGATTAGCCCACTCACACGGGTAATCGCCTCTGATTTCTTGTGTGATAAATAGAGATGAGACTGTTTTTAAGCTTATTATCTAGGTGATAATCGAGAGCTCAAGCTTAAAACACGTATGTCGCCTTAACGAGTGTTAAGATGAGGACATAATACTTACTATGTCCGAAAGTAAAATACCCCACATATTTTACCTTATCCGTCTAAGATGCCGATGTGAGTTCGATGAATTTTGTGAATGAGTAGATACGTGAACTCAAGTTAGACATTGGGTATGTCCGAACTATCATCCGTACGGTATTGAAGGTGTAGACATACGCTCCATGGGAAAGGAGTTAATACCGTAATACGTATTTCATACTACGTATGCATGAGACGACCAATAAGAGTGGCAAAAAGTTTGATCTCAACTTTTATGACGTGTGAGACTCTTGAGGAAAAGAGTTCATCAATTTTTTAGTCCCCTCATGACTCTTACTTATTCTCGAGATTTCTATTTAGTGTTTGCTATCTTAGGATGTTGCCAATGGTCATGAGTGATTCGATCTAATGGGGCATTTCTAGAAAAGCAAGTTGAACTGAAATTGCGAGTTTGAAGGAAAGAGGAAGATCGATTTTGGAGAATCACATTGTAGTTTTGTATTCACCGGTTAACCAATTATGACTGTCTTTGTGATAATCATAATTGTGAATACAATAATATATATCATTGTTTTAAAAGAGATCAAGAGAGATATAAATGTGATCGATCGATCTAGGGTACTGCATACTAAATCTACTCGGAGTGTGACGCCCATTATGAGCTGCTATATATTCCTAACAGATGTATGGCAACGAGCTCTCAAAGTATGCTTTCGTCGCACGGATTATTCACCGGTATGAATGTTGAAGAGAGGAAAAGAGGATTCTGTTCGGGCCACCATGTTAAGTGAGAGTTTATGATGGATTTTCTCTGATGTGTTCGTTGAGTAAGGCCTGTCCGCCCATGTTGGTTTTGCACCACCATGTGCGAGTGGGAGATGATGGATTTATTAGATGGGCTTAAGGCCCATCCACTCAAGTTGGGCCCAAAGGGCCCGGCCCACGGAATAAGGCCCGTGGAAGGGGAGAGGTATAAAAGGGAGGAGAGAGAGAGAAAGACAACGTTGTTTTGCAATTCAACGTACGCTTCCTCTCTCCCGCGCATTCTCTCCCTCCAAGAACGCTTACGGCGTCCCGTCTTCCTTTCAAGGCAAATTGGCATCATCGGATCGAATTTCTTCCTCTTCTTCGCGTTGGTGTTTAATCTGTGGCTAACAAGGTACGCTCGAATCCGTGGTGTGCTTTACGATCGGTGATGCGTGTTTTCCCGGGCTTCGTCTTCCGCATTGATTTAGGGGTTCGATTCGGTGTCGAATCCGGTTTTCGGGGATCCGTTATTCCCAACATGGAGGATGTTGTCAACTCGCGACCTTCCAATGAAATGCATGGTTTCAGAAAATGTGGCGTGACGCCACAGGAGCATACGGAAAGAGGGAATTTAAAAGAGTTTGCTAAACCTAACGATGTCAAAAGATAAATCGATGACTAGGAGGGATGACCACGACACCGGACCCGAAGAGAATCGGAGTTAGGCATTTTCAGGAGAATATGCTTGAGGTTGGAATATCTGGAGTGCCATAACTTGGCACGGAGGGACACTTAAGTGCCATAATTTTAAAATGGTACACTTAAGTGCCAATATCGGAGTAAAATGTGACACTTAGGGCGCGTTTGGTAACGATTCTCATTCCCTAAACCGATTCGACAACAAGAAATGATTATTTTTGATTCATTCCTTAACCGATTCCGAGTAAAAACACGTGTTTGGTAATCGTCTACAATTTCGATTCTCGGAATAGAATTGCGTTTGATAACGTGTTTATTGATTCTGTTCCAAATTATTTTTTTAAATTTTTAAATAATTTTTTTCTACTTTTTTACTTTCTTTTCTTTTCTTTTTTTTTTTTTTTTTTTTTTTTCCTTTTTTTTTTTTTCATTTTTCTTTTCTTTTTTTCCTTTTTCTCCTATTTTTCTTCTTCTTCTTATGGCCGGTCGCCGGACCGGCGACCGGCCGGACGAGGGCCGGCGGCCTCACCCGAGCATCGCCGGCCCTCGGCGAGGCTAGCCCTCGTCGGCCAAGCCTCGCCGGTGGACGGCGGGCCTCGGCTGGGCCGGGCGAGGCCCGCCCGCCACCGGCCGGCTAGGCGAGCCTGCCGGTGGTGCCGGGCGGGCCTCGCCGGGCCGGGCGAGGCCCGCCCGGCCATCGGTTAGGCTAGGCGAGCTCGGCCGGTGGCCGTGGGCCTCGCCGGTGGACAGCCGGCCTCGCCCGGCCTCGGCGAGGCTCGCCGGTGGCCGGGCGAGCTTGCCGAACCTCGCCTTGGCCAGGCGAGCCTCCGGCGAGCTCGCCGGACCGGCGAGCGGCGGCGGATGGCGGCGGGCGGCGGCGGGCGACGGTCATGGGATGGCCGAAGGAAAGAAAATGGGTTTTATTGTGTTGATTCTTTTTCTGATTCTCGGACGCAGAATCAATTTTTTTTTATTCTCAAATCTTCTCCAAAACTGATTCTGGGAACAAAATTGTTCCCGGGAACAAAAATTTTACCAAACGCGATTCTCGTCCCAAACTGATTCTGGGAACAAAAAATCAGAATCAGTCACTGTTGGGCAAGTTGCCAAACAGGGCCTTAAGTGCCACTCCGGCAAAAATCCGGCCAAATGGCTGACGTGGCCATTTTCCGGCGAGTTTGGTCCAAAACGGCGTCGTTTTGCACGCCGACGTGGTGGAGAAAATGCAAAAACGACGCCGTTTCGTGTCTACGTGTAAATAATAATATAAAAATTAATTAAATTAGATTTAAAATATTCAAAAAATTAAAAAAATAAGAAATTTTTTTAAATTTTTCTAAAATTTTTAAATTTTTCTAAAATTTTTAAATTTTTCTAAAATTTTTAAATTTTTCTAAAATTTTTAAATTTTTATAAAATTTTTAGAATTTTTAAATTTTTCTTATTTTTTTTAAATTTTTTTAATTTTTAAAATTTTTTGAATATTTTAAATCTAATTTAATTAATTTTTATATTATTATTTACACGTAGACACGAAACGGCGTCGTTTTTGTATTTTCTCCGCCATGTCAGCGTGCAAAACGACACCGTTTTGGACCAAACTCGTCGGAAAGTCGCCATGTCAACCATTTGGCCGGATTTTCGCCGGAGTGGCACTTAAGTGTCCCATTTAACTTCAAAACTGGCACTCAAGTGTACCATTTTAAAGTTATGGCACTTAAGTGTCCCTCCGTGCCAAGTTATGGCACTTAGGCTGTACTTCTGCCGAATATGCTCTGGGTTGTTGCAATCTGAAGCCGTCAAACTCCAAGGCCTTTCTCTTACGTACGGCCTAACCGAAGGACAATGCACAGTTTAACCGAAAGACCATTGCGAGTAAGTTGGCAGCTCCCCCAGTTACGTTTCTTCCCTTTGCCCGTTGAAGCGCAGTGCCAAAGTCTCAACTGCCAAATGTCCGACTCGACCACTGGGGGTTTGGAGTCTGAAACACCACACAATTATTAAGCAAGTCACATGACGCAACCCGTTTGGAAGTACGAACTTCTATATATAAACGTAATTCAGACGTTTGTGAAAATGTGTAATGTACCTAAACATGTCATGTTGATCTGGCTAATAAATTAAAATGCATCATTAAACGTGTTCAAGTGTGCTGTAAATGAGTTCAAAGGATCAATTCAAGTTGACATAGTCAATATTGAGATTTAAACAGGACAACCAGTCTATTAAACAAAATCGTTTTAAGCTTGATGCCGGTGCATTTAGTTAATTAAGATTTCAATAGATTTATAGACAAAAAAAAAATTGTGTTTATCTCTAAAATGCGATCATTCTGATGTCGATGGTGTGGGTTTGTTAGAAATAAGAGGGAGGTAACTAGCGATATGCCATGACATCATCGGTGGTTGGAAAAATATATGAGGATATAAAAGTGATTGAGCATGTAGCCAGTTTTTCTAAGAAAAATAATTTTAAATCATTCATTTTCTATAAAATAAATGGAGTTAAAGATACATTAAATTCTCAAGACACTAGCAAAAAATGATTGCAATTTTCTTTGTAAATTTTCTGAATTTTTTTATCTTTTATTATTATTATTATTATTATTATTATTATTATTTACTTTACTTTTCTTTTGTTTCCTTTTTTCCTTTACTTTTCCTTTTTTTTTCGCTTGTGGCTAGCTGCTGAAAAAATAAAATAAAATATAAAAGAATAAAAAGAAGAAAAATCAGATTACTTAAAAAAATTGCAAATATCGTCTATTTAAGTGCCATGTCATGTAAGTTAGTCAGTGTCTACATTAGTAAATTTTGAACAAAAAAGGCTAATGAAATATATTGCCAAGTCATCAAAAAAGTTGAGGACTAAAATGACTAGATTAAAATGTTTATGATTGAATTTAACGCCATACAATATATTTAGAACTTGCTGGACAATTTTCTCAGGTTATAATTGTTCAAACTATCGAGCACTTCTCAACCCTTCCCCGCATCACATTACTTGATCGATGAATAAGTCACCATGTATTACCTCCTGACCCGAAACATTCACGTTTTCACGAAAAAACAACTCTTCAATATGAGTCTTTAACTACTAGGGTTTGCTCCAGTGGCCATCCTTCCAACTTGGAAGGAGGATGTGGGAGGTTCGAATCCCCATCTTCTTAGGGGTTGGAGTGGGGATGATGTAGTTTCAGAAGTGAGTTTTGACTCTCACGCCCTATAAGGAAGTATGGAAAAAATCTAAGAGTGAGTGTTAGAGTAGGAATAGAGTAGAACAACACAAAAAAAAAAAAAAAAAAATCCGAAAAAAAAAATCCGAGCCTTTGTGCACTATAAAAGGACTCCGGGGTCGGAGCTCACCGTAGAAGTCTTCTCTCAACTTAATATTTCCTTCGAATATCTCGCTTTAGAAAGGCATGACGACATCCTTCGAGGCAACTTCCCCGTTCTATTTCATCGCCCCCGTCTTCGTCGCCACCGCCCTCCTCTTCATGATCGCCCTCAAGCGGGGGCCCAATCTCCCTCCCAGCCCCAAGGCATTGCCGGTCCTCGGCCACCTCCACCTCCTCAGCCCCCTCATCCACCGCTCCTTCCGCGACTTCGCGGCCCGCCTCGGCCCGCTGTTCAGCCTCCGCCTCGGGTCGGTGCTGTGCGTCGTGGCCTCGACCCCCGACCTCGCGCGGGAGCTCCTCAAGACGCACGAGCTGACCTTCTCGGCGCGCAAGCACAACGCGGCCATCGACCACCTGACCTACCAGTCGGCCTTTGCGTTCGCGCCTTACGGGCCGTACTGGAAGTTCATCAAGAAGCTGAGCCAGACCGAGCTCCTTGGGGCTCGCACCCTCAACCAGTTCCTCCCCATCCGCACCAGCGAGCTCCAGCACTTCATCAGAGTCTTGCACGATAAATCTCTACGCCGCGAGAGCGTCAACGTCACGCAAGAGCTGGTGAAGTATGCGAACAACATCATCTCTCAGATGATGCTGAGCATTCGGAGCTCGGGCGTGGACAGCCAGGCCGACGAGGCCAGGACCCTCATAAGGGAGGTCACTCAGATCTTCGGCGAATTTAACGTGTCCGACTTCATCTGGTTTTGCAAGAACGTTGATTTCCAGGGCTATAAGAAGCGGTTCGAGGACATTCACAGGAGGTATGATGACGCACTATTCGACTTAAATTTATCATATCGACAAATACTCGTACATGCCTACACATGCATAATTTTGTACGTGTATCTTGCGATCGATGAGCAGATACGATGTGCTGTTGGAGAGGATCATCAGAGATAGGGAGGAGCTGAGAAGGAAGAAGAGGATGCAAAGAGCGGAGGAGGGAGGAGGGAAAGATGAAGTGAAGGATTTTCTGGACATGATGCTTGACATCTACGAGGATGAGAACTCGGAGATGAAGTTGACCCGAGAGCACATCAAGGCACTAGTTTTGGTAAGGGCAAACTCATCCCTTAATTAGCTCGTAATTACCTCTCTTGGATTCGAAAAGCCAAGAGTTAATTGAACTCCCTTCTTCTTCTTTTTAATTACTAACACAATTATATGACGAGCTCATAAATTTTTTTACAAGTCAGTTCTCATGGGAATATGATACTGTGGATGTTGAACTCGTGAGAAAGTCAATACAATGTCTTTAGATGACATACTAAGGCGATGTTCTTTGATTTATCAACTGTATTATATTTTGAGTTTTTCTTAAAATGCTCGATTAAATGAGTGACATCATGTCAGCATGCCCGCTTCATGAGAAAAAGTGTTTAGACTATCTTTACATAAAACTTATAGAATTATTGATGTTCTTTTCCCCATATTTCTCGAGCTTTAAGATGGAAGGAAGGTGTCCTAGACGATTCGGTCTAGGTAGTTTAGGGTTTTGGTCATAAAATGAGCAACAACATCAAAGAGAAAGCTTTACTAGAAATCTAAACTTAGGATGGCGAAAGTAAAGTAGTTTCAGGAAATGACTTTTTCTAGTGAGAAAGCGGACGGCATGCGACATTTGCTGAGTCCCTAGGATGTCCTTAGATATGCCGATAAGTAGCGAAGCTTCTTTTGCGTTTTGAGCTAACTTCGCATGTATTGCGGGGGCCATTTTGTGAAGCACGGAATGCATGTAGCATACTCAGAACCGGGTGGCCATCTTGATTTCATGGGTAGCTGATTTAATGCAATAGATGGAAGACATCAGAGTGTTCCAAGAAAACCGAAACTGATTAGAAAAATCATGTACTTGCTTGAACCATACGGTTTATCTATACGAAGAAATCATCTTGAACTAACAAAAAGTGAAATATTTTGCAGCTTTAGAAAATTTTTGAGATGTTTGACATTAAAGAAAAATCACATTATATAGTTTCTAAACGTCTATTCGAGACAGAGAATCATTCTAGCTACCAATTTGGCCTTGTAATGTTAAGTCAACAGATAGAAAATTGTATTTGTATGAACATAAATTTCGGAAAAATAGAAATAGCACATAAAGATACGAATATAATTGTGAGGCAATTTAACATCGCTTGATTTGATAAAGGGAATTATTGATGAAAATTATGTAATAACCTTGTTTCATGCTTGACTTGACGATAAATTGAGACTATCATCTAAACCATGTTAGATAGAGTTTCCTAGAATCTAAGTCATTTTCTTGGTACGACACGTAAAAGAATAAAAAAGATGTCTAGAATCTAGTCACTGATTAAAGTCTAGTCACTTTTCTTCCCCTTTTTAGGAAACACAATTTCATGAATTTTTTTGCTCCCATCCTAGGATATATTCACCGCTGGTACGGATACATCGGCCACCTCAATCGAATGGGCACTGGCTGAGCTCATCAACAATCCGATGGTGCTCAAGAAAGCAAGGGAAGAAATAAGTTCTGTCGTGGGCGATCAAAGGTTAGTAAATGAATCCGACGTGAAATCGCTGCCGTACATCCAAGCCATCATAAAGGAGGCGCTCCGTCTCCACCCTCCGATTCCGATGGTCGCCCGGAAGTCGGTCCAAGAATGCCACATCAGAGGGTACGCCATCCCCAAAGACACCTTGCTGTTTGTGAACATTTGGGCCATAGCTAGAGACCCAAAGGTGTGGGCCAATCCCCTGCAGTTCAGCCCGGAGAGGTTTCTCGAGCCCGCCAACGGGGACGTGACGGGGGTCATCGACGTGAAGGGCCAGCATTTTGAGTTGTTGCCTTTCGGGTCCGGTCGGAGGGGCTGTCCCGGGATTTCGCTCGCGATGCTGGAGTTGCCGACGGTGCTGGCGGCGATGATCCAGTGCTTCGATTGGAAGCCGTGCGATCAGGACGGAGGGGAAGTCAAAGCGGTCAACATGGACGAACGGCCCGGATTGACCTGTCCTAGGGCCAATGAACTGTTTTGTGTGCCCGTGTCGCGTTTGGGCTCTCTACATTACTTGGGCGGCAGCTAGTAACCCAACGGGTCAGCAATTAGGCCCAAAATGCCATAATTGGGCTTTCTTGAATCAAATAAATATAAGGTTGCCCATTTTCTTTTGATTTGAAGTAAAAACCGGATATAGTTTCACATTTTGTCTAAAATTCTTAGATTTTCATGTTGTAAATTGATCCCAGTTACCATATTGAATGAATCATTTCCAGCCTTTCTGAGATTGTAGAAGATAGAATGACAATGTCCTTCGAGATTCAACAGACCTTCCAATTGGAGTCCACATCACTAAATAGAAAGGACAAGAAATGCAAGACCATTAGAGAGAGAGAGAGACAGGAGAAATTTTAAGGAAATTAAATCAGAGAATTTGAGAAACTTTTTAATTCTCTCGATCGTATTTTAAACCTGGGGTCCGCCTAGGATTATCTTGGAGCGCCCTCATATTGGCTATGCTCCCTGTATGCTCAAAACTATGTAAGAGGAGAATCTATGCACCTAGCAGAAAATCCACTCCCATCTTTCTTCTCTTATAGAGTTAAAAGCCATGCTCAAATGCTTGCTTTTTTTTTTCCCCTTAAATCACTTGAGGTGAGTGGAATGTGATATGTAGTCCTAGGTGAACAGGTCAATCTGCGCTATATCCACAAGGAATCGTGCATGTTATAAAGGATAAATATGCAAGTTTGGTAATGTATGAAGGCTTATATACCGCACAAGAAAATAATGGCCTAATCACGCTCCACACGAAACCAATGACCTATTAATATATATATCATGACTGACCTGACTCCCGAGAAAATGTATGTTGTGAATCTCTTAAATCATGATAATTAATTTCGTCAATTACGTTATACCCGAAAATCAGTCTATATGGTGTTTCCCTTCAACTGGTTCTCCTGAAACAGGCTCTGTGCTTGTGAACGTATGGGCCATGGCAAGAGGCCCAATTCCCAAGGTGTGGGACAATACCTGGAGCTCGGCCCAGGGAGGTTTCTTCGGCCCATCGATGATGGGGATTGAGTGGGCCCAACAAGCCTTGAATGGGGCAGCACTTTCTGTTGTTGCCGTTCGGGTCTGGTTAGGGGGGCTACCGGCCAAGCTAGAGTTGCCGGTGGCGGCGGCGACGGCAGCTACAGTCAAATGCTTCCGCCGGAAGGCGTACAGTTGAGATGGACCGGAGTGGACGTTAGAGTGGTCAAGCTCGACACAGATGAACGGGTGGGATTGACTGCTCCTGGGGCCCCTGCTCAAGTTTAGCAATTGGGTCTCATCGTGGGCCCAATTCCTTTTAGCTTGTTTACATTTTAAAGTTGTCTGCTATTCGTTTGGAATTCGGTCCAAACTTTTGCTAATTTTGACCTTAGTATGTTTACAAGATATAGATCAACAGAGCCCGTTCCTGTCAACTAGTGGTATATAGAGTTGAGAATCGCCATGAATTAGAGAAAGCTTCGAGCGATTTGACTCTGTTCGTGGCATGGACGAGTGAAGGCATTGAACAAACTGGTTTGCTTGTCCGTAGAAGCAAAGAGATAACAATAATTTGTAAAAAGTGTTTTTTTTTTCCCTCTGGTGGTAAACCAATAATTGAGTAATTATTGGAGTATTAAATTATGCAAATCATAGTTTTTAGGATTCTCTCCTGTCGTTACCTCGAGACAAGACAATTCACAAGATCAATATGCCAATTGACCCCTAACGTTATCCCCCAATCCAAGACTCGACAGATATCACAATGTTTACCTAAGGAAAAACAAAAAAGAAAAGAAAATAGATGAGCAATAGCGGTAATAATTAATGTTGAGAAGGGATGAATTTGTGTTTCAATAGCACCGTGAATTTATTCAATTAACTTACAATGTTATGTCAATAATAGGGAATGGTCAGGAAAGTTGAGATTGAATTAATCCCTCTTTACATATCAACCGGCATACGGAAAGTCCTACTTATATCACTTAAATATAAAGTTTCATTATGTATCCTATTTTCTAGTTTAGTGGCTTAAAGTTTTAGGTTGAACTATCCAGGACGAGATGATCGGCTTGTATTACCACTTGTTACAATATTCTTTTCGAGTCACATTTTATAAGTGTAAGCAGAAACATAGGGATGCGAATCTTCGAAGTGTCACATATGTTCAAGAAGGTCCATCCATTGTGGGCGACCATAGTGGGTGGGCTGTCACAAATACTATGCTTATCTTCATGGCTCCGGCTGTTATGTAGAGTTCCTTTTTTTTTTCAAAAAGGTTTCCAATCATAATGAGATTAATTCACATCGTCCTCAATATCAACGGTAATTAGTAAAGCGCATGATGGGATGGGCGTGTTTCGTATTTGTCCGCAAAAGCGGATGAACCCGACAAAAAGCTTTTTCAATCACATTTCGTTGTCTTATCTTGAAATTGAAACCCTCGGGAAGAAGTTTTTTCCTTGGACCCTTGCGTTCGCCTTTCCCTTTTGATTTTTACTTTATTTGGCTGGTTTGGACGTCGCGTACCTGTGGTTTCTTTTTGACCAACACCCCCTCTCCCACCCCCTCCCAAAAAATAAAAAATAAAAATATGGATAGATGCAATTCCAGGGTGCAACAATGGCCGTTCTTCAATTAAGATTAATTTCACAGATTCATTTCATTGATCCGCACGAGGAACGATATCCAGAAGGCTTCGTTTGAGCTTTGAAGCTTGTGATTTGGTTCTAAACATGGCTGGGTTTGTTGTTCTTAAGGCAATCGTGTAACGGATTCTCTAATCAATTTCATTCTTTTTATCAAACACCGGTTAACTTTTTCTTCCATGTCATTTCCAACACAATCAAACGCAAGAAAATCACTAGGTTGACTCGTGCGATGTGTGTAATCATAGCAAATTTTTTTAATCATAGTACCGAGATATTTATTATGCCAAATCGTAACTCAGCATAAGCAAGGAAAATATCCCTCGAATTTTGAAAAGAAGAAACAGATTAGCTACTTATAACTTTGAAATAATCCCTTTTGGCCAAAGGGCGAAAAAGAGAAAAATTGAAGATGTCCAAATTGGGTCACTCAGCGACAAAGCATCAGCCCCAAACCAAATCACCATCCATAGTGCGCCGACCAAAAAAACAAAAAAACAAGGAATCAAAAGAAACCCTAATTTTCTGATCCGGCCAGTATTATCCATAAGATCAATTGAGGGGTGGATCTCTCCCCCCTTTTCTGGTTCTTTCCCCCTTTTCTTCTAGCCGCCAACGTCATGGTCAAAGAAATAAAGGGTAGGCAAGTGAGAAATAAAACAAAACCAAAGAAGGCAGAAAAAAAAAACCTTGAAACTCATCAATGAGTTGAGAGAGAAAGAGAGAGACACTTGAATTGCTGCCTTTTTGTTCTTTACCGACCAACTCAAGGGTTTCGTGTCTCATTTGAATCCTGAATTTGGTTAAAGATGACCCCCAAGTGTCAAAAAGCAGGAAGTAAAAGAAGGAACAGAAAGATGGCAAGAAAGATGATGATGATGATGATGATGATGATGATGATGATAAAAGAAAGGAAGGGAGAAACAGAAGGAGATGCATGTAGCCCCCACCATCCCCTCCATTATTTAGACTTGAGTCGCACCCAAAACGCATTTGATGTTCGTGGAAAAAATTAGCATATGGTCCCAGAAGATTACCGGTTAACATTGAGTCAAGCAAGCGCGAATCAACTCAAGATATTTTTCCCAAGCTAAAAACTAATTTCCTATTGACTTTGCACATTCTTTTATGGTCGCAAAATATATCCTTCAAGGAAAAAATAAATCTTATGTTGGACTTGCAATCTCTCACCACAAGATTAGGTCAATCAAGTTGTGGTCAGGGCTTCGATAAATGTTGTTTCACGCGCTCTTCTTCATCAATAATAATCACTCAAGGCAAAACTCAAACAAATTAACCTGGGTTTTCCTAATTAATTACTATTTCAATGGGAGAAGCTTGATGGGGAAGCTCCTTAATCTAGGGTCTTATTTTGTAGACTGTCCTTAGTAAATTCAAATTGTATTGATGCACGCGTGCGTTGGAATTTAAGGATATATACTTTACATTCCATATGGCTGCGATGCATATCCACACGCACGTTCTTTGTGGAAATCAAGGACTATTACAACTTGGAGTGAATACGAGAAAACTCCTTCATTAATCTCCACGCTGCGTATGATATAAGTTGGTGATATTTTTTTTTTTTTAATCTCTTTCTCCCAAACGTAGGAACTACTCATATCACTGAAGGGCACGCCCAACAGATTTGCAGACAGGAAAAAGTGTTCTTGTCTCCGGATACACATGTGACCGCCTCAGTCATGATCAGTGACCACCTCCATCGTCTACATCATGATCATACATGGCTCATGTACGCTCTACAGATCCGCATGGAGAGCTTCGGGCTCTGGCTCATCAACAAAATGATGGAGCGCCTCAGGCTTTGCCATTAGGCAAAATTTTAGAACCAATTAAATCCATCTTTTCCATCCTATTCAACTGATTAAGCCAGGAATTTTAATGATTTAGTTGGAATTATTTCATTAAATCGCTTAACTGTAGCTTAGTGGGTTTATTCGAGACCGGATTAAGAATGACGAAGTGTGCAGACAATTGCTGGTGGAGGTGGCGTTCACAAGTTGCTTTTTCCGTTGGGTCCGTGCCGAGGGTTTTTGATCACGCGATCATCTTGCAAAGAAGCGACGGATCGGAATTATGTGCGTAAAAAAAATTCTGACAAGTATTATTTAGCCATTGACAAGACTGAACACGAGAATACATGTTCGGAATCGCCAGCGCAGCAGGGACTTTAAAATTCGAGTAAGGAAAAGGAAATGAAAAATAAGATGCTGCAGGAAAGGACATCATTGTTCGTTTCGAGAAAAAATAAGATATCGGATCACGCCAATACCCAACAGAACTCTCCGTCTTTTTAACTATCTTTAATTCAAACATGTACATAGATCAAGATTCTGCTCATGTGGACGCAAAACGTTTCTTTTCAAATATAATTTACAAAGCACAGCCATACATGTTTGAGATTGTGAAAGATAACACACACGGGGCTCTTGGAACTCTAACCTGGGAATCCATTCAGACAGAAAGGGAAATATCATTATTGACTACAGCAGTCGATTGACTAAGTCAGGTAGATCATGAAGGCGAAGAAGAGGCTGTTGAAGATGGCCAAAGCTCAGCATTCTTCACCCGAGAAACGCTGGTCAGAACACCTGAAGGTGTCACGTCTCCTTTCACCGTCACTTTCTTCGTCTCCATGTCGATGCTGAACGACGTCACTCCTGCACAGAAACCGGCCAACGCCACCGCATGAACCCATTATAATTTGTGGACTTCACTGATGAAATGAGATGGATTATATTTTTATACTCGGGGTTCACTGTTCGACATGCGTCGGGAAAACCCACCTTCCATTTTTGACAAGTGTCTCCTCACTTTGCTCTCACATCCTTTGCAGTGCAGTGACACTCTCAAAACCACAACCTGCAAACCAAGAATGCTTCCAAAATGAGCAACACTTTACATAATTCACTGAGTACTTCTTTCTATGAGCAATTGTCCAGGAGATTTTGAATTAAGTCCTTCCACCACAACAAGATTACGCAAGAACAGAAGGGAGACTATAAGACGAATCAAAATGGCATACGAACCTGGTCGGAAGAGCGAGCCGAATAAGAGGCTTTGAGCGATGGAGAATTATTGGACCCGACCTGGCACTTTGTTTTGTTATCGGCTTGTGGAACGGGTACCAACGCGGACGAGACCCGACCCGACTCGGAAACCCAGTCGACGAAGGGCTTGTCGCTCAGTAAATACCTGGCCGAACCATAAGGGGTGCCACTCGCGAGGTCATAAACGTCAGCTGAGCTTCTCCTGCGGAAGTACTCGTGGTGATCGCTACTGGTGATTAGCTTCGTGGACGACGAGCAAGTGCTCTTCCTAGGCTTTTCGGAGTAAGGCCTGGGAGTGAAGGGCAGTTGGTGGGAGGAACAAGGGACGTGTCCGGTGATCAGGTGGTGTTTCCGGCGATCTCGAAGCTGGTGGTGGTGGTGGTGATGGTGGCTGTGGCGGTCGATGGGCCTAGTGGCTCCGTGTCGGACCATCGAACGTTGCTCCAAGCTCGTGCATATCGCAGTGGACGCTGGCGATGCACAGAAGAGATCCATTTTCTTCATTTTTTCTCTCTTGGGTGTGTACATGAGCTTTTGGTGGAGAAGAAGATGATGAAATGTGGCTTCAGATAAGCATGTGAGATAGGTAATACTAGGATGAGAGAAAGAACTTCTTGGTGAGGGCAGCCACTCTTGCTTTTAAAGTTGGTGGATGCGTGAGAGAGAGAGAGAGAGAGAGAGAGAGAGAGAGAGAGAGAGAGAGAGAGTTTCAACCTTCTCTTTTTTTCTTTTTCTTTTTTTAAATCGTAGTCCCTCTCCCTCACGGTAAAAGAGTAAAATGAGGCCGTACTGATTTTTATAAGATCGAAATCTTACACAATATATGTGAATCAAAAGATTTATGTGCATTCGCAAGTTAAATCTCATCAAAAAATTCTGATATTACATAATGATTTGCGTTAAAAGGATTGTCAATGTAAAATGCTTTTGTTTTCCTGGTAAATGGAAGAAACTTCTATCTAACTAAATCAAACTGAGTACAATAGTTATATTTAGTCCTGTTCGTGGATAAACTTTTTACACCATCAATCTAACATGTAAAATTCAGGTCGTGAAATTAAAAGAAAGGGTAAAGTAAAAGAAAGAAAGAGATGGAGAGAGAATAGACCCACCTGGGTGGGGGAAAAAGATCACCTTGGAAGATCGTAGGATCAATCTCGACCTTCAAAGTTGTGACGAACTTTTCCCGGGGAAAGAAAAGGAGAGAAGTTCCTTTTGTTATTTTAAATGAAAGGGATATGACAAGTTGGGTTGGGCCATCGTCTTTTTGGGTGTGGAATGATTACAGGCACTAGCACGGAGCCGCATCGAACACAAGCAGTTCACAAGGTCAAGGAAGGAGGACCTGTTGTAGCGCTGTACCTATCTTATTATTGGCGCATCATTGTTCTACCAAACGCCGAGACGATTATTTCATAGGTCGCAGTGACCCCATGGCCTAGCTCCTAATTCTCAGCAGATCATCCAGTAAATAGCTACTCGATCGTACAGCCTGCATGAGATTAATGTTGCACGACCCATGTGAATCTGTACAGAGAACCGAAACGTTTCTTGTCTGACCGTCCTGCGGATGGAAACCCTAGAAATGCGTTGGAAGGAGATCGACATTGGCTGGGCGGTGGAAGCCGCGATGCGATTTGGAGATGAGACAAAGCAACGGGCAAGAAGATCAGAGGCACAACTCACGAACTTGGCCGCATTCATTACGTTTACGGAGATAATTAAATTGATCGGGCCTTGAATCAGGACAAAAACCCGTGTAGGAATGACCCGAGTGGGGGGCTGATTGCGAGCACATGCAGGCGGCTTTAATTGGTGCGAGAACTGCAAGAGCAATGATCCAAGAGGGTGGAACGAGGCCATGTGCTCCTGCAGCTGACGACTCCATTTTTAGATCTGTTTACTGTCATTAGCAAGCTGCTGACTTTAGCAGATCTTCAAGATTTCCATGTCAAAGTTTGAGATATTTCAGATTCACGAATTGATGATTATGTCGTGTGCTTCCCTACAATTAAGCTTCCCATGCACTGATATGGAGAACACGATGTATAATTTCACCATGATATTTTACGTACTGATCATTTAGTTTTTTTTGTAGATACAAGCACCATATATTTGATAAATTTGGAGTTGCATAGAGATTAAAACAAACCTGAAATTCTGCAGACGGATTGAAAAATGCCGCTTACTCTTGCTCACTAGGGGTGTGCAAAAAGGACCACTAGAACCGGAAACTGTCCAGACCCCACTGAATTGGCCGGGATGGTCCGATTCTTGAGAGTGGCGGTCCAAAAAAGATGGAACTTTTGTTTGGATGGTTCAGTTCATGGTTCTAAGGAAGAGTAGGACTGATTACATATGTATATTTTAAATTTTCTTCAAAAGAATAAAAGTGACAATTTTTTTTTCTAAAAGTTCTTCATAACTGAAAAATCAAATAATAGGAAAAAAAAAGAAAAAAAAAAAGAGAAGCGATTGGTTCCATTGGACTAGACCAGGAACCAATCACCCTTATTGCTTACCATTAGATGGGCAAGTGATTTTGCACTGGCTATTATGAGACTAATATTATAGTAAAATCCGATTGATCAATTAACCAGGTTAGATACTGAGCTCAAAAATTTCTCAAAAAAAGGAAGCAACTTCCACAACTCTGTACACTTAGACATAGGGCCTATATACTCACGATGAGCCGTAATTATAATACTCGAAGAAGTGACATGAATGTGATCCTTGTAATTCATCTTAGACTTTCAATATATTGAAAAACGCTTAATAACGCCTTTGCTATTGAGAAACAACATTAGAATAGGGGTCAAGATGTAAGTTGATCTAAAATATTGTATATGCAATTTACATCATGGGCCAGCGATTTTAGGGCCAATCTAGATTCCACCTGGAACTTATTTGTTAGAATTGGTTCCCAATTTTTTGGAATCTAGAACCCACCTTACATGGTTTTGAATTTGAAACCTATCCTATCAAGGATCCCAGAGTCTACCTAGGTTTTACTTGTATTATTAATTGAATGATTGTAGTAAATTGTTATTTCTAATGATTACTATTTGCTACTACAATTCACTAACCACGATTTATATTTAGACATATCAAAAATATGAAATATTAATAAAGTAAAAGGCTATGTCATGGATATATTGATTCAAGAGTACACATTCATAATTGGATGCCATGAAATACCGCAAGATTACGTGAACACATAGAACAAGAAAAAACACGAAGTCTTTTTTCAAGTTCCTCAATTTTTGGTACTTGATATCTATCCTGCATATTCTAAAACTTGAAATCGGTTTAATTCTCATATGTTTGGTTCTCGGGTTCTTAGTTTTACCCTAGAACCACGCTCACCCTAATATTTATCTATAAGGGTTAAAATCAAATTTCTCATTTTATATTTAAATCTGTGTTGACTATTCGTTCGTTTGTTTTTTCCCAGGTCCATGAGATAGCAAAGACTACAACTCAATCGATTGCTCACTCATTACTGGTGACTCATTGCGCCGGACTTTTTGACAGAAATTAAAGCGTGATAAAAGCCAACTAATCTCAACTGCCCTCAACAGTCACTAGTAAGTAATCTCCTTTCACTAGCTTACTCGACATGAAAATGTCCTCTTAATGATCGCTCTCGCTCATTGACCATAGTTGTTGTCTTGCTCAGCACTCAACATAACTCCATTGCTATCAACAAGGTATCTTTGCCTAAATTACCCGGAACACCATTAATCATGTTTGTTTTTCTCATCAAATGCCAATTTTTAAAACAAGGGTAATCTCTTCTTTTTGAATTGGATGCTAAATTTGAGGCGAGACAAATATGATACGGATTCCAATTCAGTTTGGAATTCCCTAGCACGGTGGTGTGCTATATAGAGTGAGCTGCTGATGACTGGACCACATCGTTAGAGATTTCTATAGAAAATTGATCAAAAGAGTTGCATTGAATTTCTAGAAAGATTTAAAATTGAATCGATAAAATTAAAATATTTAGGATTGAATTGACATATGTTAGGACTGATTAGATAATTTTTTCCTAAATAAGGATACAACATGAGGCGAATACAAATATGACCGATTGGACATGTATGGCCCCTTTAAAAAGCATCCTCTTTTTTCTTTTTTCCTTATATCATATAGAATTTAAATTAGTCCGGCAATAACATAATGACATGAAATGGATTACCCTCTTTACATTTAGGCTTTGTTTGCTTAACGAAAAATAAATAATTTGAAAGATATTTTCATTAAAATGACCGTTTGTGCTTAGGATAATTAGTTAATGAAAAATATTTTTATTACTGACAATAATTTACGTACAAACATTTTCATGAAGATGAAAGTATTTTTCATTGATTCATTTTCATGAGCAATAGAAGCAATTATTTTTTGAAAAAATGCATTTTTTGCAATACAAACGGAGCCTTAGTAAAAATTATTAAATTTTGCAGAAATAGCCATTAGCCCTTTTATTTTTATTTTTTTCCTAAAAGCTTCGGTTGAATTATTGATGAATTCACATAATCAATCACCTTGGAAAACTTCCTTAAATCCTCTTATCTATCTTTCTCTAACTACCAACTCTATAGCAACTTTTATCCAGTCTTTAAATTAAAATACATTAAAGAAAGTTGTGGGTCTGTTTGCAATAATTTGTTTTATGATCACGCGTTTAAAGATGTGGGGCTTTCATTAGCCAAAGGATTCTCAACCTTACTCCTTTTTTCTAAAGGCGGTTATAACCCTTTTTTTTGAAGTTATTAATTCTTTCATTAGGTGGAACTAATTCTCTTTTAAGTTTTTCCACATAAACAATGCTCTCTCTCTCTCTCTCTCTCTCTCTCTCTCTCTCTCTCTCTCACGCAACCTCAAAGCAGATCATCGACATATGTCAACTTCTCTCTGACATTCTTTATCTTAATCTTTATTTGGCATTAGTAAATTGGCAATTTAACATCTAGAGAAGCGAGTCACTAAAGACAAGAGTCTTCAAAATTAGATGGAAAACCGGTTCTACATGGATGCATTGCACCATGTTGATCAAGTCATGTAATAATTCCTTCCTCTCATAAAGCTGTTCAGACAAAAGGCATTACTAAGCTTATCCTTTATAGAACTTAAATCGTACTTTGTCCACTTTATCTTTATGGTCTACTAATGCCTTGCACCTTCTATCTCCACTCTCTGGAAGCAATGATACAGAAATGATGAATGCAAAAATAGAACATCGATTGAATATAATCTTTCTCGCGAAACCTGTAGGCTGTTGTCCAACTTTGCTCACATATCTGCAATCATCAAGTAAAATCCCCTTAATTTATTTTTATTTAATGCATCGACAGTGTGAAAAATCCTTATTTATTTGTGTTGGGTTGGGCTTTGCTATTCTCCAACTTGAAAGATCCGAGAGCCCACTGTTGACTCGGGGCCAGATGTTATGGACTCGTGATCTTGTTGGATGATCTTGAGCCCATCATGTTACTTCTAATTCAAAGGGCTGTCTTTTTTATGCTACTAGCCCAAATATCGATATTAACTTGGGATCGAATAAAAAAAGTGAGTGGGCAGTAATCAAATTCAACTTAAATTGAGATATGTATCCAGTAATCTCAATCCGTGTGGTGTACAAGAGTTGGATAATAATATAGAAGTCGTGAATATGGTGAAACTGTTTTTTTTTTTTTTTCATGTCTTAAGGCAAGTGATAGATATGTTGCATGGTTACTTTGATTGAACTTATGATGTTACGAATAGTAAGATTGATTTATAGTATCGAGATACCATATGGTGATGCAAACTTCTATTACGTTCCCAATATTTCCCATTTGTTAGATGCCCATTTGCTACTTTGACAAATCGCTTTGACATATTAATCATGTGAACCGGTCTTAATGTACATAGCGCTAGCATCGCTCTAGTATTATGATCATCATTCGTTGACTAGTTACGCGGTGTGAAGAATCGCAGAATAATCTTGCGTGGTTCTAGACCTCCTTTTCTTTTCGCCTATGAGAGAAATTTCTTCTAGCTTTTTTTTTTGACGAGTTGTTGAGTTGTCTTCTAATTATGCCATGCTATATCTATGTGGGAAAATTAGGAAAGTCAGACTTTTAGGCGGTATCGGTCCCAAACGCGGCGATCACTTTCAATTACCAGCGGACGCTTCTGAGCCACTCGAAAATCAATCAGAGTGAAAGTGACGTGGAACGAAGACGCACTTTTGCTTTGCTTTGCTTTGCTTGTCCGAATTTTCATTCTAACATCTCCTCTAACGTTGAAAGGTCCAACATGCGAGCAAACGGAAGAATCGGATCGTCTTCTAAGTTTTCATGCCTCAAGTCAACCCACTGAATTTGCATGCATCGGGAGGAACCTCGGGTGTCTTATGGTCGACTTGAATGCATGCATCTGCGCGGTGAGCGTGTGTGGTCTTTTTCAAGTGAAGTCTAAATTGCATGCGGTCACACCAAAAGCAGAACCAATGACGCAGTGTTATCCCATGCGTTAGAGCTTCCAGATGGGGCAATAGAGCGTGTTCATATTGATCCGCGTAATCGTTGTCCGGATCAGTGTGCCCTCCCATCGATTGTCGGCCTTTATATTTTCATGGTCTTTGTGCTTCGAGTTGATTTTGTGTGTGAAAGAGAGAGTTCACGGTCGGTTAGGTTCGACCTACGTAGATTCTGCATTCGATGTGCCATTTTCGGTTAGGTTGGGTTGGGGCTTGGGACAATCAGAACTCCTTAATCCCAAGTTGGGCCTACAGAAGCTTCCCACCTACTGAGCACCAGACTTATAAGTGGTATCATTACTCTAAATCAGAGCATTTCTCTATTCATAATACTAAGTTCCGAGCAGTTGCCTAAGGAAATGCATCCCGCCTTTCCGATAATATGTCCAGAGTATCACCACAAAAGTGGATTGAATCACATTGGGATGATACAAATAGACCATGAACTTTGCTAAATTTGTAATGTGGTCCATGAATTATGATTTGTTCAATATAGTTCATAAACTTTGATCCAATGTACAGTGCGGTCTCTAGACTATTAATTTATTCAATATGATCTATAAACTTTTGGTATTAGTTCAACTTTAGGGACAACACTAAACATTTTTATACAGTTCAGGGATTAGATTAAACATGTAAGAAAAATTAAGGGATCATATTGTATAAATTGAAAGTTTAGGGACCATATTGTAATTGTGCTAAAGTTCAAAGAACAACATTGAACGGATTAAAAGTCTATGGACTATATTGTGCATTGGACCAAAGTTCATGGGCTATTTGTGTCATTTTCCAATCATATTTTAACTAAATTAACCTATCATATTTGGGAAGAGATTATGATAATCCTATTTTAAAGGAATCTCTTTCTTTTCTTTCCCCCTCAAGATGGACAAAGAGAAACGAATAATTGCTCAAAACCCACTTGGATTTTGGCAGCACAAGTGCCCTCTAACTTTGAAAAGTTACAATTACCCCTGAATTTTGATATTTGTTGTAGTCGCTAGTTTTACTATCTATATAGCCATTAAGTCTCACCTGACAATTAGACTTATTCATTTGTTTTACCAAAATTATCTCTATTACTTGGTTAATGAAGCAACAAAAGAAAAAAAGAAGAGAGAGAGGATGGAATGATTGATGAAGATAAGAAAACCTAGTAGAGATTATTTGGATCAAGAAAAATGAGTTAGATCATATTTAGGCAACGCCTATGCAGGTTGAAACAAAAATCAAAGTTCACGAGTGCGTAATGTGTAACTGTACAAAGTTCAACCTATCCTAACAAAAAAAAAACAACAATAAAGCATTTGAGATATGGTTAAATGGGGAGAAAAAGAGCAAAGCACGAAATATAGAAGTCAATGTAAGCGTGAGATAATTCAGCAACAAAGCCGTGGCCGGTGGATTTGCCCCCCAGTCGCTGGCGGATCAAAACGTAGCTGTCCAACATAACCGACATAAACTAGAGTTCTCTATTTTGGATTGAAAAAACGGAGACCATTTCATTCTCTATTAGCCAAAAAAAAAAAAAAAAAAAACTATTACATTCTTGAGGGTTGGACGGTTCTTCCCATCCTAGTGCTCACGGAACTTACCGAAAAAAGACCCTAGAGAACATCCCGTGTGGAACCCATTGAATTAATTGCTCCATTGCACAAGAAGAACAAGACTTGTTCTCTACTAGGTAACGATCACACGTCACAGAGTACAAACTATAGTAACATTCCAACCCTCTATTTTTATGGAAAACTACAAAAACATCCATGTACTGAACTTAGCATCACATGTTCACATTTTATTTTATTTTATTTTAAATTTGCGTGAATATAAATCAAACATGAGCGGCAAACGCAATTGCACAATGTTTAAAAGTATACAAATGGGTTGCATACGAGTATTTTTTTCATCTAACAGCAAATTCCATATTTCAAGCCCATCATAAATATCAGCCTTTAATTAGTGGTTGTTCAAAACATCCTAAACCTATTAAAACATTTTAAACCTATTAAAATATTTTGTCAATTCATTCATAAATCTTTTAATTATGTCAATTGAGTGCTAATAATTTTTATGTTTTGTCAATTGAATCCATTCGATCAATTTTGGTCGAAAAATTGCTGACGTAGGTGCCGACAATCTCACATGGCACAACCAACATTGATGTGGACAATTTTTAATAATATTTTAATTTTTTTGGATTTATTTATATGTTTTATTTTATTATTTCCAGTTCTCTTATTTTCTTTTCTCTATATTTTTCCCAACCCTTGCTAGCCACAGGTGAGGGCCTCTGTGCCTAGCTCTGACACCCTCACCTATTGCCCGGCAAGGCAGACCATTGCTGGCTAGAGTTGTTATTATATAAATAAATAAAAAACAACAAAGTGAGCGAAACATTCATTTCGCTTCTTTTACTAATTTATGTTTTACAATCGTTCTTTTAATCAATTCACAAAAGAATTGAACACTTTTAATTTAGATATAATGCTAAAACAAACACCAATATTACCCATTTGCTAAATGTCCATTTACAACCCATCATGGGGCTTGACATATTGATCATGTAAACGTTTTTAATGTATACAGTCATCATTTTCCTAGCATAATGATCGTCACAAATGACATAGGGTGAAGAATCACAAAATACTCTTCCGTAAAATCTTAGAGCTTTTTTTTTCTTTTGCCTATGGAGGAAATTTCTTCTTTTTTTGATAAGTTGTTGAATTCTCTTTTCATTATACCAGGCTAAATCTATGTGGGAAAATTAGGAAAATCCCGGATGTTCAGATAGTATCGGTGCCAAACGCGGCCATTATTCATAAGCGGATGCGTCCGAGCCAAGGAGAAAAATCTTCAGAGTGAAAGTGACATGGAACAATCGACCCAAAAAAGAAAGAAGAAAGTGACATGGAATAAAGATGCATGTTTGCTTTGCTTGTCCGAATTGTCCTTATTTCTCCTTTGGCATTGAAAGGTGAAACATTAGAAAAATTATCCAAAAAGTTCTAAATCTATTGCACTTTTGTCAAATCAATTCTAAACCTTTTAATTAGGCCAATTTTTAATTCATTAATTTTTGCCAATTGAGCCCTAAATATTTTCACATTTTACCAATTGAATCCATTTGGCCAATTTTAACCACAAATTGCTAATATGGACACCGAATATTTTACGTGGCATGACTACGCGACATGAATATTTTTAAATAATATTTTAATTTTTTTCTTTTTCTTTCCTTTTCTTTAATTTTTCTTTCGTATTTTGGATTTGGGCCGGCTAGGGCATTGCGGCTCTTGCTAGCCGGAGTGAGGCATGCCAGTCCTCACTAGGGGTCGACGAGGTGTTGCAACTTTTGCCAAATTTGGGTGAGGATGTTGCAATCCTTGCCTTGGCCCTCAATGGCTACATGATGCCCTCACTATGGCTAGCAAGGACATCAGGCAAGGGCCGCCAAGCCCTCGCTAGCCCTCAATCCAAAAAAATTTAAATTAAATTAAAAGGTAAAAAAAAAAAGGAAAGAAAAAACAAAAATATAATAAAAAAATATCAACGTTAGTACTAGTCGTGACACGTAGGACCACGCTATCCACATTAGCAATTTCCAGATAAAATTGATTAAATGGACTCAATTGACAAATTACCAAGAGGATTAGAACTCAATTGATAATTTAAAAATATTTAAGACTTTTTGGACATATTTCATGTCTAACGTCCCAACAAATTGAAGAGTTGAAGCGTGTTTTTAGTCTTCATACCTCAGCCAACCCACTGAATTGCATGCATCGGATCGAACCTCGGATTCATAGGGTTGATACCATGCATTTGCACGGTGAGTGTGTGTTTTTTGACTTTTGAACTGAAGTCCAAATGGCATGGGTTCCACAAAAAGCAGCGACGCGGGATGATTCGAGGAGAACTGAGCTTCCAGATGCGGTTCGGCCTTACTGATCCGCGTAATCCCGGTCCAGATCAGCGTGCCCTTTTATCGATTTTTGGTCTTTATGTGACATTGACCTCTGAGCTGCGAGTTGTTTTGAGAGAGAGAGAGAGAGAGAGAGAGAGAGAGAGAGAATCTCACAAGTCTGCGGTCCCTTAGATTCGACCTATGTATATTGTATTCTAGGTTAGGTTGGGATGGGACTTTGGGATAATTAGAACTCCTTAATCCCAACTTGCGCTTACGGAAGTTTCCCACCCATTGAGCATCGGACTTTATTAGGACTACCATTATTATTAGAGAAACTAAAACATTTCTCTATACATAATACGAACATTTTTGGGACCACTAACTTAAATATTCTAATATTTTCTCTCACCCGTAAATTGGGCTTTGGCCTAAACTTCTAAGCGTGGAAATATCTAAATAAGAAGGGCGATTAAGGGTCTGGAAAGATCAAGGGTTTAGAAAGCTTCCAACACGTAATATTAAGTTTTGCATAGTTACTTAAGGAAACGTATCCCACCTTTCCAATAATATTTTGGGAGTATCACCATGAAAGTGGATCACATCATATTGAAACTGAATTAATCTATCATATTATGGAAGAGATATGGATCCCCCTATTTTATAGGAATCTCTTTCTTTAATTTTCCCCTCAAAATGCCATCGACAACTTTTTTTTCCTTCAAAATACGAATGACTGCTCAAAATCGCAGCACAAATGCCCTGCAAATTTTGAAAAGTTACAAACTATCTCCCTTGACATTAGCATCAGTGTACATAGCTCTCGAACTTTTAAAAGTTACAAACGGTGCGCATAACAAAATTTCTGGAACAAAAATTTATTTTTGGCCAGAAATTGATTTCTTAACTTCTATTTCAGAAATTGAGGAATTAAAAATTTTAGCTTCTGATTTATTCTTCAAATCTATTTTTGGAATAGAAATCTGTTCCGGAAATAGAAAAATCAAATTGCGTTACTAAACGGATTTCTGTTCCAAATCTGCTCCGGAAAACAGAGAAAACGAAAAAATAGAGAAGTAGAAATTTTATCATGTGTGCTCAAATTGCCTCTTATCTTTATTTCCATTGCAGTCCCTAGTTTTTTGTCTGCATAACCGTCAAGTCTTACCTGAAAATTAGACTTACTCACCTTTTTTTTTTCAAAATAATTTCTATTACATGGTTAATGAAGCTACATAAATTAAAAAAAGAAAAAGAGAGGATGCAATGATTGATGAAGCTGAGAAAACCTAGTAGAGATTATTTGGCTCAAGAAATATGAGTTGAATCATTTTCAGGTGACACCTAATGATTATGCAAACCGAAAAACTAGCAAATGCAAAATCAAAGTTCAAGACCGCATAAGTTGTAACTTTTCAAAGTTTGGGAGAAATTATGCAACGTTGCCAAAGTGCAAGGGGTTTTGAAAAATTTATCGTGACTAAAAAGCACTTGAGAAATGGTCTAATGGGGAGAGAAGCAAAGCACGAAATAGATAAGTCAAAGTAAGCGTAAGAAAAGTTAACAACAACATGGTGGCCGGTGGATTTGCCTCCAGTCGCTGGCGGATCAAAACATAAATGTCCAACAGAACCAACAAAAATTATAATATTTATTTGTCTCTCGATACTGAGGGCATTAAAATGCTATCTTTTAAATAAATAAATAAATAGAGCATTTCATCCTTTATGAGCATAAGAAGAAAGAATAAATTATTGCATTTTCCAAGGTTGGACGGTACTCCCTATAATAGTGCTCAAGGAACTTTCCAAAAACCCTGGGGACTGATCGCACGTCACAAACCATTGTAACAATGCCAACCTTGGATATCTTGGGAAACTACGAACCCATCCTTTTAGTAAACTCAGCATCGTACAATGTTTCCATTGGCATGTAGATACATCCAGTGTGAGAAGCAAATGCAATGGCACGATGTTTCAAAAGTGTACAAACCTCAACTTAACTTTTAGGACTTGCGTCTTGTAAGATACAATGGTTATATCTTATATCCGATGAAGTTGTTAGAAGTAGTTATTAAGACATGGGTTGTATGCAAGTACTTCTCTTTTTATCAACTAATAATATTCCGGAAGCGGAAGGTCGGCTTGGCGTTGCGTAAATCAGATATCTTGTCCCAGGCTACTCTCTTCCCTTCTTCGTAGGGTACGCTCCGTTCCCAAGAAGATCAGGTGAGCCCGAAGACCGAATCAATGTGACTTACACTTTTCTTTGAATTGGATTTGTCGCGTTCTCATTGGATTACTACTATACTGGGCTTCCCCCCTTTCAGCATGGCTTCCTAGAAGAAAGGTGTGAGTTCTCGTTGCCGTTCGACCCCCCTTTGGCCACGTCTACCATTTCATTAAGTCAGTTCGGTAGCTAGGTCACAAGACCCATCAAAGGTTAGCGCTAACGAGCACAAGTTGCTCAATCCCTTGCTTCTTGCTTTCGAGCCCAAGCCTACGTTTGCTTAGTCAGGTTGCTTGAGTTGCGCGAAAGGTTGCTTTTCTAAAACTATTCTATAATGGCGCCTTAGCCTATCTATAGTCAGGGGCCTTTTCTTGCTAGGCTTGAAAAATGACCAACAACTTAGAGAAAGGATCAAGGGGCAATCAACATAGGGGGCTAGTTTGCTTCCACTGGTGGCGGGTGGATGAAGGCTATTTTGGACTGGTAGCTAGGGGCGAGTCAAAAAATCCAAGAGTTCCATTTTCCTTCTTGTTCATCAATCAGAAATCAAGACAAACCAGGCACTACGGTGAGACGTGAAAACACCCGATCCCATTCCGACCTCGATATGTGGAATTGTCTTGCGCCATATGTACTGAGATTGTTCGGGAGACATGGTCCAAGCTCGGTGAAGAAATGCAAATTTCAAAGATTCTGCTCATTCTTCAAAGTTGGTTACTGACGGGAAATGCTTACCTCTATTTAGACAAGGAGTAATCGATAAAAAAGGCATGTTTTCGACACGACACGCGAAGGAGATATCCTTGTTCGACAAGAAAGTCAAGTCGTAAGAAGTAAATCATTTGCGTGGATGGAATACTGCTTTCGATATTGCACCAGAAAAAAGCAAAGTTTTCACGCGGTTTAAGCAAAAGCCATTCTACAAATGCAAGCATTCATGGAAACAAAGTCCAATATTTTAACTCAATCCGTGTTACTAGTTGCTCAAACGTTGACTTTGTATTGATTGACATCGAAAGAAAACCCAGCTGCATGGGGATCTGGAGATCTCTGGTCTTTACCCAAAAGAGTCCCCGCACTATAACTTTGTTGAAGTCGAAGCATCCTCTGTTCTACGTCAATGTCAAGTGGCGGGCGACGTAATTAGGAGACACGGAAGCCTTTGGGTACAACACATTTCACGTGGTAGAGCATGAAATTCGTGAACCTCATTATAGAAACTTGACTTTTCACCAGCTTGTGCGCCAGAAGCCAAACATTATTAGCTCATGATTGAGAGGGCAGAGGCCAGATTTAGGCCATACATCTCCAGTGAACTTTCGGGCCATAAATTGGACAGCGATGATAGGTTGGAACTTAAGCGGCTTCTTCACTAATTAAAAACTTGGGACTCGTGCGTCCCCTCGTTTTGTAGATAATCTCCACGAACAAATTAAGAGAAAGGACCAACAATAGAGGTAGCTTGAGGAAAAAGAGGCTGCTTGAGTTCCCCGGTACGGCAAATATAAGCTACGCTATGAGTGAACTAATGGCTTAACTTGTGTCTTTAGAATTTGTTATCATTATTTGAAAACAAGTATAAAAAAAGTCATAAATCTATCATATTAATATTAATTCAGTCTTAAACCTTTCAATTGAACCAATTTAATCATCAACTTTTAGCGTTAGTGTTAATTCACTTCATCCAACCAATTTTGGTTAGAAATTGTTGATGTAGACGACAATTGTTTTACATGGCACGACTAGCGTTGACAAGAATAATTTTTTTAAAAAAATGATTTTTTCCCCTTGCATTTTAGTTGATGAGGGTCAGCAAGCCCTTGCCGGCGGTAGGTGGGGGTCAGACCCTCACCCAAGCCCTCACCAGATCTAGGTGAGGGCCACCTTTCATGCAATTGCCAAAGCCATGAAGGCCCTAGGCAAGGGCTGCAACCTTTACCAAAATGAAAGAAAAAAGAAAATAAGGAAAAGAAAAGAACAAATTTTTTTTTTAAAATACTATTAAAAATGTTAATGTCAATATATGTCATGTCACATATGATGTTGACATTCTTGTCAATGATTTCTTGCCGAAATTGGGCAATGGATTCAATTGTCATAAATGTAAAAAGTTTATGATTAAATTGATCCAATTAAAAAGTTTAAGACCGAATTAACACAAATACAATAATTTAAGACTTTTTTTTGGTACTTTTCCTCATTTTTTTATGGCACAGTAGTAGCTCACTAATGTGCTATAATTTTAAATCAAGAACAGGTCGATTTAAAAAGAAATTGAATCAGATCCATTGACACCCTTGCTATTGAGGTGGTAGTACACTGATCTCCTAATCTAAAATTTTTGAGTCACAAATATGGTGACTAGTTATAATCTTTGTCGAATATTTCATAATGAGTGTTAAATCATGATGATCATGCCTAGAGAAAGTAACCGTGCTAATTTACCCATATGCCGTTCTACCCATTTTTTCTTATAAAAACAATCAAAAAATGAATAAACATCAAATGTATAATTATGGAGGATATTAAAAAAAAAAAATTCTGCATAATTATCTTCTCCGCATACTTATCTTCTCTATGTTTGGTCAAAGTTCATACCGTATATTGAAGAATGAGTCAGCAGTACACCTTAGCAACCAAAAAGAATACGGAACAAGTGTACTCGACAATCACGAAACTCACCCACAAGACGCTTGTCCAACTTCTAAAGTTGACATTTCCTTCTTCCCTTCTTTTGCTGAATAAATATTTTCAATCACTACCGGTATACAATTCGCCATACTAATGAAAAATCAGTATATATAGTTTTTTTTTTTTTGGAGCAAATCAGTATATATAGTTTACAAGCATGCTTCTTCATTTCTCATTTTTTTAATGGTGATTCACTCCATCATTTGATGTAACCGCAGGTCCGCACGAGGTGTTGGATTAGGGCACACGGCAAGAGGGATTTTTTCATTAGTGCACGAACAGTTCATGATAGTCTAGCCTAGCACGAAACGATCATGTTTTATATATGCACGTTCCTAGTTCAAACTTCATTTGAAAATGACGTTCTCTCCTTTGACTATTGAGCCAGCGCTAATTAATCTTCACGATCTATGAATCTCTAACAGAGAAAGAAGAGATCAATTACAAATATGCGGTGAGAGAGAGAGAGAGAGAGAGAGAGAGAGAGAGAGAGAGAGCTAATGTAGGGGCATAGATGTCATTGAAGATATAATATCATGTAATGGGACTTGATGTCATTGATGATATAATATTATGCAATGGAGTTGATCAACTCAATAAAATTCCTAGGCCGGCTTTTTGACATGTAAGTTAGGCGAAAGAAGATCGCAAGGCGAAACAAGTTTTTATTTGGGGTTAAATTTGGCCAAGTATTTTACCGGCTCTTCCCAGTTGTAGTCGCCTTGTCCCAAATGATGAATACATTGAGGAAAACGACCTTGATAAACACATTGATTCTGTTGTCCTTTTCAGGGAGCGGAAGGGTCGACGCTTTTTGTGCAATCTCAATACAGGCGATGAGAGGAGTCCGCTTCCATCAATCCTGGGATTTGACGCTGCAGCAAAGGAAGTAAAAAACAGATGGAAAATGACATATTGGCAATGGAAGAGAGGCTTGGAACTATTGGTCCTTGTAAAAGATGCACGTGCATGAATTTCATCATGAGTGACACTACGTTTCGTAAGACTGATTTAAAACTTGACTTATCAAGTTGCGAGTTGGACCGTGAGTGGCTCTTTATATAAGGTGACAGTGCTCAAGAACCAATAATTATTTCATATGTCATTTAGTAGATCGATAATGGAAAATTGATCCTAGTATATCTATCGTTTTCCTTTTAGTATCAGCTATTAATTGGACACCGCCCCCCCTCTCTCTCTACCCCGTGCATTGTTTAGCTCAAATCGAACCATTAAATAAATTAATAAAGATAATTTGGCAAAGTAATTCAACTTGAACCAGTGGCTCATCTTTTACTTGTGTAGTATATTTGGAGGAGGTAAAGTTAGTTGGCATATTTACTCATAAATAAAGATTAGTATCTGAATCTTTGAAAACGATATGTTTAATTTCGAACAATTCAATGGGCAAAGATCATTCTATCGTTATTTCGACGCTGGAAAAGCTGCTTGTTTATTCACAGTACAAAGTATTTCAATCTTTCGCTCAGTTGCTTCCCATGCGTGAAACAAGAGTAAAGCTTGATTCACAGGGCAAGGGGTATGATCTTTGATTTGCTTTGAGAAAAAAGACAGAAGAGCTAGAGATATACCTGGTTAAAGTTCTTCTTCTGTTATTTTTGTTATGGAGGTCAAGTGGTGTACGGTTCAGTTTCGATTACTTGAACGGAAACAATACGATGATTTGGGATAATAACTAGGCCATATACAAGTATGTGATCTCCTTGAAAGGAAAGGGCGTAGGGGCCAAAAACCTACATTCCACCCACTCCTACGGGCTAGTTTTCATTTGTATCACTATGTATAGTTAAATGGCTGACCGGGTCATCTCGAAAGGCTCCAACAGCTTGAAACCAAAAGGAGGTTCCATCCCACGGACAGATTACTAATTAAAGACTGATTAATTAATTAGTTGAAAGGATTAGCTCGCCAAGTCGTTGACACACTTTCGGCTGGTCTATGGAGGAGCATCGGCGAAAATGACGACGACCTTTATGTGTTAAATTAATATTTTCGACAAAGAGGCGTAGGTTATGTCCTAAACAATGAAGACTGCGTGCTTATGCTTCGTAGAAATGGTCAAAATGTCCTAATAAAACCGTTTGTGTCTACTGTCGTAAGCTTAAGTTGTTGAATAGGGTAATTGTGCTCTCAATCTCTCTATGGTTGATTATTTAGAATTTTTCAAAATAATTAGCTATGATCTCACAATATTCTACTAAAATGATGTCTTCGATAGATGTGGCATATTCATAGGCTTTACCTACAATGAATGTCGCATGCATGAGACACTTACTTCGAATGACTGAATTATTGTGGGTATTATTTCCTGTAATTTATGAATGATGTGAGTATATATACACTTGGTGACATTCACCAACACAAATTAAAATTTGTAGCGATTTGGCATTCAGTAGCTAGAATTATACTCTTAATGGAAACTTAGAAATGCATCCAAAAACCTGACCCTTTATTCTAAACCTGTGGACCCGAACTTTCGTAATCAATGTATCCCCCGGATTTTGATTTGAGATACGGCATCAACGAATTCGAAAACCGAAAAGGCAATTCTTAATATTATGTGTGCACGTAACAACAAGAAGATAAAGAGCATCATCGGATCCCAAGACCCGCATCTGAACTGAGTGGAACGAGTCACGAAAGCTTCCAATGACATTGATTCCTGAAACGGTCCTCACGCATGGAAATCATAATCTATCCCATATTGAATTATTATAAGGTGCGATCCGACAATAGAGTTAGTAATTAATACTGTACACGCAACGGAAAGGTGCGAGAGTCCTTGGTGCATTACCGTCATTCGAGGGCCGGACATAAATTCTTTTATATCGTTCTTGCTCTCGACCGTTTGCTCAGTCGCAATACCGGCCGAATCTGTAGTCTTGACCTGGAGATAAATAATCACATTGCAGAGATCTCAATACATTCCCAGGGCACGCGCTATGATATGTTTTACTTGTTCACAAAGTAATTTCTACATTTGTTTATGGAATATGGAATTTATCACCGTCCCTTGTGGTAGTTTTAGCTAGAAGCGACAGGGAATGAGATGGAAGCAGACGAAAACTTTTTCTTTTCTAATTATCTAGAAGACCAGATGTTGAGATGGTCAGTCTATCTCAAATATGATGCTAATGGAGTAAAGAATTCCAGACAGATGATGTGGTGGATCGAATCGGTGATGTAACATCTATGCCCGGGTTTGTGTTTTTTTGGTCGGATGCTCAAATTCTATCTAGACGGTCGGGGCCAAATACTATGACGGGCGTGCTCCTCAATGTTGCTTGGAAAAATCTTCATTTCGGGCCAAGCAATTCGATTCTAGGACCTTCGACAAGAAAAGGGAAGTTTCGTAGTGCTTCCTAGATGCGTACAAAATTCATTACACTGTCCGCCCGAAAAAACCTTGGTCGCTCTGACTTCGTGATTTTCAAACCCGGGTGGGTGACGTCAGCCCAACCGCAAGCTGAGCACCGCGTTCCTTGTCGGCGTGCGGCTCCTGCAGTCCCACACGTTCAGATGGACATAGTCAACCTTTTCGGAGAGCAGGCTTGCGAGAAGTCTCTCACGCGCTCGCGTGACTACGTCATCTCCTCCTCCCCCTTATAAAACCCGCCCCATCTCATCACCATTCTTCACCGTTCTTCCCCACAGTCGACATCCCCAAGCCCTTCTCTCTCTCTCTCTCTCTCTCTCTCTCTCTCTCTCTCTCTCCCTCCGGCGAGAGAAGATTCAGATTTGCTGGAGATCGCTGACCTGCCCTAATAACATCGTTTGCTCAGAAACGAAAATCGGAAGCTCAGCTTGACGCAATCGCCTTACGACAGCGAGGACAAGGACAGAAACCATGAGGAGTCCCTTCTTCAATCCCTCACCTTCCCCTTCCCCCTCTCCTCTCAGATTCACCCCAGCATCCTCCCCCATGCGACACACCTTGTCCGAGTCCCTCGTCGAGGAGAACATCGACAGAGCCGAGTCCCTCATCGCCAAGTGGGACCTTTCCCGCCACTCCCCCTCCTCCTCCGCCTCCCTCTACCGCGACTGCCGCCCAGAGGCCAAGCAGTTCCTCAAGTCCGTCAGGGACTTGCAGGCCGCCATGCACTTCTTCGTCAAGCAGGACTCCGCCTCCGACAAGCTCGTCCGCCCCCAGTCCCTCATGCAGACCGCCATGAAGCGGCTCGAGAAGGAGTTCTACCTCATCCTCTCCACCAACCGCCAGTACCTGGACCACGAGTCGGTCTCGGCCCGCTCCTCGAGTGTCTCCGAGGGCTACGAAGATGATTCGGAAGACGACCTGAACTTCGCCGGCGACGGCTCGGAGTCGGCGGGGACGCCGGAGAGGACGTTGTCGTCGGCGACGGTGATGGCGGACTTGAAGGCCATCGCCGATTGCATGATCTCTTCGGGCTACGGCAAAGAGTGCGTCAAGGTGTACAAGATCGTTCGGAAGTCGGTGGTAGACGAGGCTCTGTACTGCCTCGGGCTAGACCGGACGCTGACTCACTCGCAGATACAGAAGATGGACTCGGAGGCTCTGGAGAAGAGGATCAAGTGCTGGCTGCGATCGGTCAAATTCGCGGTGACCACGGTGTTCTACGGGGAGCGAATCCTGTGCGACCACGTGTTCGCTTCCTCCCTCCCCATCCGAGAGTCCTGCTTCGGCGAGATCACGCGCGAGAACGCGGTAGCCCTGTTTGGTTTCGCGGAGAGCGTGGGCAAGTGCAAGAAATCCCCGGAGAAGATGTTCCGCTCGCTCGACTTGTACGAGGCCATCGCCAACCTCTGGCCCGAGATCGAGTCCATCTTCTCGTACGACTCGTCCTCCGCCGTCCGATCCCAGGCCGTCAACGCCCTCGTGAGGCTCGGCGACGCCGCGCGCCTGATGCTCGCCGACTTCGAGGTGGCCATCCAGAAGGACGCCTCCAAGGCAGCCGTCCCCGGCGGCGGGGTCCACCCGCTCACGCGCTACGTCATGAACTACCTCAACCTCCTCGCCGACTACAGCGAGATCCTCAGCGACATAGTCGCCGACTGGCCAGTCGATGCCGCCGTCCCCGACCTCGGCAGCGACACGTCGCCGATCTCGGCGCGGCTCGCGTGGCTCGTGCTCGTGTTGCTGTGCAAGATCAACGCGAAGGCCGAGCGGTACAAGGACGTGGCTCTGTCGTACCTGTTCTTGGCCAACAACCTCCAGTACGTCGTCGTCAAGGCCCGGCAGTCGAGGCTCCAGTACCTGCTCGGGGAGGAATGGTTGGCGAAGCAAGAGGCGAAGGTGAAGCAGTACGCTGCGAACTACGAGAAGATGGGGTGGAGCAAGGTGCTGGCCTCGCTGCCGGCGGCGGCGGAGATGCCGGTGGACCACGCGAAGGACACGTTCCGCAGGTTCAACGCGGCCTTCGAGGAGGCGTACAAGAAGCAGGCCGGGTGGGTCGTGGCCGACCCGAAACTGAGGGACGAGATGAAGGTGTCGCTCGCGAAGAAGCTGCTGCCGAGATATCGCGAGTTCTACGAGAAGCACGCGGCGCCGCTGAGGAGGGACACTTTCAGGGAGGGGATTGTCAGGTTTGCCCCCGACGATTTGGGGAATTACCTCTCGGACCTATTTCACGGGCCCGAGGGCTCGGGGAGCTTTTCGTCCGGGCATTCGTCCTCGTCCTCGACGGGCTCGTCGAAGAAAGGGCGGAGTCATTGATCCATTGATCTGACGTGTACAAACGTTTGAGATGTATAGAGACGGAATAGTTTGTGATGTTGAAAATTTGTTATTCTTGGATTCATCGATCACTCGAATTTCCTATTTTCCCAGTTTTTTTTTTTGATAAATCGATTTTATTAACAAAACACCTCAAAATAGAGAGAGTAATCCATACTATATACACAACGAATCACATACTAACCACTCAATTCCCAATTCCAATATGAAGTTTATATATCAATTGATGCACACTTGTTGATTGAGCGACTATTGAGAGGAGAGAGGCCGGTTTGGTTCTTTCTTTGAAGATATAAGAGCCATTCTAAAGTTTCTAATTCTAAAAAAGGTTAAGTTGACATTTCATAAAATTTTGAGGGGCAACAAAAACAATTAACAATATTTCATTAACTTGTCGAAAGTTGTGTGCCAAGAAAGCATAAAAACTCAAAAGTACCTTAGGATTTGCAGCTTTTACAAAGTTCACTTCTGTCTGAGATGATTTTTTTTTTAAAATCTTCCCAAACACTCAAATTTTGGACCTAAGGGGCTTTTGGTGGGAACTCCTTTCCCAAACGGACCCATATAACCCATGTGACATGAGCATTCTAATCTCTGAGTGTATGATCAGTCTGATGAAGCTTCAAAACAGCAGTTGGGGAATCCTGAATTTTCCCCTTGAGCATTCTGTACTTTCGTCGCAAACCCGTTATGCAGTGCCAAGGAAGATGAGAAAAATGCCGAAAGAGACAAGGGCTCTCACAACCTTGTCTCTAAGCTCATCCCAAGCACTTGCACCAGAGAACGCTCCAATGGGTGTCAAAAGTCAAGAGCACTCTGTCAGGAACAGAGGAATAGGCTGCTGAGCATGACAAAGGCTAGCCATCTCAGTGTTTGAGAAGAGGCCTTAAGGAATGCAATTAGCATGCCAAAGAAAGGAACATTTAGCACCCCCGATTACATGCTTTATAAGTTTCGTAAGGATCTCTAAGCATCAAGATTTTCCTCCAAATGAAGGATGATGAGTCAGCTGATATTGGCAGAGTCTAAAATGATTTTGCCCTGCTGTCTGTAAATTTCCAACCAAGCAACCCATATACACCCACCAGCTCAAGCAAAAATTAGCCAAGTACAATGCATAAAACAAGTTTCATTCCACCAAATGATCCTTTGAAGACCCAATCCTCCTTTCTTTAGGAAGATAGATAGTGGTAAGACACACCTTAACTCCTTCGGCAGATGTACTATCACCCGTAAAAGCTTGTATTTTCTACTCAATTATCTTGATGAATTTTTTCAGGCAAATTGAAGACATTGCACTAGAAATTCGCAATGCTTTGGGTAACGGAAGTCTACCAGCAAAAGTCAGTTTCCTAGTAATCCAGGTTTTAAACGCGTTACTAGTCTGTCTATCATAGGCCTTCATTCATTTTCAGTCAATTTTTCAGTCACTAAAGGAACTTTCGAGAATCTCACAGGGAGTTGGCCAGCTTTAACACGTGAAGCATCCAAACATTTCCATAGGTAACTCATCAAAAACACTAGAGAAATGGATCTCGGTCATGGCAGGATTCAGAAGTTGAAACCAGAAAGAGATCTGAACTTGTCAAATACGAATCATAAAGAAAGCATCGACTGCTTGTCACCATTAGGAAATATCAGCAAATCATCCGCAGAATAGTACCGAGTCAAATGAGCCTTCCGGCATAAAGGATCAGCAAGCGGACAATCTTTTTTTCTCCCACTTTCGTTAAACTGTTCTAGATATTAGGCCTAATCTTCGAAGAAAGCCCGCCCATCTAATCAAATTCATGTGGGAAATTTGTGGAAGGATCCGTTAAGAGGTCCCGAACTCGAAGATCTCTTTCCAATCAGTAGGTAAATATTCTACTGAAAGTTGTATCAATTCCACGAACTCGGTGTTAGATTACCTGACGTCCGTAAAGAGTCTGTCATCTTTTGCAGTTGGCGGTGGATTTGATTAGCCCAGAGTATGATCCAGGCGAGTATGTAAGGGCACATCATACAGTCCCTTCAGGTTTCCGGAATCATGAGGCTGAAAAAAACTAGAGAATCTATCATTTATCTGGGTCAACGAGCTTGTGGTTTTGTCATTTATGTGGGTCCTGTGCATTTTTGAGTGATGGATGGGCTCCCAAGGAAAACCAGGCCCAACATGCTCAGATAATATTTGTTAATCTCAACACCTATCCATATTATTCCATGTCGTTGAAAACTATTCTCAACTTTTATCACCATAATATCTAAATTCTCAGCTAGATCACTTCCATTATATTTCTACATTAGTTCAATCAAGTTTTTTGCATCGACCCATTTGTTGGGATAGTAACATTGGTTATTTGACCTGCCGTATGATTTATCTTGCGTTTCTCTTTCTCTTTCTCTCCGATGTGAAAGAAGAAATGCTTTTGATATAAGAATCTCTGATATTTGTGAAGGACATTTCAAAAATCGAACAATGTCATAGTCATTTTCCTTTTATCTTATTATAGTTGTGATAGAGTGTACAATCATTTCTCTATTAAGAAGACTGAAATTTGTTATTCAAGTTTATGATGTCTATTCTAAATATTCAAATGAGATGACTCCATTGCGCTGTTTCCCAAAGAAGAAAGGTTGCTTTCTGTGTTGGTATATTCTGAAAGAGTTATTAAGTATAAAAAAACTGTCGCTTAAAAAAATTAACCATTTGACTTTCCGGTAATTTGTCGATAACTCAGTGACACATTTAGCAAATTACCAACTCTTTTTGATAGTTTGTAGAGTATCAACTTGTCTTACATTCTATCAATTTTTATTTACTTTTCTCATTACAGCTTAAAATTAGCAACTATTATATGAATTTACCGATCTTTATTTAAATGATTTACCAACAAGTTTTCTATTAAATTACCATCTAACTTTTCGGTTATCAACTTTTGTGTAAGTTGCTTCAATTTTATATGATACTTTTGTGTATCAGCTTTCTTATCGCTTACCAAAGTTAATCTATCATTTCTTATAAGAGATAATAAATTTGAAGTAGTAGTAAGTCATGCAAATAAAAGCTGGTAAGTTAGTAAAAAAGTTGATAATTTGCAAACTACAAGGAAAATGTCTAACTCATCAAACATTTTGTTTTTTTTACCAATAGTTATCTAATACTTATGAATATCGATTGAAATTTAACAGCGTAAAAAAAGTACTTTTTTGGACAAGGAACAATAAAATTCAGTCGATCCGGTGACATCGTCTAAGATTGCATTCTTAGAATATTAATGCTGTTGGTGACATTTCATTGATCTTTTGGAGGAAAGTGAAAAAACAACGGAAGGATGGAGAAGAGGAGAAAGCTTACCAAAAAAGAGAAAACTGCGAGAAGATAATATAAATAGAGATGTATGACAATGAGGTGACCATATTAATTCATCATTTAATAACCATGTCATAAGGAAATTAGACTAAAGTGACCACATTATTCCATCCATTTTAATTAACCGTTTTGGTGGTTGAATACTATTTTTGAGTGCACATTTATTTCCATCCATTTACGTGATGATTCAATGGACAAAGCATCAGTAAGTAGCTCGTGCCCTAGCGTGCATATGTCCCAAGCGATGGTTGCCGGCCATTAATTAACTTAACTATAATTGTGCAGATGAATCTGTCCTGCTCGAATAGCCGGTTTTCATAATCCAATGCATTAAAGTTGCTCTTACTAGTCAAGGATTAGTTTCGTTTTGAATGTTATTGGGTCTGTATAGTTATTATAGGGAATTCATCTCCTCTAAACTTAGTCTGATGAACCAACCGGAATTGTACGAAAATTAAGTTGGAATTTAAGTTTAAGTACACAAACCCTAGTTGATATAACACAACGTGTCAAATAATTTTCCCTCCCATGAACGGAGTATCCAATTCATTCAAAAAAATTGGTGCAGAAAATAAGGGTGCGAACGATAATCATTTTATTTCCAAATTCTATTTATGGCCAAAAATAGATTTTTATTTTTATTTTTATTCAATGGATGGGTTTTTGAGCAAAAATTACATTTGATAACGACATAAAATTTCTGTTCTTGAATAGAAATTCATTTGATAGACCTTCTTAATATCTCCCTCCTGGGTGGGTGGTGAACGGCGGGCGATGGGCGGACGACTGACTAGCAACAATGAAGGTGAGCAATGAGAATCATTTTTATCTTTTATTTCGATCCATAAATAGAATAGTAGAAAATTTCTACTTCTCTATGCTATTCCAAACTTATTTCTAAGCTAAAAATTTCTCTCAAAAATAGAAAAATGAAATTGCGTGTGTTACTAAATGGATTTCTGTTCTAAACATATTTTCGAAAAAAAGAATAGAATGATTATCATTTTTTTTGGTAAAGAAAATAGAATGATTATAATTCGCGTCCTAAATGTGCAAGAATATTTCCTTCCTCGAAGTTAAGTTTGTTATGTAACTTAAAATTATTTCATCTGTCTATAATTTCAAAAAATTCATAAACCTATTACATTAGTATCAATTTAGTCCTAAACATTTCAATTGAACTAATTTAGTCTTAATTTTTTTTTACATTGACACCCATTAAGTCCATCCGGCTAATTTATGCTAGAAATTGCTAATATGGACTCTAGTCATTTTACATGGCAAGACCGACACTAACGTAGACATTTTTATTTAATATTTAACTATTTTTTTAAAGTTTTCAATTAATTTTTTCTTTCCCTTTTTCTTTTTCTTTTTTTCCTATTTTCCTTATTTCCTTATTTTCTTTCTTCCTTATTGTCCTCCGCCAACCTCTAGGATAGTTGGCAAGGGTTGGGCAAAGCCACCTCTTGCCAAACCCGACGAGGGTTGGCGAGCATGGGAACACCCTCGCCAATCTCACTTGGACAAGGCCCCTCACCAGATCTGGCAAGGACGGCCTTGATCTCTTCATCGAGCAACTTTTCCAGCTACTTGCTCCCTATAAATTTTGCGGCTCTTGTTATGCTTTGAAAGCTGGTCAGCTCATTGATTATTGTCTTCTTTGGAAGCCAAACGGGTAGATTCAAAGCTGTAGCTCGATTGTTGCTTGACAAGGAGAAAAGAGGCTCAAACTACACTAAAGGAGCAGGAGGCTAAGAAAATTGATGTCCATAGAAAATTATTCCACGGACTTATTATTTGGATAATACGGTGCATAGAGCCAATTGCAAAGGAAAGAACTTTAATCTTTCTGGTACATCTAAAGTCTCACTATCTTTTATCACGTGATTAATCTGGCTAGAAGCCTTATTCTAAACAACATAATACCTCCGCTCATATCTTGGCAAAGCGTTCTCTGATCAAAGGCGATCTTTTGACTTTGCATGGCCATCTTTTGGGTTGTGTGATTGGCATTGGCATGCACCTTTATTGGTGTTAGGTGACACAACCTCTTTCGCGCATCATCAATGGTCCTCACGCATTCTTTTTCCTGGTACAGAGACGATGATACGTCTACCAATAAGGGATGAAATAAAGGTTCTTTTGTTTTGCCGGCCAGCGGAAGAGACATAATGATATATAAAGCCGGGCAACGTTGACTCCACGCTCGTGAACCTTCAAGTTAGTTGACGACTTGACAGGAGATCGTCACGCCATATCCACCAAGAACATCTTAATTATGCCCTCCCACCTAACTCAACGTTTCTGCGGGCGATCCTCCCTCATTCAATGCATTCACACGTATAATGGAGAAACAACTGGACTCGAGAAGAGTAGAATCCACTTGCAGAAGAAGCTCAGATTTCGTGACTCTTATCAAGAACAGCTTATGATTTGATGGGATGTCATTAGAGACATAATTCTGTGTAGATAGAGTCGAAGAACATGCATGAATCATGTCGGAGATGGAGAGATGTTCTTCTACGTAGGGTTTGGCCAAGTGGGTCAATTCCCCAAGAGTTATCAAGTGCCTTGTTCCGATCACAATCTTTTTCCAATTCCATGCGTGCATGAACAGTAATTAAGCACGAGAGAACCGGGATAGGCACAGTGCACTTAATTGTTAAGAAGCATCTGAACACGAAGTCACCTGAGACTTTACTTATTATATAGATTATATATCTTGGCACGCCTTTTTTTTCATAAAATATATCTAGTTGAATGCCCGGTTGATATAGTGAAGGTGTTTAAGAGTGAGAAAATTGACACTTGTTCAGCGTCTAATTTGTTAACCAGTGCCATTCGGAAATTTTATCTAGCATAACTTCAATAGCTGATAATGCTCGTATATGGAATTATTCCATACTACATATGTGTAGACCAACCACGTTTCGTTAACGAGGAGATAGCAAAGCAGTGGGGTTGATTATGCTTCCATGAGTTTATTTATAGCATTAATGGTATCATGTGATTGGCTCGGCTTGTTCGGTTCCATCTAGAATAATTCAATGGAGTCAACCATACTTCCAACATTGATTGAGGTCCCGCTTATCATTCTATGGCCAGCAGCAGCCTACTATTTCCTGTGGAGGGAAGAGCTTCAGTAATTCGTGCGTACAACCACGCAAACCAACACCCCCTCCCCGGCGGGCCTGCGGCGGGGGTGAAAATTACCCGCTGGTCATCTGTACTTGACAACATTAATTAGTGCAGCTTCTTCTTTAGTCTTATTTCATAGTTTGTCACATTATTTTTCACTTTTTATTTTGTCACAGGATCTAGCGTGTTTCATTGATTGTAGGGGTGTGCAACAAAGTCAGGCATCATCAAACCAGGCCTTACCCGAAAATGACGGTTCCCCTAAGAACTGGTCCAGTTTTCTATTATAGGTGTGGAACTACTCATCCACCCAAACTGAACCGTATATGTGTGTGTGTGTGTATACATACATATTTCTCATTTTTAAGTTTTCATTTTTCATAACAAAATTCTAGTTTTCCTCTTCATCTCTCTCCGCCTCTTACTTCACTCATCTCGTGCCCTCGCCTCCCTTTGTCACTTTTGCTCTTGGTGGCTTTCGGCCTCATCAACCCCTTCCTTACCCTTGCTCTAGATCACCTTCAGCCTGGTCGATCCCTCGATCACCCTCGCTCTCATTTGTCTTAGGCCTCCAATCTCATTGCTTGCTCTCAAATCTCATGCCTCTTTCGAAGTGGGGACATTTCGATTGGTTTCATGGACCCACTGGGGAACTAAATCACCAATGGGCGATTCCCAATTCTAGGGTGGGAATTATTCGCTTTAGAACCAATTACTCCTAGTTAGTTGAACTGAGATGACTTATTTACTTGATGAGCAAAGGTAGGAATACTATTTTTGATTTCCTAAATTTACATATTAAGTGATGTCATAAATAGCGAATTGATACTTAAATAAGTAAATCATATCCAATGTCTAATAAATGTTGTCATATGTAGTTATTATTATATTAATTTAAATCCGCCTTAATAAAATGAGCTTTATTAGTTTTTGATAGTGTTGAGCCAGTTAGTTTTCGATAGTGTTGAGTCGGTTGACACATTTGTGACACAAACATGATCTATAACATAAACTGAAATGATTCGAGTCAGAGTTATTTAATCCTTGACTTGTGTCATGTGGTGTTGTGATCAATTTAAAATCGTTTCTTCACACACCTTATAATAGTGCATGTTGAGTATATGTAAGAGATCAATTCATGCTTTCTCAATAACTTTTTATAAATTTGGCTGTTGAACTTTTTATTAGGCAATTGCACTGGCATGAAGGGGATGGCATTTCTAATTCAAACCAACCAATAAATGCAAGTTATGATGATCAACTTCTAATTGGTTTCCATGTCAATAATTTTAAATAAATTAACAGTAATTTTTGGACATGTAGACAGATTTGAGATAAGAGTGAAAGTTAAGAATTTTTTGTGACATAAAAAAAATAATTCAGAGCAGAATTGGAATTGAATCCAAAGGTTGGAGTTTTATCAGTTGGACCAAAGAAGTAGGCTATAAAGAGGATAAATTTCTATGATTCAATTTCAGTGTATTGAAATATTATATTCGTCGACAAGACAAGTCAAGCCGTGGGACTCGGCCAGTCAGCACTCTGCCATAATCTGACTGATTCTCCAATTTGATAGCGAGTCTACGTCAATCCATTTTGCCGGCGGAAATCTGCTTTTGTCAACATAAACCCCACTGAGCCAGGACAAAGACTCCGTCCAAAAAAATAAAAATAAAAAAAACGTAGGAAAAAGACAAATGAAAGAACTGAAACCCGCCGCTGATAATAGAACAAGCAACGCACAATCCAGATTCAAGCGACTCACACTTACGTGATCGGATCAATATCAGTTCCGTTTGAAAGCTAGGGATAACTCAAATTTCATGAATAAATCCGGTCTTGAGCGGCTAAGAATACAAAGCAACGTCATAAGCTATTTAGACAAAGTGAGTCGCATGTTCAGAAATCCGATAATAATATTTGCTCTAGTAGGTAAGTAGGTTTTGTAAAAGGGAAGAGACCACCGAAAACCTTAAATTTTGTCCAAAGTGACAAATTTACCCAAGTTTTTTTTTTTTTTGTGATACGAAAAATCTCAAACTTTACAAACTGTGATACATTTACCTTATTAAAGGTATTTTCGTCTTATTCTTTCTGTTTTTTTTTTCTTCTTCTCTCTGCCGGCCCCGACGGAGGGAAGCCGGCGCTGGCGAGGGGTGCCATCGCCCGATGCAGGCAAGGGCAGCCCTCGTCGGTGTCGGGCGAGGGCCTCCCTCGCCAAATCTGGCAAGGGCACCCCTCGTCGGCGTCCCGCGAGGGCCTCCCTCCCTAGATTTGGCGAGGGTCTAGCGAGGGGTGCCCTCGGCTGCGTCGAGCGAGGGCACCCTCGCCGGCGTCTCACGAGGGCCGACCTCGCCTGACGCCGGTGAGGGCCGCCCTTGTCCAACGCCGGCGAGTGCAGTCCTCACTGGACGCCGGCTTCCCTCTGCCGGAGGCAGCGGAGGGAAGAAAGAAGAAAAATAAAAAAAGAAAAAAGTTTTTAAAGTAAAAAGACCAAAATGCCCCTATGATTTAGGGTAGATGTGTCACACAAATGAAAGTTCATGGTTTTTTGTATCACAAATGAAAGTTTAAGGTAAATGTGTCATAGTTAGCAAATTTCGAGGTTTTTCATGTTACAGAAAAAAGTTTTGAGTAAATTTATCACTTTAGATAAAGTTTAGGGTTTTCGGTGGTTTTTTTCCTTTGTAAAACCAACCTCGGCATCAGCTAGCATCATTCAAGAAAGTTTTTGTGCTCGTTGCAGCTCCTCGATCACTTCAGTACATTGACATGAGTATTTGATCGTTGATATTATCAAACTAAGTTCCTACTTGAATTGACCTAATGAATCAAGTAGCGGGAAGACTCAGTTTGTAGAATTCGTAGGTCTCTTCAATACTAAATTCAATCGAAGTGAAACCCAGTCCCACATTCAACTGTGCATTTGCAGCAGTCCGACCAAGTTGCGTATTTTTCTTAAGGATACCGTTGCTATTTAGCCTTTCCCCTAGATATAAACTGCAAACTTTAATAACCTCAAATGGAGATACTTACCGTAAATTCTCAATGACAAATCTGCAGTAATTAACTTTCGCAATATGGTACAATCAGTTAGCATTATGATCAAAAGAAAAGTTGGCGTATGTCCACATACAGAACCTAATTTCCAGAGCGTTTGGGTACTCTGGGCAACATGCAAATCGCAGCGGCAGCTGCTTTTGCCAAACTTTTTATGTCCTCCTAAATAATGCGTACATGGGAGCTAACTTTGCGATTGCAACACCTACCTCCATCTTCCAATTAATGAGGATACCACTTCTGGATAAGACGCTAACTGTGAACCATAATGACTTGCTATTTAAGTTATATTTGGCTTCGAACTGTCTATTGTGTGGAAAGCTGACCCGCACTGTTTTCCGGCCCCCCAATGAAAAAGAAGTATCATAAGGAAGTCATCAGTGAATTCAGATTATGTTCTTTTAATGAAGGCTCCAATTATGCACAGTAGTGTTCTGTTCTGCAAGTTGAGAAGAGGGTGTCTTAGGCTTGCGCTCTATATATATGGGCAAGCTTTCTTGCTTATCTTGCCCAGGCATTAGTCCGCATCGTGATTTCTCTTGAAGCGCTCGAGAAAGCTGTGTGACCTTTGATGGGGTTAATGTGAAGTGCACTGGCTCGTTGACCACTGTGCTCTCACACGCACTTTGATTTCTCGCCATTCTGACAAAAGTAACGCGATGTTTTTCCACTTTCATCTTCCTCATTAAGTGCTTCCTTTAAATTCTCACCTGACATTCGTACGTCTTCTCTCTCCTTTGGCCTTCTGCATCTCTCTCTCTCTCTCCCTCTGGTTGTGTGAGTGAAGATGGAGCTTCTCTTGATGCTTTACCTTGTCCCTATTTTCTTCTCCTTGCTCATCTTATGGAGAAAGATTGATGAGAGGAGGGACAGAGAGTGCTACATACTAGATTACCAATGCTACAAGCCAACCAACGACCGGATGCTAGACACCGAGTTCTGTGGCGAGATCATCAAAAGGACCAAGAACCTTGGCCTCCTCGAGTACCAATTCCTCTTGAAAGCCATTGTGAGCGCGGGCATTGGCGAACAGACCTATGCCCCGAGGATCATGTTCTCAGGCCGCGAAGACAACCCGACGCTGGACGACGGCATCTCCGAGATGGAAGAGTTCTTCCACGATAGCATCGACAAGCTCTTGGAGAGGTCTGGCCTATCTCCCACCCAAATTGATGTGCTTGTGGTCAATGTGTCCATGCTCTCTACAGTCCCTTCTTTATCTGCTAGAATTGTGAATCACTACAAAATGAGGGAGGACATTAAAGTGTTTAATCTCACTGGAATGGGGTGTAGCGCCAGCCTAATATCGGTTGATATCGTTAGGAACGTCTTTAAGTCCCAAAAGAATAGGTATGCTCTAGTCGTCACATCGGAGTCATTGAGCCCCAACTGGTACTCGGGCAACGACCGGTCGATGATCCTAGCCAATTGCTTGTTCCGGTCTGGTGGGTGCGCGATCCTGTTATCGAACGATAGGGCCTTGGCAGATCAGGCCATGTTCAAGCTCAAGTGCTTGGTGAGGACCCACCACGGGGCGAGGGACGAGTCGTACGAGTGTTGCATCCAGCAGGAGGACGCGCAAGGACGCATAGGGTTCCACCTCGGGAAGACCCTCCCGAAGGCGGCAACCCGGGCACTCGTTGACAATCTCAAGGCGATCTCCCCCAAGATACTGCCGATCGGAGAGCTTGTCCGCTTCGCGGCAGTCTCTATGTACCGAAAAATGATGAACCAGAACTCGACCAAAGGATCAGGGCCAAGGCCAGTGTTGAACTTCAAGAGGGGGGTGGACCACTTTTGCATACACACAGGTGGGAAGGCCGTGATCGATGGCATCGGGGTAAACCTCAATCTGAGCGAGTACGATCTTGAGCCGGCTAGGATGACGCTCCATAGGTTTGGGAACACATCGGCGAGTAGCTTGTGGTATGTCCTTGGATACATGGAAGCAAAGAAGAGGCTGAAAAAGGGTGATGAGGTGTTCATGATAAGCTTTGGTGCTGGATTTAAATGCAACAGTTGCCTATGGGAAGTGGTGAGAGATTTAGGAGATGGTAACGTGTGGAGTGATTGCATCGATAGTTACCCGCCGGAGTCCATTGTTAATCCTTTCCTGGAGAAGTACGGCTGGATCAGGGACGAAGACCCAAGCACCTTCAAGATGCCTTAGTGATATCGAAGTCCTATGGTCGTCCTGAAACTTTCCATATGTTCTTTCTTCAATGTCGCTTTGCTCTAATTCTATTCCTGGTACAACGTTCTATTCTTCTTGGACGTTTTTTATTTTTCCATATGGACAATCAAATTTGAAAGGGTTGTTTGCAATACCAAAACTATTACTATTCATTTTGGTGAAAGAGAATTTTAGAGAAAAAAAATGTGTCATTCATTCAATAAATAAGTTACCATGTATGCCGGATCAAGACATGTTGTATTGATAAGTTGCCATACATGTCAGATCGGAACATGTTGTATCGAGTGGTCAATACTAGAAAATAGGTACAAGTGTTTTCTCTTTCTGGGCTCGTGTTTGCTATAATACAGGTTCTTTTTGCGTTTCAAGAAAAAGAAGTCCCTCCATGTGAATTCTGCATGATTAATCCCTAAGGACCTTTTGTTACTCCCAATAGAGAACCGATCAGAGCAGACGGGCTTGAGCGAGCCGGACTGCGTACTGCCTATTGGGCCTCAAAGTCCTTGATCAAGTCCCATCCAGTCTCGCCCAATTTTTACAACAACACTTTAATCTTATTCACGAAATTATCGGGTTGAGGCGGCCCGAGCAAGCAAACTTTCCAGTGCTTAAAGAAAGAAATTATTTGCATAGACTCTTACAATTTGTGTCATCAATAGGCACCTGGGCCCATTGGTTGAGGTTCAGTTTTAGAAGCGGCGTCTCGGATCTACCGACGAAAGGGACCAAAAAAAAAAAGTAGGACAGGAAAATAAATTTTTTAAATAAAAAGGAAATAAGATGGTAGTAGTAAAACATGGATAGGATGATTAATGGAAGGGGCCCAATAAGAGAAATGGGCTTCCTGGGGGCGATTGAAGCCATTCTCTATCACAAAAACGGGGCCCACCACGAGCCCGTACATGAGTTGATGGCCCGACTCTGTTCGGTCGCCGTCAAAGGAAAACGACTGGGACGAACGAGCATTTTGGCTGGCTGGTCGGAGCACTCACTCCTTAATTTGCGTCTCCTGTGTTGATCCATAGTATTGCCTCTCTAATTACGCACGCCATGAATGGAAAATAGATCCATCTTATTATCGTTCAACTACCTGAATCTTTTAATGTGTAGGGGGGGACATATGTACCGTGTCAGAGACGGGGACCGGAACTTAAATGGCGGAAGGTTCCGAACCCCGTGAAATTAAGAAACATGAAGAAAAGTCGGCTTCCCTTCTTTTATTGCGATGGAGACTCATGGGCGTGGGCGTAATCGGACATGACTAAGTAAGGATGCTCAAACCGGTCTGTGATATCATGGTAATGTGACATGTTTTAGACACTATGTAACTGAACTAATTAACTTTGTTTTACTGAAATTTATCCTACAATGAGATATCCTTTGTCGAAAGTTGTTCTTTGATTTTTCAATTGAGGGGAACGGGTTCTATGGCAACTCCGGAAGAGAAAAAAGAAAATCCAAGTAAAGAAGGATACCGACTTGAATTCGAATGGCATTGTACAAACGATGATACTTGGAAAATACAAACTCTATAACGATGCAACACCCAGGAAAAAGTACACGTCTGAAATTAATCGACGAAGTGAGTATGGAAAATAAAAGTATAGTGCAAGAACTTAATAGTAACTGAAAAATAGTAAATTTATTTGATTTGTGTAGAGGGTTTTAATAGATAGGCCGGTATTTATAGGGGTGGTGCCATAATTGCTCTCAAGCTATTATTCTGCAGTTATGCCCGTGTTCTTCTATCTCAAAATTTTCGTGCCTATGTTCCTATGATGTCACCATCTTGTTTTCAAGTGGTTGTTCCTATAAAAACACATGCTATTTGATCCATGATCATAGTTGCTCCATTCTCCAATGGTTTCAAACTTACAACCATATCTTAATGCGTTTTTTCCAATATTTTGATAGCTCATTGATCTTTGTCAATCAGTATTCTTATCGATTATCCTTATACATTCGTCATCGTATATTCACAACATATTTGTGACAATTATTTATATGCACTAGCATTGATATCGATTGGTCATGTGTCTAACAACACTTACTGCTTTATTTGAGTATCGACAACCCGGCCACTTTTTTGGTGCAAACAAACTTACATGGACTTGCCATACAATAGTCGAAAACTCTAATAATTGAAGTACAACAAACGTGGATGTTCAGTTAGTTCTAAGCTACAATTTAGCGACTTGGTAAGTTGTGGTTAAGACGATGTCGTCTCTCGAGTGGATGGACACTTGATCATTAACTCAGAAATAAATAAAGTTAATGTAAATTGCGTGGAAGAAACGTAAGACCACAGTCCGACCAACATGCATTTTCAGTTGGTACTCTATTATCGTGTCCAAAGCGTGAGATATATCTTTACAGGTCATTGGCTCGGCAATAAATATAGTTGGTGTAAATTGCGACGAAGAAACACATGAGCTACAACCAGATATGATCATCACCTTATCGGCAATAAATAAAGTTGGTGTAAATTGCGACGAAGAAACGCATGAGCTACAGCCAGATATGATCATCACCTTTCGGTGATCACTTTCGTCTCGAAAACTACATCCTAACGATCCCTGACAACAATGAAGATTATGTCCGCAATGCTGCTACTCCTGTTGAATAGAATAAGGTTTGTTTAGTCCATGATCGTGACCCATCGCAAGTGCGGGGAGGGAACTGAATTAGCGTTGGTGTTTATGGTTGACCATAGCCTAATAATGATCTCTACTGGTTTTAGGTTCCCTAGTCACTTAGGCCCTGTTTGTTTAAATTTGTTTTCATTCTCCGAAATACAAATTTTTGTTCTTTTGTTTCGGAGAACAAAAAAAGAATAGAAACGCGTTTGTTTACACTTTTATTTCGGTATTTTTTTGTTCCGAGAATAAATTTGGAACAAAAACAAGAAATAGAAAAAACTTGTTTCTTATTCCCAAGAACAATTTCGAGAAACATTTTTTTTTTCCTTTTTCTTCTTCTTTTTTCTTTGGTAGGTCGCTGGCCATGGCTGAGGCCAGTGACCAGCCAAAAGGAAGAAAAAAAGGAAAAATTAAAAATTAAAAAATTAAAAAATTAAAAACAAAACCAAAAAACAAAAAACAAAAAAAATTATACAAGTTTATCAAACGTATTTCTGTTCTTTTTTTATTACGAAACATAATTTTCGTGCAATTACTAAACGCGTTTTTCTCGTTCAAAAATTATTCCCTGAACAGTAGTTTTTTCTATTTTTGTTCCATGTAACAATTTTGAACGCAAACGTTATCAAACGCGCCTTTAGTGTGTTGCCGTGGATAGTGAATTCTCAGCATGAAAACAGATCAAAGCGCGAAAGAAATAACTCTCGGAATCGCATAGCAAATCAGTTTTAGGAAATCACGCTCTAAAACCCAATGATGAAGAGCAAAAAATCGTTCGCATATTGAGTAACGTGTTAAAATTAACTTGTTTCTAAGAAAGAGAACAAACGTTCCCTCGCTTTCATTCCAGCTGATTTCCATTGACCATCACGAGGACATCAGTGGAGTTTTATCTTTCTTGGGAAGATAAAACAACATTATCCCCGCGAAGAACCACATTTCAATCTTGGTGATCTGGCTAAGGTCATTAAAAGTTTTATATGGCTGGTGAGTTCAACAAAAGAGAGTTGTTAATTTCTGACCGCATTTAATCACGAATTGCATTTAATGAGTACAAAAAGATACAAATTGATTGCAATAAAATATAATGATAGATTGTATAATCATCGGAAAATTACCCAAAAAAAGTTATAAATCTATTATAATTATGTTAATTCGATTATAAACTTAGTTTTTTATCATTTCAATACAAAACTTTTAGCAATGGTGCCGATTTAATCCATCCGACCAAATTTGGCCGGCTAGCATTGACGTGGACACTAGTGGACAATTTTTTTTTGGTAAGGTGTGGTGGACAATTTTTTTTTTTGAATTTTTTTATTTTTAATTATTATTATTTTTTTTAATCTTATCTCTCTCTCTCTCTCTCCTTCTTCTTTTGACAACTGGCCAAAGGGGAGGGTCGGTTGCTTGACTCCGGTGGTTCGCCAATGGCGAGCTTGCCTCACTGTAGTTGGTGAGTGCGAGCGCGCCCTTGCCGGATCTAGCGGGGGCTCGCCCAACTACCCTTGCTTAGATCCAGTGAGGGTGAGCCCTGCTATCGCCGGGCGAGCATAGAGAGAAAGAGAGATAGGGATGGGAGTCCAAAGAAGAGTCAAACCAAGGGCTTCTTCATTGTCATGAGCTCGAGGTTGTCCATGTTCGGCAATGCCGTCCATAGATTCATCAATGGGTACTCCTCGCTCCTTCTTTGTCTTCTTCGTGTCTCACCCAACGATAGTGAGGCTCACCCTCACTAGTGGCTGGCAAGCTCACTCTCACCCAGATCTGGCGAGGTGAGCTCACCCTCGTCTAGTGACAGTGAGGCGAGTTGGCCATTGGTCGGTTACCTAAATTTGACGATCGACCCTCCCCTCTGGCTAATTGCTAAAAAAGAAGGGAGGAGTGGGGAGGAAGGAGGAGAGAGAGGGGAGAGAAAGGAAGAAGAAGAAGAAAAGACTAAAAACATAATTAAAAATTATTAAAAAATTATTCGTTTGCATCGGCCGGCATCCATGCCAGTGGGCCAGCCAAATTTGGTTGGATGGACTAAATTGGTACAACTACAAAATATTTACGATTCTATTGATTAAAAAAATAAGTTTATGACTTAATTGACATAATTGCAATAGATTTAAGATTTTTTTGATAATTTTCCGAATAATCATCAGTGGACACTAGAAGTTTACTCTACATTTTGCGCTAAATGCAGCGAACAATGCATCTTGAATATAGTGATTAGTTACTCAAAAATTAAGACGCAAGATTAGTCAGCTATTTTCGAGAGCTGGGATTGAGTTCCTCCGGAAAGATATGCGCTGACTTGGGTCGCAGGATTAGGAAGCATTTCACATTTTTTGGTCAAAGTTTTGTAGCCTTAACTATTGATAACCATTATGGTCATTATCTAATTAATATCTAGATAAGCGTTGGAGAATATTTTTAAACTAAGAATTAAGGCTAACGATTGTCTCCTTGTGAAGACAAGGAACTGTTTAGCAGCTTTGTCCATGTCGGGGTAGGTTTGGACCCTTTCATGTGCACCACGGGGGGAGATTTGTTTTAAAGAATAACCTAAGCTTAATCCTTCTTAGATTCTTGATTATCCTTAGGCGACAAAATTAGAGCAAGTAGTCATTCTTAACCATTCTTCCACTAAGTTGTTAGGATAAATCGAGGATATTACCATGAAAGTCCTATACTTATTGTGCTAATTTAGTCTTCAATTTTTTAATTTTGCCAATTTAGTCATAAAGTTTTTACGGTTTGCTAATGTAGTTCATTCAGCCGATTTTAGCTGAAAATTGCTAACATAAATGTTAGCCGTCTTACCTAACACAACCAATGTTAACATGGATTATTTTCTTATATATATTTTATAATTTTTCAAAATTTTCTTATTTTTTATCTTTGCTTTTTCCTTTTCTTTTCACCAAGGTAGATCACCGGCTGTCGGCCACAATCAATGGCTAGCCTTGCTTGGGTGAGAGCAAGCACCATCAAGGGCCCACCTCTCCAAATCTGGCAAGGCTAAACCTTAAGAACCCAAACAAGGCTTTTTTGGCCATTGCCTATGATTGGCGTCCTTGATCAGCCAGTGAAAAAAAGAAAAGAGAAAAAAAAAAAAAAAAAGGCAAAACAATGAAAAGAAAGAAAAAAAAAGAAAAATTCAGAAAAAAATTTAAAATTCAAAAATTATCCAAGTCAACACCGATTATATCACATAAGATGCCTTGTGTCCATGTTAGTGATTTTTGGTTAAAATTAGCTAGATCAACTATATTGCTAAATGGTCAAAATGATTAAGATTAAATTAGCTAAATTAAAAGGTTTAAAGACTGAATTGGTGTAGTGTAATATTTAAGACTTTCTAAGTATTTTTTTATGATAAATCTATGCTTACTTATATTGATTTTCTCATTAATCTTGGTTTTAGCCAGGTATGGTTAAATTAGAGTATACATTATCTTTAGGCTTCATTTATATCGAGGAAAATGAATGTTATGGAGAACAGTTTTTCCTAAAAATGATTACTCACATCACTTAAAATAATTAATGAAATATATTTTTATTGTAGACAATAGTGTATGTCTAAACATTTTCATGGACAATTAAAACAATTTTTGTCATTTATTTCTATAAGTGATACAAGTGATTATTTTTAGAAAAATATTTTTCAAATTATTCATTTTTCATGAAATAGACACAACATTTAAACTTGTAGGTTTCTTCTTGGAGAGTGTTGATTGTAGCTCGAATTCTTGACTGACAAGTTGTGCCCCTATTAACTAAGACTTCAAATTAAGGAATTTTTTATGTCCTCTGAAATTCGTGCGCTATGGTTGATGAATTCTATTGATTTGTGTCAAAAATACTGAGCTTTTCTACTCTAGTATATTTCAAGAAACATTCTGACAGAAAAAAAATAATTTTTCAAGAAACATCGTCAAGTATAAAAGAATTAGTAAGAAAGGCAAATAAAATTTAATAAAAGGGGAGACAAAATGATAATTTTTTTACTACAAAAAAAATTTGAAATTCTAAAAGATTGACGGTGGTTACTAATATAAAGTTACAGGGAAATCTAGTGGTCGATAAGTTTTACTAATGGTTCTTTCTTTTATATTTACCAATTCTTTTAGAAATTTACCAATTCTTCAAAATATTTACCTGCATTGAAAAAGAAAATATCAAAATGGAATAGTAGCGTTGTCCACGGTGGATAATATGTCAGTGAGAAAAAGCTGCAATAAAGTTATGTCAACCAAAATTTCTGGTTTATGATCGTGGCCGAAACCTTTATACTATTGGGGGATTCTCTTTCCTTGATTCTGTAGATCGTCATAGGGACACTTGGTCCTTTTTTCTTTTAGTCCTTCGGTCAGCAAAAGCTGCATATAATTCGCTTGAACGACTAGTCAATTTTGACTCCTTACTCAAGAAGTAAATTGACACTAGTCTTTGTTACATTGTCTACTCCTCGTTGAAACCATATAAATTACATCACACTTGAGGAAGTAATTGTGAGAGGGACATTAGAGGCCTTACAATATGCAGAGCAGCATGTGCGATGGAGATTCCCGCCTCTATAAAACACCCTAAATTCCTTTCTTTGCCATTTTAAAATCACGTAAAAACTGATTCAACACCCAAAAAAAAAAAAAAAAAAAAAAAAAGAGCACGTCTATATATATTGTCAAAAAAAAGAAAAATCTCATGTTGAGTTAATCCATTCGAGTTTTAGCATTCTCCTTACTTAACCCATGTTTTGGTGGAGCATTTTAAGAGCTCGGGACTTTTTATCTACTTAGGTTGGTGTCTTCGTCTTACTTACCACGGCATGTTTTTGTCGAGTTAAATTGTCTGCATGTGACCTTCATGGCCAGTGCTGGCATCTTCAGTTGGACCTTTATGGCCAGTGCTGGCATCTTCAGTTGGACTTTGTAAAAGGAGATTTGAATGCTTTTGTTCATGCAGACGCAATGAGAATCCCGAAGACCGCGACCGCAACTTTGCAGGAGAAAGCGATGCTGTGAAAGCTGGATCCACGACTTCTTTAGACCCCCCACCTTTAGTTTTCCTCATATAAATAAGCTTCCTTCAACGCTAAGTACCTCCTTTTTCTTGTGAAGTAGAATCCAAACTTTCTTCATGGCATCATCATCATTCGATTAAATCTAGGGCTATCTAATCCATGCCTGCCTGTCTGCCTTAGCCCTCTTGATCTTCTCCCAATAGTATCTGTTCTCGAGGGGTATCATTGATCTCCAATCACAAACGGGAGTTTGCTTAAATCAAGGGGGACAAACCGAGTCCGTCTGCATGTTCCTAGCTATATTAAACTGCACCAACACGCATATTATAGTTAAAAGCAGACCACTAAAGGACTAATTTCGATTGATTAATTACATGCCATGAGAGATTAGCGTTCCATTTATTTAGTGAAAAATGAATGATTTGAAAAATATTTTCTAGAAAATGATCTCTTGCGTCGCTCGACATAACTAGCCAATAAAAAGTGTTTTTGCATCTATTTCGCCAGAATTGCTCTCACCATGAAATATTTTTCAATGAAAGTCGTTCTTCGGTTTTATTAAAGTAGACAAGGGTATTGCGCCAATTTCGGACAAAGGATATCTCATGCAATAAGGAATCAAACTTCTTTAATCCAAAGAGCACTATACAATCTTAGACCAAGTTGAAATTTAATCAACGACAAGACCCAAAAATTACAATATCAGTCTTCAACTATGTTAAAATTTAATCAATGACACAAGTTGAAGATAGTAAGTTACAATGTCAAAATTTAATCAACGACGAGGTATTAGGATAAAGAAACATGTTGGAATCTAATTGAAGACGTTAATCTAAAAGCTATAACTAAATTAAAGTGTAGTACAAGGAAAAGTAAAGATAAAAGATAATATTTGAGTGATTTGTCAAGCTTGTCGGGTGATTGTGAAGATGTGATAATCACTCAGCAGTTGCATCTTCTCCAGTATCCGCTATTGGCTTTGCCCATATTACTTTATTCTTGTAAACCCATTTCGCTCATGCTTTGCATATTCGTTCTCATCGTGTTTCGAGAATTGCGCAATTATTGATGACCATTCCATAGCTAGGTCTTCGAATAGCAACTGTTCTTTCTACGACATGCGTCTTCGATGCCAACTCTCTTGGCGCCTGGAGTAATATCTAAAGAGCGAGTAATCAGAAATTGCCATTAGTGTTCGTACAAGTGGCTACCAATCGTTTGTCATTGCATTTCAAAAACTGGACATATGGCATTTCTTTAATTTATCGTCGATCACCATGCTTTTGCTTTGATGGTCCAATATATATAAGATGGCATCCATATGTTAGGCATGTGATTGTAACTTATTTCTACCCAAATGTTGTATATTTCTTACCCTTGTTCCAAACACATATCAACCAAATCAATTATGGGTGTAGATAGCATCGACAAAAATTTATGTCTAAACAACTCTATGGACAAAAAGGTAGGGGTGTGCAACGAGAACCGCCCGAATCGGGAACCGGCCGGACCGGACCGAACCGGTCGGTTTTGGGTGGTTCCCACGGTCGGCGGTCCAGTCCCCGGTTCCTAATCTTGGAACCGGTGGCCGGTCGGTCCGATTCCCGGTTTCAAGGTAGGAACCGGACCGACCGGACCGAACCAAATTTTTTTATATATAAGTTATATACATAGAATTAATAAAACATATAAACATGATAACTTATTGCAATCAAAATTGCAATTTGGGGTAGCAACCTCTTATGTGGCCAAGAGACCATTAAAACCTTTTTTGTTACTCTTATTTATAGAAAAAATCTCCTTGTTAGTTTCGATGTGGGACTAAGACTTCAAGAGATCCCGTGAATCACACAAGTAAAGTTTGAATATTTTGCACGTGGAACACGTGTGATTAGTTTTGTTGAATTGTCCGAGAATCGAATTGAATTGATCGGTCCAGAGCGCGGTCACTCTTTATTTCTTTAGTACAAAAAAGTAGAGTCGATTTTTTTGGACCGGACCGGATCGGACCGGAACCGATGGTCGGTCCGGTTCCCGGTCCTAGGACCAAACGGTCCGGTCCACGGTTTGCAATTTTGGGAACCGGTGCTCCCGGTCCGGTTCCCGGTTCCAAGGTGGAACCGGACCGAACCGGGAACCGATCACCCCTACAAAAAAGTATTCTTTGTACATTAATTTTTTTTACAAGCGAAGTAAGTGATTAATTTTAAGAAAAACATTTTCTAAATAATTTATTTTTCGCAAAACAAACTGACCTTAGACGTAATTATTTTGCCCCCCACGAAAGTTGTATAATGGCCAATTTGTAGATGAAGCATGGCCAGCCTTTGTATCAAGCACACTAAGAATGACTTGTTGAGGTCCTATAAGTTAATCCAATTCTTAAACCACAATCAATTTAGTCTGACTCATTGGCAAACATTATTCTAAAAATATAAGAAGTTGTCAATCAAGCACGGTTTAGACAATGCATGCGGTTGTGTCTGAGGATTGTGAATAATTCCGGATGAAGACATATAAGTATGGTGTGCAGGCAGCATGGGAAATTGGCACATAAATTAAAAAATCTCTCATCCAAATTATCTACATAAGTCAATGGTCTCCGTCGGCTAGCTCTCCATATCTTATTCAGAATTTTCCATCAGCATAATGCATCACAAGACCCCAATCACACCAGTCAGGTCCTCTAGCTTTGGTCTCTCCTATTGATTCCAAGGACAAATATATTTTAGGGAATCCTGATTAGTTAATAAACCTATTTTGCTTAAAATTTGAAGTGGGTTTTCTGAGTTTGATGCATCATAGCACTTGTCCAATCCCATTTTGCTTTATTTTGGAGATGTAATGATATATGTTCACTTATCACATTTCACTCCTTTCTGAAATCTTATAATTTTGCATTTACATTCAAAATCTACTAGAGAATACCACCTTTTTTTTTGGTTTGTCTGTTTGTGATATTGTGGTCATAAAACGTGGCAAGAGTTATTAATACCAGCAATTGTACTAAAGCTGCAAGTTATCGATTCTTTCGAGAGGCCACGATCATCGCCGACGAAGGCATTTCCGATTAAAGAAAAAAAGGGTTTTCGAGGCCCGGGGATTCAGGCAATCCCGTTAGTTTTTCGGGTCGTTTATTTTGTTGGATCTCTGCGGAGTCCTCGTCGCCAAGTTGCCGGATAAAAACGGCATCCATCCACGCGCGCGGGATCGGCGCTTGTCTTTGTCGGCCAGCTCGTCCCGCCCGAGTCATCATCACATCACCTGGACGGGGCCCCCGCCGCGAGCGCGTGGAGCGCACTCTCCGGGGCGGGAGGCGGTCGATTACCGGCGAATTGGAAGGATTCGCGTGGGGCCCGGCCCGGCCCGGCCCGGACCGTCCCGGCTTTTGTCCGGACGTGGAGATCAACGTGGGGGCGTCCCACCGTGTCCGTCCAAAGCCACTTGCGGTCCACTTGCGTGGACGCGGGCCCTTAGAAGCTTGCAAACACGTTTTATTTCTGTTTATATTTATTATCTTCTATATTTTTAGTATTTTTCCTCCTCATCTTCTTCTCATATAATTTATAGGATTAATACTATGAAAAATCCTAAATTTGTACACTTTGACAAATTTATCCTACACTAATTTTTCAACCACAAAAACTTCAAACCGATATACTTACGACAAATTTACTTTTCTGTTAATTTTCATTAAATTTTACTATCAAATTACTAAATTGAATAACATATACAATAAACTAATATCTAATTTGAGATTTTACTATCTCGCTTGTCATAATTGTACCATTTTTATGATTTTTTTTTGTGTTATTAATCTAATTTAACAAATGTTATATTTGTCACAAATAGATCAATTTGTGGTTTGTGGCGAGTTGAACAAATTAGTTTAGGATAAATTTATCACATATGTATGCAGGTTTTGGATTTTCTATGATTAGTTGAGGTAAATTTATCATAAGTATATCAGTTTTGGGTTTTTCGTGATCAAAAAATTATTTTTGAGTAAATTTATTATAAACGTACCAGTTTGGAGTTTTTTAGGATATTAACCCTAATTTATAATAACAAAGGATTTGAAAAATGAAACTCGATATGCTTGACTTTAAAATTACAAAAGTAATTTTGCTGGTCGATAAAATGCTTCGTTAGGGTTGAAGAGTAAAATCTATTAAGTTCCATTGATCCCATCATTGCACCCACCACGACCAAACCTCTTTTTGTCACAAAAATGGCGCACTAATAAAGATCCTAATCAATACCCTTTTTCTTCTATCTTTATTCGACTCCGAGATCAATCTCTTTGTAAGCCTTTTATATAAGCATGTAAGAATGAAAATCGCTTTTCAATTATTCATCTAAGTGGACGAATCGGTGGAACGGGCCTTGCTTTTGCGTAGGTGAATCATGGGTAGTTGAACTTAGGGTTTTTTTTTTTTTTTTTTTTGTTTTTCCTTTGGCTTTGTGCGTACATGGTGTCATAGCTGTGACCCACTAAAAATATCGACGTGGTGCTTTCTGGCCGTCCTCAATTTCATCTCCGTCCACTATTTATAACTCCCCATCATTCTCTTTTGGCTTTTCCCTTCCTTAGCTTTTTCACTTTAAGGTGGGAGAGTTGAAAAGCAGCCAATAATTGCGATTACGAAACCTTTTGGTGCCCCCTCTAGCGATCACTCCCTATTGGCTCTTTGATTGGTGGGACGTACCACGAATTCTTCAATTTTTCAACTCGGCCGATTCAAGCGTTCACACCATCTAGATGCATCCAGAATCCTTCGTCTAGCTAATTGAAAAAGTAAATGGCGCCTTGGATAAAGACAGGGCGAAAGCTAACCCTAAATAGTTATCGTCACCAACCTAGGAGTGAGCATCTTTCAACGTTTTTGTAAAGTGGGGAGGGTTTGTCGTGATATCACTTGAGACTTTAAAAAAATTGTACATGTTGATCCATGGCAATGGAGGTGGAAGAGAACAGTGCTCCTTTTTGGAACTATATAATTTTTGGTAATACTATTCACTCTGTAAGAATTATGACCAGAGTAAATTATGTGATTGGTTCTCCTTTCACCCGATAAGGAGCGTGTAGAAATTATTTTTTCAACGTCATGTCATGAAAGGGGGAGGTGAGGGGTTCAAATCCCCACCTTCTCGGGGAGGATGGGGGTAGGGACGCGTAAGTTTGAGAGTGGGTTGCGGCTCTCCCACGCCCGCAAGAGGGGCGCAAGTCTGCAGTGAGTGTAGAGTAGGAATAGAGTAGGACTGACCAAAAAAAAAAAAAAAAAAAAAAAAAAAAAACGTCATGTCATGAATCTAATAAAAATGTTTTAAGTAACAGTAGTTATGCATATACATATTCAAAGGATATGGTTATATTGCACATAATAACACGGTAAATATTAACTAATCCTTATAGAAATTTCTACGGTAGAGTACCTTACGCTCTCGCACATAAAGTATGAAGATTTGATGAATATGTGAAAGATCGACTTTTAACGACGTATGAACGTATTGACAAAGAAAGAGAAGAAGGGGATTTAGATTTTCGTCTCTGTCATGTTACATCAACACACGTTGAGAACGGAATTCGTATTTTCAAGGACGAATTTGAGCCTTGAATTTCCGCATGCTTGCTCTTACGTCCAGCCAAGGTTAAACAGGAGCCGTTGACCTGCACGCGCCCGCCAGTTGCGAAGGCGCGTGGTTCTGTTATTTCTGTTAGTTTTTCTTTAACCTCACACCCACCTCTGGTTTTTTTTTTTTTTTTTTTTTTTTTTTTTATAACTTCTCCCCCCTCTTCTTGCTGTTTCCTCTGCAAATCATTCTTTTTTTATCCCCTCGTTTTCATTTCCTGAATTTCCTTTTTTACCCATTTGGCCCGTGAATTCATTCCTGTAGGAATCGTGGTCATCATCATTCGCACATTTAAACACAGAGGCCTCGCCTTTTTTTTTCATTGGCTCCTGGAGATGCAATTCATATAAAAACCCCAAGCGATCCACAACAAAAGCCGTTGGGAACATGTGTTGCACATACGTTGTTTATTCCCTATTCCGTCTTTTGAATCCGTAGAAAAGGACGCTTGAAAAGGTTTTCTTTCTGGCGGTGTGGTTCTTCCTTCTCCCGAGAAATTCCTCTTGCGCAGGGGGGTGTGTTTTGATGATCCTCCCCTTAGCCGCGTGGGTTTCTCTCGGCATCAGCTGCAAGGGGAAACGAGAAGCTGGGAGCTCGCTTGTGTCTGACCCAGGTATAAAAAGGAAGATCCTTTTTTTCTTTTTCATGGTTCTTTTTTCTGAATTCATGTTCTTGATAAAGAATGAAGAGAACTGCAGGTTTTTTCAGCTCTTCTGGTTTCTGGGTTCTTCTTTGTCTCTCCCCTTTCTTTTTCTTTCTTTTTTTCTTTTTTTTTTTAATGAGCATTAGGATAAGCGTAAATGGTTCTTTTCATGCGAGTTTGGTCGTGTTCGATGGAGAAAAATGGATCGATGAGAGCTTTGGTTATGATGTTGTGGGGGCCAATCTAATCTGGGGGTGTTTATGGATGAACAGGATGTTGATGAGGATGCGAGATATGCCAGAACCAAGATGTTGTGAGATCAAGAAGTGAGAGAAAAAGGGAAGGTTTCCTGCGTCGTCACGGTGCTCCTTAGAAGTTCTCATTACGCATTCTGAGCTCGGACTGCTGGATGCGGATTACCCTGTTTTGCGGGTTGAAAGCGCGATTGTCGTCGTGTTTGATGGAAGGAGAGGGAAATCCATATTGCTGAGCGAACCAACTGAGGACAGGGATTTTTGCGCAATTAAATAGGCATGGAGTCACCAGCTGGGCAGCCAAGCCAGCCGAGGAAGAAGATGACCAAGCAGTTAACGGGGAAGCGGGATGATACGGCCCTGCATTCCGCGGCGAGAGCAGGTCATCTGGCTGTGATAATGGAAATCATTTCTAAAGCCGGTGAGGCAGAGGCAGAGTTGAAGGAATTGCTGGAGAAGCAAAATCAAGCCGGCGAAACTGCCCTCTACGTTGCCGCCGAATATGGCTATGTTGATATCGTGAGGGAAATGATCAAGCACTATGATCTAGCCGATGCAGGGATCAAGGCAAGAAATGGTTTTGATGCGCTCCACATTGCTGCCAAACAAGGGGATTTGGGTATGTATCTGCTGTGTAATGATCTTTTAGCTATCTGGGGCATTTGGTTTGTCATTGTAAGGCATATTGGAATTGATTGATTTTTACCCTCTCTCAGAAATACTAAAGGTACTCTTGGAGGTGCATCCAGAATTGGCAATGACGGTGGACACATCAAACACGACGGCACTTCACACGGCTGCAACACAAGGCCATATTGATCTGGTGAATGTGTTGTTGGAGGCCGGAAGTGGGTTGGCAACAATAGCGAAAAGTAATGGGAAAACAGCATTGCATTCAGCTGCAAGAAATGGGCATTTGGAGGTGATAAAGTTACTTCTTGACAGAGAGCCTAGCATTGTGACTCGTGTAGATAAAAAGGGGCAGACGGCATTGCACATGGCTGTTAAGGGCCAGAGTGTCGAAGTTGTGGATGAGTTGATAAGAGCAGATCCATCCTCAATCAACATGGTAGATACTAAGGGCAACACCTCATTGCATATAGCAAGCAGGAAGGGCAGAGATCAGGTAAATTTTACTGCTTCTACTACGTTTTGCTGATCCAAACATCACAACTGGTCGTGACAAAGTATGTTTCTGCTTTAAAGTAAGAAGGCATGGTGAGCTAAAGCAGGATGAATTGTCTAAGCTCTAACAGCACAACTTCAAATTTTTTGAGCTGCTGCATTTATGATCCAGTTTGTTCTTGAAGTCTTGATACAGAAAAAGAATGTAACTTACAAATTGCAAGTAAATACATGGATTTTGGAAGATGTCATCCAGTCGTTTCAGATATACATGTTAGGCAAGACTAGATTAGGCAGTTCATCTATTATTAGGATTGACTTGAGATTATACCGTGAAGCCTTTCCTTGATCCAAAGAGCCAACTTTGACGCTCCCTCTGTTAATGACAATGGAAATGCTAGCTGTAAACACTTGCTACTAGTCAGCTAGCTTCTTCTTCTTCTTCCAATTGAGGGATAAAGCCCCCCAATTGCAATGGTTTGCTAAAAGCACTTTAATTTCATTGATTGATGATACTTATGTGGGTTGGTTCAGGTTTTAACTGCTCATTACTTCTGCCAAAAACATTTGATTAAATCCTCTAAATTACCAACTCATCTAATAAGCGGACAGGTTGATTGTCTCGGTGGCAAATCAAAGCTAGATAATGGAAATGAGCCCATTTTTTTTTGTCTTGATTCGGTAGATGTTTTATTTTTTCATGCTGCATTGCTTTTGGACAAGTATCTGCAATATTGTCAGATGAAGGAAAAACCAAGCCTGCCTTTCAAGGTGACAGAAAATTAGAATATATGACCATCCTACTTGTGGAATTAAGTCGTTGGGCTAGCATTTTGACAAATCTTTCGATCCTTAAACTATCGCTTCCACATCTCCATCTTTAACTGCCAGATGGTACCCTTTCCATGTCTAAGCATATAGAAAGACAAGCATCCTAACACCTTATATCTTACAATACCTGCAGATTGTTCGGTTGCTGCTCAGTTGCAGTGAAACTAACACTGAACTCATTAACCGGTCTGGCGAGACCGCCCTTGATACAGCAGAAAAAATGGGTCATTCCAATGTTGCGATCATCCTCCAGGAGTGTGGCGTGCAGAGTGCCAAGGCCATCAAGCCACAAGCAACCACTGCTGCTCGTGAGCTGAAACAAACCGTGAGTGACATAAAACATGAAGTCCACTACCAGCTTGAGCACACCCGTCAAACAAGAAAACGTGTCCAGGGCATCGCCAAGCGCCTCAACAAAATGCATGCTGAAGGCCTCAACAATGCCATCAATTCCACCACCGTGGTGGCTGTCCTCATTGCCACCGTCGCTTTTGCAGCCATCTTCACTGTCCCAGGTCAATACGTGGATGACCCTACTGATATCCCCCCGGGTCAATCTCTCGGGGAAGCGAACATTGCTCCGCAAGTTCCGTTTGTAATTTTCTTTATTTTTGATTCGGTTGCTCTCTTCATATCCCTGGCTGTGGTGGTGGTCCAAACATCCGTCGTGGTCATCGAGAGCAAGGCCAAGAAGCAGATGATGGCGATTATCAACAAGTTAATGTGGCTGGCCTGCGTGCTGGTCTCGGTTGCATATTTGGCACTCTCATTTGTCGTGGTTGGTCAGAAAGAAAGGTGGCTGGCAATAGGGGTGACCATCATAGGGACAACCATTATGGCCACTACTCTTGGCACGATGATTTATTGGGTCATTATGCATCGTATCGAGGCCTCCAACATGAGGAACATTAGGAGGTCCTCCTTAGGAAGTAGGTCAAGGTCTTGGTCGGTTTCAGCGATGTCTGATTCGGAGATCCTCACCAACGAATACAAGAAGATGTACGCGATATAAATAAATTGATCAGGCAGAAAAAAAAGCCCTGAGATCTTCTCTGCTTGGGAAGATAGCATGTCTCTTTCCTTTGGAAATACGACGAATGAACATGTGATGGAGCCTGAGAGCTTTTGCTCTGATTCGCTCCAGAAAGTTTTGGCTGTCGACAAGAAAATTTACTAAATGCAAGTGTTTAGCTTAATGGGATTCCTGAGGCATCCTCTTTTCTTGAGATGTAAAGTTGTCTATTTCAGTGTACATACTTGCTGTGGCACAACTCTATGGATTCAGCATCAATGGCTTTAAATTGATCTTGCATTTAGAAAAGAACTTTTTCTATGCAATGACTGCTTATTTACTATTACTCATGCCCATAATGTGCCAATGATACTGGCATGATTTGATCATACACGCAGTTGACCATAGAAATGGACCCCTTTCACTGAACAACCTTTTCCCGGAAAAAAATTCAATTGAAGATGTTTTCTTTTGTTCCCTCGATGGACATGACAATGTAACTCAAGCCATGAATTTTTCTTTTGACGCAGAGTTGCATCTTCTTGCATATTCTTAAAAAGAAGCATGGCATTGTGAATGAAAAAAATAGACAGAATTGAGCGAGGAGGCCAATGCTAGAAGTAAACTGAGGACTATGTTTTCCTGCATTATAAAATGAGCATTCATCCCAAATCCTGCATACAGGTTGCATTTTGGCTTGTCCATTTGAAGTTGATCTCAAAAGATTTGACTTGTACAGCTTGACCGTACTGAAAAATCCGAAAGCTTGAAACCGAATAATTGTGTGTTTTTCGATCATCTGGTACACTAGTCTCAAACAATCTTGTCGTCTCAATTTGTTAACAAATCATTCCCTGCTTTGCTATGCATGAGACACAGCCTCAAAGGAAGCCCGAATTCCTTCAATTTGATAGGAGCAATGACAGGGCTAAGGAGGCGATCGTTGTTTGAGAGTTGGGAGTGACGAAACAGAAAAAGTTTCAAAGGAAATGTATCAGGTGACCATACTGGTAAAAGAGAAACCTCAAATCTTCTTTGGAATCAACTAAACTAAAGCATCTGCCAGAGTGACTTCAGATGGACCGAATTTTGTTTTCTTTTAGCTGTCTATTACTCTATAAAAGCCTGCTCCCGAACCACAATAATCTGATGGACCAGAACAAGAGGAGCTTAAACGGAGATTGGAGTGTTGTTCTTCCTGGTTTTCTTCAGTCCGTCTCAAGGTACTTCGTTTTCATTCATGGTTGACTTTCAACATATCTGTGTTTGTCTAGGGCTAATCTCACCTTCGTAGCTGAATGAATGCATTTAGGAAAGGTAATTTTTTTTTTCATTTTCCCTAAAACTCACCCTATCAACAAATAGACCCACATTGGACCCTGCTACACTTGCTGAACTACCATAATTGACTTTGTTTACCATATCGGAGATAGAATGAGTTGTTGGCGAGATCCGGGGACAATAATTCACCATGAACCAAGCACAATCCAGGATCAATTTCTCTCCTAAAACTAAATCAATTGAAATTTTCTTAACCCCTAGCAACAATCAGCTATATATAGCCTCAAAATATACAAATATAATGCAGAAATGATAAGTAAACAAAGCAAATTAGGATACTAAGGATTTAACGTGAAAAACTCAATGAGAAAAACTACAGACTGTCCAAAAATATCCACTAATCGCCAAGAATAAAAAGATACACAAAATGATCTTCTCTAGTCGTACACTAGAGGCTCAACATTAACATAACAGTCTCATTTTATTATCATATAGGTAGATAAATAAATTCGGAACAAGAAAACCCTAACCATAATGAGATAATTCGGAAGCGGTTCTCGATGAACGAAAACCATCAACTTATAGCCCTTGGTCTCATGAACAACATACTCGAATTTGAGCCAATTTTGTCAATGTTTGGCTTTCGAATCAGGACCACAAAATTGCAGCCCTTTTCTTTTCCTTTCTTCTCCCTTGTTTTGGTAGTTACTATTTTCTTTCTCTCTCCTCACTTTGGGCGTAGACCATTGCACGACCACCACTTCCATTTCTTTTGTCCTTTTCTTTTCTTTTTTTTTTTCTTTTATTTAATGCTAGCTGGGCCCATATGAAGATGGACCCGGCCAACAAATCTCCACATCCATCTGATGTGGGAAGATCTATCATGTCCGCTTTTCTTCTACAAGCATCAAACTTCATTGTGGGCAATGTTCGACATCTATTGTTGTTGGTGTGGATTTTTTCAAGTAAGAAAAGCTTCTTTTCTAACTTCTTTCAATTCTAATGATACTTCACATCAACATTCATCGATCTTGAATGCACCACTGGACTCTTACTAAGATAGCACTCATGCTATCACAATATAAAACAAACTTCTATCCCTTCAAGCCTAACTCTTATAAGATTTTTGCATCCATAAGAGTTCTTCACCTCCTTCAATAGCAATATACTCTGCTTCAATTGTAGACAAAGCAATACATTTTTGCAATCTCAATTGCCATGAAACAGCTCCCTTGCAAAGATCGTTGTGTAATCTGATGTGGATTTCCAAGAATCAACATCAGTGGCATAATCTGCATTCGAGTAGCCACTCAACTTAGGCTTTGCATTTTCATAACACAAGCAAAGTGTAGAAGTACCTCTAAGATATCTCAAAATCCATTTAACAATGGTCCAATGCTTCTTATCTGGATTAAAGAGAAATTTACCCACAATACTAACTGCATAAGTAATATCAGGTCTTGTACAAATCATGACATACATGAAACTATCTATGGCCGATGCATAAGAAATTTATATCATCTCTTCTTTCTCTTTCTCACTTGAAGGACATTCATTGCTACTCAATTTGAAATGACTTGTAAGTGGAGTACTTATCGGTTTACATGTGCTCACGTTGAATCTTTCAAATACCTTTTCAATGTACCTCTTTTGAGATAGCCAAAGTTTCTTCTTCTTTCCATCATGAGTAATTCTCATCCCTAAGATTTGCTTAACCGAGCATAGGTCCTCCATTTCAAATTCTTTACTCAACTCATTTTTCAAACTTCTGATTTTTTTAGCATCGTATCCAACAATCAACATGTTGTCCACATAAAGTAGGAGGATAAGAAAATCATTAACTGAGAACTTTTTAATAAGTACACAAGAATCGAAGTTTATTTTATCATATCCTTATTTCAAACTTCATATACCATTGCATTGGCACTTACTTAAGACTATATAAGTTTTTCCTCAATCTGCATATAAGATGCTTCTTGCTTTCAACCTCAAAACCCTTTAGTTGCTCCATATATATTTCTTCTTTAGGTCTCCATGAAGAAAAGCCATATTTACGTTAAGTTATTCAATTTCCAAATTTCAAACTAGCGGTCAACCCAAGAACTACTTGAATAGAGAACATTTATACAACCAGTGAAAAAATCTCTTTAAAATTAATGCTCTTCTTTTGACGAAAACCCTTCATAACAAGCCTAGCCTTGTATCATGGTTGTAAACTATTCTCTTCTTTCTTCAATTTATACACCCACTTATTTGTGAGTGTTTTCTTACCCTTAGGCAACTTCACCGAATTAAATGAGTAGTTTTCATGTAAGGATTTAAGCTTATTCTGCATGGTTTCATGCCACTTATTCTTTTGTTCACATGATATTGCCTCTTCATAAGTTTCTAGCTCTCTTGCATCAATGAGTAATACATACTCATGCGGCAAATATTTTTTAGAAGGTCTACACTCTTTTTTCAGATTTTCTAATTTGAGGCAGGATAGGTTATTCTTGCTCAATTAGCTCAACGAGCTACTCTTGCTTAGCTATTTCACCTATCTCAGCTGAAGAATCGATATTATGTGAAGATTCACCATTTTCATAACTTCCATGCACTTCTCCCTTATGATTTCTATCCATAGTAGAAGGATTTGGGTAGACTAATCGAATGTTGAGCTATATTCTTTGGTCTCTCAACTTTGTCGATATTTTTAATAGTTTGATGTTCACAAAGCACCCATCTCAGCTCCTAATGACTTTTTTTTACAACTGGATCCTATAATCTATAGCCAAACTCTTTATATCTATAACCCAAGAGAATACATTATTTAGACTTGTCGTCAAACTTAAATATTTCATCTCTTGGAACATGCACAAATACCTGACAACCGAATGTTTTTAGATGGTTAGAAGAAATATCTTTGTTACTCCAAACTCTTTGCTAAACATTCCCCTTAAGAGGAATCGATGGAGAAAGATTTATCAAGTCTAATGTCGTTCTCATCGCTTTACCCTAAAATGGCTTAGGCAACTTCACGTGAGAGAGCATACACTGAATCTGATCAATCATTGTTCGGTTCATTCTCTCCTTTACTCCATTTTGTTGTGGTGTCATTGGAATAGTCTTCTCAAGCTTAATACCATAATCCCTATAATAATGTTCAAACAGGCCTCTATATTCACCATCATTATCAGCTCGAACACAAAATTAAGTTTCTTTCCGGTTTCTCTTTCCACTTTGGCATGAAATTGAGGTGAGGACACCTGGAATGCCATAATTTGGCACGGAGGGACACTTAAGTGCCATAACTTTAAAATGGTATACTTAAGTGCCATCATCGAAGTAAAATGGAACACTTAAGTGCCAATCCGGCCAAAAACCGGCCAAAATGCAGACGTGGCATTTTCCGGCGACATGCTTAACTGATGTGGCAATTTTTTTTTTTAAAAAAAGCACACGTGGAGGAGGAAAACGATGTCGCCCCATCCACTGTGCATTTGGCCAAACTAAACGACGTCATTTTTCCTTAGTGTTAAACGACGTCGTTTGGTTTATTTGGATTTTAACCTTTCGTTAGTTCACACTAGGTCTGACGTCCTCTCCATCCATCGCCGTTCACAGCTCGCCGTTCGCAGGTGATCGCTCGCCGTCGTCGCTCGCCTTCGTCGCTCGCCGTCGTCGATTTGCTCAGGTTTTTCTCTTCTTCCTTTCCCCTGTGGTGAAATTAGGGCTTCGACTCGTTTATTAGGGCTCGGATTCAAATTTGGGGGTCGGCTGGGAAAGGTCAGGCTTGATGTGAGATTTATGGCTCAGATGTGATGCTACAATCCTATTGGGGGGTTCGAATTGACAGTTTAGGAGCGGCATTGAAATATAGGCTCAGTGTAGGACTCGGCGAAGGGAAAATTAGGGCTCGGTGTAGGGCTCGACGTCGCCTCATCCACTATGATGTGTGATTCATTCAGGGTGTTGAATTGTGATGTGCAAAAGTAATTTGTAGTGGTCGGATGTGAAATGTGCGATGATTGGTGATTGTTAGGGTTCAGAGTATTGGACTTTGGACATATTCGAATCGAAGGTTGTGGGGATGGGGACTTCTGGATATTTTTTTAATAAATTGCATTGTTGAGGACCCATGCTGAGGAGATCATTTCCATATTTTAAAGGAATGCGACGGCATAATCAAAGCAGTTGTCGGGTCCCATCTTTATTTTTATTTGTCCTTGTCCTAAGGCCTCTTGTTTTCAAGCTGCAACTGTCGTCTAACCGCATCTTCCCTCTCTCTTCTTTTTTTCTTTTCTTTAATAAAGAGTGTAGGGACCTCCACTTGCAATTGTCTGTTCTTTGTGAATGTGGTCCCAAAAGTTAATTGTATATTTGTCCTCTTTTGTTGCGAAATGGCGCATAAAGATTATGTTGCTTTGTCATCGTTTACTACGGTGGAGATTTTGTGATTGGAGAGGATGAGTGGGAGTATGAGGGGGAATGAGGGTACTATCTTTGTAGAAATAAAAAGGCATCTTATATTGGATTTGTTAGGGATATAGTGACATTTTTGCCTTGTAGAGTACAAAAGTTCTTTGTCTTGTGTTCTGGGAAAGGCTTAAGAGATGGTTTGAGAGTTTTGAAAGATGATAATGGTTTTAGGGATGTCTTATATCATTATCTTCATGGCGAAGAGGCGAAAGTGTTTGTTGAAAACAATAGTGATAGTGAGGACGAAGATGATGACAGAGATAACACCCAAGTAGGAGAAGGAGGAGATGGTATTCAAGCTAGTACTGAGGTTAGGGATGAAGTAGGTCATGATGGACAAGATGGGGAGGAGAGGGGCGCAGATGCTGTTCACCAGAGCGATTGTGACATGGGTGATGTCACCAGCACTGAATTAGATTGGGAAGTAGCTGAATCCAGTGACGGTGATGATGACGATGACGATGAAGGGTTGGCTGCTGAAGCTGAACATTTGTTAATCTTAAGTGACGCCGACGATGAGGAGCTTACACAGTCAAGGAAAAAACAAAGGGACTTTTTGTCAGATAGATTTGCAACTTTGCATGTAGCTGTTCATCCAAACAGAGACGAAGGCCCTGCAGATGTTGGTGTTGCTGGCTAGGTCCTGGAGACAGATTATGAAGAAAGCATCGACACCGCAACTTCCCAAGACGAAGTTGAAGAAGATCAACGAGCTGTGCGTAGAAGGAAAAGTAAGTTTCCTTCCTATGATCCATCTGTTGCGTCTCCTACTTTGTCAATAGGTATGAAATTCCATGATGCGATACAATTTAGGGAAGCTATACTGAAGAATTCCATTGCTGCACAAAGAAATATTGATTTCATTAGAAATACCAAGAAATTTGTAAGAGCTAGGTGTTCGCAGCAAAATTGTCCATGGAAGATTTACAGTGCGTTTGTTAAGAAGAGTGGGTCTTTTCAGATTAGAGCCTACCAAGAGGAACACACTTGTTCCATTAATTTTCAAAACAAAAGGGTAACAAGTGGATGGTTGTCCAAACACTTCTTCGATCTGATCAAGGTGATGCCCAACTTCAAACTTGCTAACTTTAGGATGCTGGTGGAAGAGCGTGTAGGCATCAATGTATCTAAGAATCAGTGCAAAAAGCAAAGCAAAAGGTGATAAAGATACTTATTGGTCAGTATGCTAAGGAATATGGGCAGGTGTGGGAGTATGCTTGGGAGTGTAGGCTACAAAACTCTACAGGTAGAGTGTATGTAGAGGTGATTGAGAGACCGCTTCCTGATCATGGGACCAAGTTTGATAAGTTCTATGTGTGCTTTGATGCATGCAGACGAGGATTTTTAGCTGGTTGTAGACGGATTATAGGATTGGACGGCTGTTTCTTGAAGGGCTTGTGCAAGGGAGAATTGTTGGCAGCGATTGGAAGAGATGCGAATAACCAATTGTTCCCACTAGCTTAGGCTATTGTAAAGATTGAGAACAAGGACAATTGGTCCTGGTTCTTGAAAAATCTGATGGCTGACTTGCAGATAACAAACAGGGAATGGTGGGCATTCATGAGCGACCAACAAAAGGTAATGCTTGCTTTTTGAAAAATTTAGTCAATAGTTTGCTTTGCTTTGTAATATGAACATGTAATTTGCTCTAGTATTTCTTACTTTGAATTATTGCAGGGATTGGTTCCGGCAGTAGCCGAGTTGTTGCCCCATGCTGAACATCGAATGTGTGCGCGGCACATATACGGAAATTGGGCAAAGAACTATAAAGGGGATAAGCTGCAATTGCAATTTTGGCAAGTAGCAAAGAGTGCAAACATGGCTAACTTTAGAATAGCCAAATAAGGACTGTTTTAGTTGACAAAGGAAGGTTGTGCTACCCTATTTCAACTAGAACCGAAGCATTGGTGCAGGGCATTCTTCAGTGAGGAGTTCAAGTGCGATAACGTCGACAACAACATTTGTGAAGTATTTAATTCGAAGATAATAGATGCTAGATGCAAACCAGTCATCTCAATGCTTGAAGATATACGAGTTGCGGTTATGACTTGGCTGCAGAAACAAAGAGATGGGGCTGCAAAGTGGACAAGACAATATGGTCCTAGGATTGTGAAGAAATTGGATGAGAACTTGGCTGCAAGTACGCATTGTCATCCCATTTGGAATGGAGATAACGGATATGAAATAATGAAGGGTGCAGATAAGTATGTTGTCAATCTAGGAAGTAGGAAGTGTTCATGTAGAGCATGGCAAGTAAGTGGAATTCCATGTGCACATGCCATATGTGCCATCCAGTTGAAGGGCGACAATACAGATGATTACATCGATGATTGGTACCATAAATCAAAATATCGTGCTTCCTATCAGTTCATGATGCAGCTAATTAGAAGTAGCAAGTTTTGGGAGCCCACGGATCATGAAGCACCTCAACCTTTGCCACTGAAGAAGAAAATTGGAAGGACAAAACGGAGACGAAGAATGGCGGAGGGAGAGATCTCGGGTCAGCAAAGAATGAGCAGGCAGGGTGCAAAGATCACGTACTCTTATTGTCGCCTAACAGGTCACAATATTAAAGGTTGTCAATTGAGGAAGTAACAACAACCGTTGAGGCAAGGTGAAGGGCCTAGTGAAGAGACAGTTGGAGAAATGCACACAGCAGGGCCAAGTGAGTCGACTGTTCTTCAGTCAACAAGTAGAACCCCGGTAAGTCATGAAATTTAAATTTTATGTTTATGTTGCTTTCTTGTTGTTTATCATAAAAATGTACATAATATTCTATTTGGCCTTGTATGTAATGTGTTTGTTAGGTCACAAGAAGAACCTCAATAAGTCATGAAACTGAACAGCCTGTTCGAAGAAGGCAAGGTAGAACACAGCCAGGTGAAGGATTGGCCCAAACAGCATCACGGCCAGCTGAAGGATTGACCCAAGCGATCGTGGCGCATCGGGGCCGGGCGAAGGATTAGCCCAAGCGGCATCACGGCCGGTGCGATTGGCTTTCTTCAAGAAATAAAGAAATACCCAAAGGTAAATTCAACCAATTCGTATTCGTTTTTATTATTATATGTCTCGATATTATATTTATGGTATCTTTTGGCCTCTTTCTCAGGTTCGAAGAAAGCAAGTTGGAACTCAACTGCCAACTGAAGGGCCATCACAGGAGCCACCTCAAGGATCATTACAGGAGCCACCAGAAGAATCACTGCAAGGGGCACCACAAGTACCACCACCAGTACCACCATACCACCAGAAAGCCCAACAGAAGGAGGTGTCACTGAAGTTGAAGGGCTACACAAAAGGACAACTAGAACAAGGCCAGGTGAAGGGGTAGGTACACAAAGGCCATCTAGAAGATGCCCAGCACAATTGGTCGAAGAAGCCCCGGCTATAGTTAAAGGGCCCAAGAAAGCAGGAAAAAGGGGCAACAAATCACAAGTTCCTGAAAGTGACGCCCCTATTCAAACAAGAGGGGCACTTGGGAAGAGGTTAAGACAATATGGCTATGGCCTTTATACGAGATGAGCGTCTTTGAACAGTCATTCTCAATGTAAGTTTTATTGGCTGCATTTAATTTAATTTATGTTGTAGATTTTTGCTAACAATTTATTGTTTTTTTTTGTAACCAGGAGAAGTTCGGAAGTTCTTATCTCGGCCCAACTCAAGAATCGACAGCTGCACCAACAAAAAAGAAAACATCAACATCAACTGTGCCAACAAAAAATAAGAGAAAGAACCCAGCTCCAGCTCCAGCTCTAGCTCTAGCTCCTTTTGATTCAATTCGGCCTAGGACATTTGCAGCTCCATCTGAGTCAGTGGATATTGAGAAGGTTGAAGAAGAAGTTGCACGTCTAGTTAGAAAGAGTGCCAGAATTATGAATCAAGTGAAAAGCCTATCGAAAGGAGCACGAACAGGGGGTGTCGTGCATATTGATTGATGAGATGAGATGTGATAGGATTTGTGGAGCTTAGGAGTCAAAACAGTTATGTAAACGTTGATGTTGTTGTGCATATAGAAAGTCTATGGATGGTTATCTTTTGTTTTTTTCTTTAGTTTGTCATTCATTGATGTTGTCAGACTCAGACTTGATGAAATATCAATGAAATGATCTTGCGCTGCTTGTCAATTTATGTTGTTGTTTATCATGGATTCTGCTTTTACTTGTTGCTGCTGCTGTTGGTGTTCTATGGTGATAGCTGGAGTGCTGGTATATCTGGTGATGGTGGATGGTGATGTTTGGTGGTAGTCAGTTTGTTGTTGGGGTGCTAATGTGGTGGCTGGGGTGCTGGTGTGGCTGGTGGTGATGCCTGGTGATTATCGGTTTGTGGTGGGGGTTATAGGCTTAAGCGGTGAACCTACACTGTACAAGTGTGCGGTTGCACATCTTACACCATGTGTACTGGTGCAAACTAGTGCAAGGCTCAGCTTGCACTAGTATCTTGTGCAGCAACACCACCAGCATGGTGGTGGCTGGAGCGTCTAGTGTGCAGTGTGGCTAGTGGTGATGGTTGGTGGTGCCGCCGGTGCTGGTGGCCGGCGCAATTTTTACAGAAAACCCACAAAAAAATTGGCACTTAACTGATCATATTCTAAAAAAACTTGGCACTTAACTGTTCACTTTTAACTACAAGTGACACTTAACCGATCACTTTAACAATAACTTGACACTTAAGTGATCCTTTTTTCATCACGACTAGCACTTACGTGATTACTAAATACAACTTATGGCACTTGGGTAATCACTCATGTCTGTCTTGTGTATATGTTAGTTTGCATCAAAACAGAGAAAATGATTCTACATCAAAACAAAGAAGATGATGGTAAACTTATGGCAACTCCATACGACAGCACAAACAACAACAAAGCCACAATGATCTTGTGGAACAACACAAACTTCTTCGCATCTTTCAAAAAGAAAAACCCCTACGTTTAATCCATAACAACACCATTTTTAACTATGGCAGTCGGAGAAACTTTTTCTCATTTTCAAGTACTTTACATTTCATCATAAAGTACAATAGACAACAAAACAACACCATAATACACGCTTGGTAACACTTTCGTTCAATTTTCATCATTGAAACTTCATTCTTGAAAGGTTTAGTTGAAGATGCTTGAGTGTGCATTGAGACTTCATTCTTGAAAAGTTTAACTGAAGACACTTGAGTTTGTATTGAGTCAACATCGTCCAAGTCGTCCACGAAGACAGATGGAGATTGCTGTCTTTTATGAAGTAGATCCAATATCACCTATGTGGCTCGGTTAGAGAACTTCTCATCGATCCATTTGAAGTATTTGCACTTCGACGCTTCTTTATATCGGGCGCATCCATAAACTCTTCTCCCAGGATTGATTTGAGTCCACGATGTTCTTCTTGGACTCGGTAACCCACAAAAACAGAAACGCTGGCCTTCTCATTCGCTTCGGTGAGAGGAAATTGAGGCGCTGCTGCGAGTCCTGCTCTCCATTTCCAAGATTCGACGAAGGAATTTTGAGCAAATGAAAATTAGAGTTCGAGACTTCAATTCGAGCACTTCAATAGGGATTTTGGCCGATTTAGGGTTTTAGATTTGGGGCATTTGGGGAGACGACGTTGTTTTTGGAAGATTTTGGGCTTTTATTATGCAGACGACGTCGTTTCTGGTGAGTTAGAGCCGACTCAGCTCTCCGGCGAGCCACGTAGGCAAAAAATAATAATAAAATATTGCCACGTAGGATTTCCGGCAAGGGTCGCCGGAGGTGGCACTTAAGTGTCCCACTAGAAAAAAAGTGGCACTTAAGTGTACCGTTTTGAAGTTATGGCACTTAAGTGTCCCCCCGTGCCAAGTTATGGCACTTGTGCTGTACTTCTGCCGCATGAAATTGCTTTAAAGCCGTAAGAACCTGATCTTTAAATTTTAAAGTAATAGCTCACACTTTTCTAGAATAGTCATTAATAAATATCACAAAATATAATGCACCTCTAAGGGTTCTAGCATCCATGCAACAAATATCGTATGAACTAAATTAAGTACATTTGATTTTGTATGAGGAGAAGAATTATGAAATGAGAATCTATGTTGCTTACTTGTAAGGCAATGAGTGCATTCCTTTATATTTTTCTCCATCGAAGGTAGAAAGTTCTTTCTAGCAAGAGTTTCAAGCCATTTCTTACTAAGATGACTCAGCCTCATATGCCATAAATCAACCGAGGAATCCTCTACTATATTTACCTATTCTTTAATCAAGTTAGTTTGTATGGTGTAAAGAAAACCTATCTTCTTACCATGTCCCACTACCATGGAACCTTTAGTCAACTTCCATTTGCTATCAAAGAAAGAATTGTAATAACCATCATCATTTAAGGCATCAATAGAGATCAAGGGAAATCAAATATCGGAACATGTCTCACATTTTTCAAAAGCAAATTACATCCGATATCTATTTCCAAATAAATATCTCACATGCTAATAATCTTGGAAACACCACTATTTCCTATCCTAACATAACCATAGTCACCGCTGCGATAATAAGCAAAGTAGTCACGCCGTGAAGTGATATTAAAAGAAGCCGTGGAATCGACAATCCATGTAGAGTCTTGGCATGTAAGGTTCATACATTTGTCATCACATACAAACATAATATCACCATCAGATGCAACCATCGTCGTAGCTTGTTTCTCTTCTTTCTTTTGATCTCCATTTCTATCATAGGATTTATCTCTCTTTGGCAACCAATACTCTTTTGCATAATATCTCATCTTACCGCAATTATAACACTTCACACTCCTCCTCAGTTTTGATTTCGACCTTCATCTTGATTTGCCCAGGTTATCATTTCTTTGAAATCTTCTTAATTGACTTTTTGCTCAATTTTTATAATAAGAGCATCTAATGTAGAAGCATAATTTTAGCATTTTCTTCTTATTTCTTCATTGAACAAGCTTTCTTTAACTATGTTAAAAAAAAAAAAGCACACCAAAAGGAATCGAGTTGTTTAATGTCACAACCAAGGTATCACAACTATCAGGAAGAGTACCAAGTAATAAATATGTTCGCAATTCATCACCAAGATCAATTTTAAGATTTGTCAATTGATTTAAATTCACTCAAGTGTTTTACCATGTTACTTCCCTTCTTGTATCTCAAATTCACAAATCACTTAATTAGAAGGGTTTTATTTTGTGGAGTTTTCCTCTCATAAAGACCTTGTAATTTCTTTCACAAAATGTTCGCCTTCATTTTTTTAGTAACATGATGAAATACACTATCATCAATCCATTATCGAATAAACTCAACTATTTTTTGATTTATTCTTTCTCATTCTTCGTCTTCCTAATCTTCTCTGGCTTCATCACCCTCAATTGGATCAAACAAGTATTTGCAATATAACACGTCTTCCATCCAAGCCTTCCAAATAGAATAATTCAAGATATTTAACTTAAACATGCTGTAGCTAGTTTCTTCAATTTAACACTATAATTTCAACCTAGCTTTGATACCACTTTGTTGGGGAGAACCGAGGACAATAATTCATCATGAGCCATGCACAATATAGGATCAATTTTTCCCTCGAAACTAAATCAACTAAAATTCTCTTTACCCCCAACAACAACCAGCAATATATAGCTTCACAATATGTTAATATAATACCAAAATGATAAGTAAACAAAGCAAATTACGACACCAATGATTTAACATGGAAAATATAATGAGGGAAAAACCACGGATCACCAAAAAACATAAATGAATAGCAAGATACACAAAGTGTACTTTTGTAGTCACACACTAGAGACTCAATATCAAAATTATAATCTCATTTCATTACCACATAGGTGGTTAAACAAATTTGGAATAAGAAAACTCTAAGTGTAATGAGAGAATTCGAAGACAGTTCTTGATGAATGAAAACTATCAATTTGTAGTCTTCGGTCTCACAAACAACATACTTAAATTTGAACTGACTTTGTCAACGTTTGGCCTTCAAATCGAAACCACCAAATTACAGCCCTCTTTTTTTCCTCTCTTCTCCCTTGTTTCGGTAGTTACTGTTTTCTCTCTCTCTCTCCTCACTTTGGGTGCACACCACTGCATGACCACCACTTCCATTTCTTTTGTTCTTTTCTTTTCTTTTTCTTTTATTTAATGCTAGCTGGGCCTCACATGAAGGTGGATCCAACCAACAAATTGATACCACTTCTTGAAAATCATGAGGGATTTTCAGTTAATCTTGTACTCCTTGATGTATACGTGCTTGCAATATCAGATACATTAGCCCCGTTGCGGATAGATTGCAGGACAGAAACAAGCTACGATACTGGAGATGGAATTCTTTGGCACGCAGATTTAGATTTCATCAAAACGTGTAGCTCTCTAATGGAAATCTCAGCGTGGAACGGCAAATAAGTGCGCTCGGGTTCTTCCCGGAACAAAACAAGAACTGTTACTCTTTACCAGCGGTTGCGCAGAAGAGGTACTTCGTCAGGACAGCGTTCTGTTATGGGAACTATGATGGCCTTTTAAGGCCTCCAAGCTTTGGTCTCGAGTTCAACGGCAACAAGTGGACCATTATGCTGAACTCAACTGCAGGACCCCAGCACTACGAATTATTATACACGAGTAAGGGTGATTTCATAAGCGTGTGTTTGGCTTGAACGCTGGATAAGCAGTACCCATTCATCTCGGCATTGGAACTACGGCCCTTGTCTGAAGATGTGTATGCTACTGCTACTATGGGCCAAGTTAGGGCTGGGACTACAAGCTACCACTACAATTATGGCACAACTGAATTGATTTTGGGGTGAGTAACCAATTCTCATATCAGTTAGATCTGCTATTGGCAGTCGTCTAGAGAGGAATATAGAGAAAACTATGTACAAACGTCATGGTGAATGCAAATTTATTAACTAGTTGTCTAGTCTACTCAATCAGGTATCCTCAGGATAAGTACAACCGGAAGTGGCAACCTATGATCCCGCACGGCATGGAGGACATACATGCTAGCTTCATTTCCGTCAACAGACTGACTGCAGAGTATCCTCCCAATTCGGCAATTCTTGATACAATTGAAGCCCTGGACCACCTTCAAATACAGAGTGTTGTACTTCGTAGAGACACGTTTTCTGAATGAAAATGAGACTCGATCGTTTGATTTGAACGTTTTAGGGGGGACCTGCATCACGATGCTTTCCCCATGGTACCAGAGTTGCACAGACCTTGAAATTAACATCGAGTCAATCGGGGTGTCTGACAAAGATATCTGCGTTCAACTGTTACCAATCGGGGTGTCTGACAAAGATATCTGCGTTCAACTCTACCGTGTATAATCAGTGCCATCGAATTTTCTGCATCGATCCATCCTCTGGTCACCACAAGAACATCCCATGATGACTGTAAAGAACCCTCTTTTATTGCCTTCAGATCCTTCTTATTTGTTTTATATGTGCTCATATGGTGTGATGGTTTAATCTTTGCAGTGGAAGGGTTACAAACATCTGTAAAGACCTATGAGCAACTGCAAGGATGGAGCGGCGATGCATGTCTTCCAAGCGACACTACATGGTCATGGATATCTTGCCAAGGGTACTACCCTCCAAGGGTTACTTACATGTATAAGCACATCAACAAAGTTCATTTCCATCAATTATATAACCACATCGATGACTTGTGGCTCCCTGATGCCAAAAATCTGTATGACTTTGCATCTATGAGCTTCCAAATGTCCATTGAACCTCTAACCATTGCAATTTATGAAAATGCAGAAATCTTACAGGTTATGGTCTCTCCAGTTATCTTCCTTACTTAGCCAAATGCAAGCACTTGAGATTATGTCAGGCATCTGCTTGAATTGTTTACTAAAATTTTTGGCATCTTCTTCCTCAGAATGTTCTTCGACGTGCTTATGATGATCAGCTTCTATTTCTTTGTTTTAGAGACTTGGGAAATAAAAGCCTCGACAGACCAATTCCTGAATTCCTTGGCAAACTGCCGAATCTCAAGTTACTGTGAGTCTTCAAGTCGACGGTGAAGAATAAATTTTCAACTGTATGAATTAGATTTAACTACCCTTATTTAGCCTAGAAAACATGTCTTTGTTGTCTCCTGTAGAGTTCTTAGCAATAATGACTTCTCCAGCTACGTTCCGAAGAGTATTACTACCTACAAGCAATTGAAACTAGAGTAAGTAGTCTAATTGAACCTGCATGACACTTCTTGCGCGAAATGCTATCTGCAAGGACTGATCTTACCTCTTGTGCAGCATCCGTGGGAACAGCCATGACATAAAGAGAGAGAGCTTCGCATTGACTTTTGGATTGGCTATTGGGTTACTCTCCTCCATGCTGCTGATCGTTGCTTTTGTTTATTTCTTGGGGCCAAAGAAACCAACGCCGGTACCGCAACGGAAGGGGGTGGATGGATGGAATGACGGGCATGTTCAGTCAATGCCTCGAGAGAGTTTCGGAGGAGGCAAACGCTGAGTCACCAATTCAACTATCGCAGAGATGAGAGGGTCGAATTACTCTTCTTCTTTTTCTTTTCATTTTGGTTCAATTGCTTGAGAGTTGAGAATGCTTGTAACATACTAATCAGCACCGAAGCAACCCGAAAGTGTCGCAAGAAGGGTCTCCTCTTTGGCTGAATTTTCAGAACCAGAAAAACAGATGCCTACTCTTTCCTATGTTTCTGGCTTGAGAATGATGAAGTATATTTATAGATGATAGATTTCCCTATTAGATAATATTGTTAGAGACATCATTAGATAAATGTTATAATGGGCAATCTGAACTCCAATAAGAGGGATAATAATCTTCGACGAGAAGCTCTCTAGAATTTTGATTCACATATCCAAGGTTAAGCCATTTCTACAAATTCAGGTTGCTTTCCACAAGAGTAAGGATCGATCATTGCTCTCATAGTGCACATATCAACCAGCAATAATAAATAGCAAATATAGGAAAACAGAGGAATGTCGATGCATCACGAGCTGCAGTAGCAACTAATTATTTATGAGTACATATCGGAAGAAATAGCAAGTAAAAAAGGAAAAAAAAAAAATGGAGAGGAAGGCCCGCAGGCATACAGCTTTGCTGTATGCTCGAGAGAGCTTAACATAACTACAAACTTAAATACATTCTTTGGTTGGAACTATGACAAAAAATGGTGCAACTACTACAACTGAAACTGGTAAAGAAAAGTGGATTTAAATTCAGTCGTTTCTGACGCCACGGTTGTCATGGTCTTGAAGTTGTTCATGGATCAACTCGCTGATTTCGTTGTTCATTTGTTGTTCCATGTTGACTCTGAACTCATTCATTGCTACTTGCCCTAATTTCTCTCCCATCTGGCCATTGTTTGCCATTGCCTGCGGTCCACCATTACTTGTGTTCACTCCTCCTGTTTGCCCTAAGTTTGAACAGGAGAGACCAACATGAGCTGATGAGGATCAATATGCACTAATAAAATGGTTCTATTTACATATGAAAAATGTGCTAATTATCATCATCATGCGCTAACTGTGAATTATTTGATATGCAGTGTCCTTATAAATGAAGGTTTATTTATAGGTGTTGATTCGTCAAGTACCATGTACTTGAACGATAGTGAGGATATGAATCGGCAGTGCACAGTACATACTAATTAGACTTGTGATTCGACTATTGAGAACTCATTAATGGTTCAAGCATAATGAATGAGTGTCAATAAAATTAATGTGTCTGGTCTTAAATATAAAGTTTCAACTCGTGATTATACCTGCAGTCATTGCAGTGATAGCTGCTCTTTTGCGATTCTGGTGTAGGACAAGCGCGACCCCAGCAATAATCCAGATGATGAAGAAAGCAGGAATAGTGCCACCAAGAATTGCTGGGAGCTTGCTAGTCTTCTTGCCTGAGGATGTCGATGGTGTGTCCGACGATCCACCGCCAGTAGTTGTCACATCCGTTTTGCAAGACTTGCCCAAGACGCAAAGCTCCGGATTACCCGATACACTAATAATTAAGTTAGCAAACAGAATAAGTGATCAGTTTTTTATCTAACAAAAACTCAGTAAGTTTCCACCAAAAACGTTTTGCTTGCTCTGATGTAGCAATTGCCCGTTCAAAATGACAAACGTATAGATAGAGTTGACTTACGTTAATTTAATTTTGTTGTTTTTGGACAGCGAGGAAGGGATCTGCCCAGTCAACTTATTATCGGCCAAGTTCCTAGAAAGAAACACGTCAATCTTCAGTTGATATTACCTCAAACAAATCAAATACACTGTGTGAAAAATTGCATAGTTTTTCTTGAGTCTCACAATTCTTTGAGATTCGGTAATATGCCGAGAAAATCTGGAATGGATCCACTCAAGCTATTATTGTGCAGATCTCTGGAAACGCCATCAGCAAAATAGCACAGGCTGTTAGTGATACTCTATGGAAAAAGATAACGACAGCAAGTTATATTAGAATTCTCGGCTTGACTCACATCGTCACAAGTGCGTCCATGGAACTGAAATCCGGAAGCTGTCCCGATAGATCATATCCGCTCAGATACCTGAGAATCCAGGAATATTCACTGAATCATTGCTTTACCTTGTTTATAAATCTTAGAAATCCTTTTATAGCACAAAGTTAGGGAAGAACAAAAAGCGCTCCATAAGTAATTACAATTAAAAGAAACTTTAAGAAGAATTACAATGCTGTCACACGAGGCGTGGCATCGCCGCTGCAGTTGAGCCAATCCCAGGTGTATGGAAAAGGGAGGCAAGGATCACCAGACCAGTCTTGTAAGTTGGTAAATTCAGTTTGAAGAGAGGATAATCCATCCACTGATGCAGCCACGAGAAGAACACGAGATTAGATATTCGAGGCAAAAGGTAATAATGTGAACTGACTCATCCTAGGGGTGATTTGGTTATTAGCAACAGGTAAATTGATTATGGCCCAAGCTTCTAACATTCAATGAACTGAAATTTCTAGAGTATAATAGCTCATAGAATCCTTAACCAGTTGAAGAATACAGACCGTCTTTGCTGTTCGTTCCATCAGTGAGAGCATCAACATAGAACACTTCCATGGCATTTATGAGCGGAGGAAGAGTAGAATCCGAGGTCGCCACCAAGGAAAATGAAGTGTTGGAAGACGCGCTAAAGTTTGTGAGCCACATCTCGGTGACGGTCCCATAAGGTGGGACGATAATTTCTGGGTTCGGGAGAGGCTTGTCATCAGCATAAAGCTCAAACGATCTCTTTTGAGTCGTGCCGAGCTGAGTGACCTCAGAGAAGTATAAGTTCATGTAGATGGGGACTGCTTTTGCCGGAAAATCAATGGTCAATTGAATAGACTCCGATGCTTTGGAGGTGGCGACTGCATTCTGCATCACTGCTTGGGGAGGATTATCATCGATGCTTGTTATGTCTATGAACGATGCATCGCTAGCGACCACAGTCAATCCGGTCCCTATGGCCGCGGGTTGCCAGATCCGGTCATAAGCATCAGCTGAGTACCTACGAGCCCATGTATATACCATCATTGTCGGTTAAAATGGATAAAATATAATTAGCACAAATTATTCGATGTGATGTGATCGCATGGGGACAATTACACAAAAAAAGTCATAAACATATTGTAATTGTGTCAATTCAACTCTAAACTTTTCAATTATACCAATTTAGTCATAACTATTTTAACATTTTGCCAATTAACTTAATATGGTCAATTTTGACTGGAAATTGCTATAATAGATGCCGAACATTCTATGTGATACGTTAAGGCCTTCATAGCCCTGCCAGCCGTGGGCAAGGCAACCCTCACCCAAATCTAGCAATGGATTACTTACCCTCACCTTGTGGCCTAAGAGATTCATTGGCCAAAATGAAAGGCAAAAAAGGGAAAAAAAAAACAATTAAGAAATATTTTTTTAAAATAACTATCCAATGTAAACGTTGTCTCATCTAGGAATACTGGCATCTATGTTAGTGATTTCCGACAAAAATTGGCTGGATAGACTTAATTGACAAAATATGAAAAAAGTTTGAATTGAATTGAACACGATTAAAAAATTTATAATTGAATTAACACTTTTGGAAATTTCGTTGATTGCATGCATGCAAGAGACTACACAAAATCTAATAACAAAAATCTGCTCGTTATACTTAGGGTCATAACGCTCCCTAAAACGAGATCGAGTTAAAAGCGATGCATGACCAAGGGAGCTGCAAAAACTTTTCTACTCGATTCGTTTGTGTATAATTGAAAAATCTCTCATCAATCTCCCGGAGAGATCTCAACTATAGTACTTATTTTGAAATTTCATTAAATTCACCATCAAAGTGTAAAACTATTGTCAGTAAATTTGAGATGAATTCGAATATTGAACGTGCAATCCATTCCATCGCAATAGCTATAATTTCTTTTTCGGGTCATATAGAAAGTTTGGATGCAAAGGGAAGTGTAGATTATGTACCTAACATCTTCAGTCGTTCCGTAAGCAACCCTAGCTTTCAAGTACAAAGCGTAGTTGGAATCGACGTGCTTGTACATGTTGGCGCCCAAGCTGCGCACTTCGAGAGCCGACATGAAGGGGTACTGGTTAGGCTGCGTCTGCGCAACACAGACGCTCATGTAGTCTCCCTTGACCACGTAGGTGGTCTCGTAGTAAACGACTTGGTCGTTCGAGGTCTCGACCGTGGTCCAGTAATTCCCGTCGTAGTGCAAATCGAAGGTCGGGGGAGCCGATTTCTGGTCGTAGTTCCCGTAGTAGAAGCTTGCCCGGGCGTATATCTGGCCTCCCTTCTCGACCTTGAGAGAGTAGCAGTTCTTCTTCCTGGTCGTGAACACTCTCAACGTGCTCATCACGTGGTCGACCGAGTTGCTGGACTGGACTACCTCGGATTGCCCGTTCTGTACGAGGTCGTTGTCCCCTATCCACCCGATGAAGTTACCATCGACGTAGGTGTCGGATGACCCGCAGTCGATGTTCCAAAGCACTGCCGCGAACAGAAGAAAAAGAAATGATTGAAATAACGAAATGAATAGCACCAAATTAAAGAATAGAAAGATCAATCGGAGCTAAGCACGATAATGGTGATTAAGTGTAAGTTATGGAAAAGAGAGGGAAAAAGCTCATACCATCAGCAGAAGCAGAAATGGCAGAGAGAGCGACTAGAAAGAGAGAGAGATGGCAAGTTGCCATGGTGTGGCCGAGCACTAGAGGAGGTGGTGGGCGACGTGACGTGACTTTGGTAATTCATTTATAAGGATGAAGTTTGACTTTCCTACGTGTTTTGTACATTTAGATTTTCTAATTTGTCCCTTTCCTTGTCATTTCCAGTGCATGAATAGGTAACAACGTCAACGTGGAAATGGGGTCTCCATTCGAAGGGTCTGACTAGAAAGTTTAATGTTAGTATTTGCTTAGATGAAACTGCAAAAACTACGAGTTGGTGAGCGGTCGAGATCATGTTTAGGCCATATAAATGGATTTCGTGGTTTGCGTCGTATCTAATTCTGCATCTTATGATTGATCATATAATTCACATACCTAGGACTTACCTACAGAGGTCAGAAGCTCCTCATCATGAGGAAATGTAAATGGAACTCAACAAAACGGGGATTTCATATTCGACTTTCTCTCTCTTTTGATGACTTGCTTGATGGTTGAAGTGAGATTGAATCTCGATCCCCTAATTTCCCTACTTGAACTTCAATTTAAATTGGGTTCTCCTTTGATTGAATAGTAAATTTTCAAATTATACTCCTAATCATATGCGATTTATCCGCCTATTTACATCTTTATAGGAGAATACGTTTTCTCTTATTGATCGGTTGATCAAATGTTGCAATAGTTCACTTCTTCATCACCTCTTCGAAAAATGTATGACTTTTGTACGAGGGTCCAATTGGTCTGAAATTGGCTATTCGCTGTAAAATGCCACTTGAGCTTAGACAGTTGACTTTGACTTCAGGGCCTCTATCGTCAAGCCCTCATTTTGCGGATCGAATTACCAAGTAAATCGCTCGCACAAATCCAATTAGAAAGTCAGAATTAGAGAATCCCACGGCCAACAACTTGAGTATGCGAGAGTTATGGTTGACCCAGTTGAGCTAAATTAATCAGTCAATGGTCATTGAAAAACTCGAGCTACAGATGAGAATATTTTGAAGTAGACGGTTTCATACTTAATTTTATTTTGCCCCATTATTAATCGTCAACAAATGCTGTTTAGATGGCATTACGCGATTAAATACACATGCCAGCGTGGGAGAACAAAATGTACTTATTTAATTTGATCATCGTACATATTTTACTTTTATTATAATCTGAAATGTGGAGGCTTAACCATTCAGAGGCCATTAAAAAACCTGCAAACTTCATGATCCTGAACAATTTATATGCAACTAGTGGGATTTGAACAAGTAATTTCTACTTTCTAAGCTTGAAATCATACCCCAATCAACTATTTGATCCTTGGGGGCTATTGGTCATGATATCGTCGTGACTAATCTACGATTTCCATTGGATCAGGTTAATAGAGGAAAATTAATCATGATCATTACATAATGAAAAAACCCGAGAAATTTGTCATAAACTTATTATATAGTGGTCAATTTACTTTTAAATTTTCCAATTTAACCAATGTAATTATAAATATTTTCATCATTTGTTAATGTAGTATATCCAGCCAAAGTTGGAGTAAAACTCATTGACATGACGATCCAATCAACCTAACTATCCTATATGACATAGTTGACAATATGACGTATTCAACTACACTCAAAATTACATTGTTTTGAGAAATTCTATAAATTTTTTATTTTTTTTTATTTTTTTCCTTTTCCTCAATATTTATCTTCCCATATGTCATGGCCTTGGCAATGGTTAGTGATCCATGTCAGCCATAAGGGAGCAACAATCCCAAATTTGGCCATAGGCAAGCCATGATCCCATGGGCCTTGTTGCACGCCCTTGCCTTGTGAGTGATGATCATGTATCCGACCCATAGAGTTTCATTAGCAACCCTTGCCTGTGGTTATTGCTTAAAGCCCTTGCCACCATCAGCTAGCCATTGCCTAGATATGGACGACGTCACCAACCATCGTCAAGGCCTCCGCAAAAGGAAGAAGATGAATAGTAAAGAAGGAAAGAATAGGGAAAAAAAGAAAATTGAAAAAATAAACTTAAAGCTATGTCATTTCATTTAAGATCATCCTTTGACAAAAAATAAAATAAAATGTAAGATCATCCACATCCAATGTGGGTTGTGCCACATAGACTACCATGTAAGCCATTTTCTGACCTAAATTGACCATGTGAATTACATTAGAAAATTATCAAAATGTTTAAGATTATATTGGTCAATTTGTTAAATTTAAGATTGAATTGGTAGTCATACAATAAATTTAAGATTTTCTTTTTAGACAATTTTCTCAAAAAGTGCACTTAAACAGGTAAATGTTCACCTCATAAAGTATTTCAAATCTTATAGATCAAATAAAATGGGGGTTACATTATATTTTCCCTCAAGTTATGATTTATGTTTGTTGACCAATAGACTTGATCCTGCACTTGGCAGCTCATTCGCCTATCCCTATCGAGCAAGAGTTTGCCGAGTACGGCCATGAGAATGCTGTGCTGAATGAAGCTTTAACTTTGTGGCTGTAATTAATGATAATATGACAAATTGGAAAGATGAGTTACAATAATTGCTACTTTGACCAATCAAGTTCAGCACTTCATCTCCATTTAAAGAATCATTTCTGTTCTTTTGCCTAGTTCCAAAGTTTTCTTTAAAGTAATAATGAAATAGGCTAATTTATTCCCACCATCAATAGTAAAAGAATTAGCCGCAAGTCATGTCAATTTGTGCAATATATCGTGCATGAAAACTGTGCATGTTACCATTGGTAGGTCTACTTGTATCCGCAGTCCTTGTTGAACAAGCGATGAAATGAGGCTTCAAATCCTTCCTCCCACTTGTGTGTTAAACCTTATAGTTTATACCATTCACCATGCACTAATTATCATTCGCTTCTTCTCTTACTTTAAAATATGAGTTACTATTATTAATGGAAACCTCTTGTTTGCTCTAGATAATCTTGTCCATTGGCTCCTATATGCATCATGCGTGTGCGAATTAAGTCAATTAATTACCGTGATTTCTCCTAAAACCAAAGTGGCAATTTCAACTAATAATTTCACTTAGCAATGAGATAAAACCACGCTTAGATGCAATATAATCAAGAATTATATGATCTTTGACCAAGTCGAACTCCCCATATAGTGCATAGAATTTTTAAATGCAACCACTAACGAATCATAATATTTGCTATGTAAATGATTCTTAAGCGACGAAAGCACCTAAACGATGAATAACACAGTGATCATTTAACTTAAGGTCCGACATATTATACGCAATACACATGGAAATCTTTGCCCCACTTGATAGACCACAATCATTTGGTAGAAATTGAAGAAAAATCAGACATTTATAAGAATGTTTAATTTTGATAGGAAGAGATTATGCAAATGATGGTGGTCGTATTTTCAGCTGAGAAATGCCAATTGACCTCGGAAAGTATAATGCAATCCTCGGCCCGGAGTTGACTTCAACCCGACCTTCTTAAAGAATAATCATGAAGTTTTATTTTTCTGGTTTTTCTGGAAAAATAAAGGACAATTTGCAAGTCAAGTGTCAACAAGCTAATATTGTCGACCAAGTCATCTTCATCATCTTCATAATATGTTTTCGGCGAAAAAATTCTAGCCTACAATGTGTGTTTGCCACTTATAATGAGGTTATGAGGTTTGAAATTGCAAAGTTTAAGAGCAAAAATATGTTACATATATACATATATATGTATACATAGACACACACATATTGATCTATCTACCCCACTACATAAAAATAGAGTTGCTTCCAATACAAGGGTGTTTCCAGCTTTTCTCTATCATCGGGAATATCTCTCTTCCTTTGACCAATCAATTAATTTAATTTACTCTCTATTACCTAAAGTATTTTGTCCCTCTAACCACTCCATTAATTGTGTCCCTGCCTAATCTTTCTCAACTGGTGCCTATTCATTCTCAACGCCGAACATGTTTTGTTATTTAGCGCAACTTGAACATAAGTATGCCTAGCAATATCGATCGGGGTTTCAACCCTCCACGTGCACGCACGTTCCCTTCTCCATGTATGCTTTATTGTCCGTATGATCAAACGCAGAGCTGTAAGTTAGGCATTGACCACTGCAAATATGCATATGCATTTCTTGATCTACGAATCCTGTTCTGTCGAGTAATCCAACCGATACTGAGTCTATGATTTGCTTCGTGTTGTTCCGTTATGCTCGGTTGACATTGATGTGTTCTCGAGGTATATATGCCCACTTACGCATGAAAATGAATGGTTCAAAATGTTTGTTAGAAGATCGAGGCTTACGATCTCGCCAAGGAGTGTGAGAATTTACGGAAGGATGGCATGGTTTGTTCTTATCAGTTAAACATTCCTCTCGAGCTATTGATTTTGTATTGCCACCACACTGCAGCTCCGCCCGATGTTGTGTCTGTAGCCCTGGTCATTTGATCAACTGTTGGAGGTAAAAAAAGAAGCACAAGAAGGCAAGCAACTTTGAAAAAAAAGAAAAACGTACGAAGATCCAATTTCAGTACACAAATCTGAAAATCAAAACAAATAACATGGATATATTGAAAATTCTACTTTAGAAAGGAGGGGGAGGTCTGAAAATCTCACATCTTAGAATCAAAATTCCTCATTTCCTAAATGTGGTGAACGAGTATCTACGATCTACCCAAACCCTTCCATATTCCTGATCTTTAGATCAGAAGTTTGAGCCAAACCAGCCCTTCTTAGGGCGGTCATCAAGCGACCCGGCTACACGCATGATTAGGTCTAGCTAAAATTAAAAGCTGAATAAGTAGCTTACATGCGGCCTTTCTTCTCCAGTGGAACATTTAGATAAGAGTCGCCATTGGAGCCCAGAAACAGAATGAAACATGCGACGGGGACCACCCCAACTCCGATGACAAGGGTTTTGCTCTTCTTCTTGCCATGGCCTGAAGCTGAAGGGTTGGCGTCTTCGATATAATCGAGGTCCGAACTAATCCAACGAACCCGGTTCGTGTTCAGCTTTCCTTACTTCTATTTTTCCACATTAAAGCAAGAGGAAATGTAGAAAAGGGAGAACCAAAAAAGGCATGTGCGTTTCCGATTATTACTGTGTCCGGTTCAGAATCCCAGGAGACATGCCAAGATCGCCTCGTGCTGCTTTCGGGTTTACCGAAAACACGTGACTTGCCAGGCCCATACGTCGGCCCATTGGGCTCTCTTCCGAATGTAATCCTACGAGGCCCAGGACCGACTCGTAGGAACCCTTGGTGGCAAACTGGTAATTGACGCTCCGGCGTTAGTTTGCCAACCTTTCATGTCGGTTTGCGTGTCATTCTCTCTTCTCATTTTCCAATGGACCCCACGTGGTGGGACCCAGCCTGCACCTCTCTCTCCCGACAATTAGGGATCGGGAATTAGTGTTGTAATTCCCATTCAACGTAGAAAGAGTTCCCAAATTACTTCAAAATAACAAATGAGGAACTAAATTGAATTTTAAGAGTTTCGGCACATAAGCGAATTGAGCTTTCTCCTTTGCTATATTTTGTCTAAAGGTTCTTTTTTCGTATAAGATTGACTTAGGTTTAACTCGCAAAAAAATTCACATATTTCGGATTGATGACGTTGACTAATTGTGACATGAGAGAAGAAAAAAAAAGTATAGGAAAATTAGGCCAAGACCCTAGGACCTTCGAATTTGAGGTTCATGTCCAGACACGTGACACCAATGATTGGCATACATGGAGTCGCGATTGATATGCTGCCAAATTTGTTAGTCATAACAAAATATGGGAATAATTAATTCCTAACAGTCCTTTTTCTTGCTACTTTCCATTTCCTACACCCTAAGGGCATCTTAGTAATGTGATTTTTGAATTTGAGATATTAATGAATTACGCTTTAGCTTATTAAAATTTTCGAAAGATTTATTGACATACGATTTAAGGTTATTTTGTGTCATATTTACAAGATAGGTTCCATGAAAGAGCTAATGAATTTTACAATGTTTATTTCATTATATAAATTAATTACCACTAGGGAGGATTTGAGCTAGTCTCACTCCCCATTCATCTGTTTTGATTTTTTTTTTTTGAGCTTTTTTATATTTTTCCTCCTTTTTCTCTCTTGATGTAGATTTTGAATATGTGCTTTGCCAATCTTGGTATAGATTTGAGAGTTTGAACTCTCCAAATCTAGTTATAGGTCTAGGAGTTCTTTCCTCCTAATTTGATCTAGGAGTTTAAAAATGTTTTTGGAGATATAATACCCACATGCTCTGCTCATGTACAAGTCATCTACCTCTAGTTTCAATGTTTAGATTTTCTTTGAGCTTTTTTGTACTTTTCCTTTTTTTTTTCTCTCCTTATCTAGATTTAGGAGATGTGCATCTAGTTTCAATGTTTTGATTTTCTTGGAGCTTTTTTGTATTTTTCCTCTTTTCTCTCATGATTTAGATTTAGGAGTTGTGCTCTCCCAATCTAGTTATAGATTTGAGAGTTTGAACTCTCCAAATCTAGTTATAAGCTTAGGAGTTTTTCTTTCTTGATTTGGGTTTGGAAGTTTAATAATATTTTCTGGAATTCGATATCCATGTACTCTATCTATATACATGTCATATGCCTTTAGTTTCAATGCTAATCATAGCAATTCTGGTATCTCGCTAAATTATGACGATTTGCTCTTCCAAAGGTTAAAATTGTGCTATACAACGATGATATAAAGGAAGCCGAACTTAGGCGCTCACATCAATTGGCAATGCTGTAGTTATTTGAGAAAAAATTTCCGATGTGTGTACACTATTGACAATAATACGAGATTTAGTGATTGGGCACCAATTATTTTACTCGATAAATTCATTCTTTTGAAACGAATATATGCTTAACCCTATCAATACTTTGTTGATTCTCTTTATTTTATGGATTTGCTTTGTTTTGTAGTATTCTGACATTTGCTTTACTTTGATTTGCTTTACTATGAAAGTTTATGTATTTCCTATGTATCTTTTTGAGCCATGAGGACAATTTTTTCCAATAAAAAAATTAATTACCATCTTAATTATAGTTTTAATTAATGATACGTTTTGTAGATGATGCCTGCGCATCGCATGGGCCCTCAACTAGCGTTTCATTATAACTCACATCATTCTCATGAATCATGATGCTAGAAATTTCGTGTTGAATTGTCTCGTGGGACTTGAGTTGATTGAAGGGCCGGGAGCCTTTTCTGCCAACTTTACGGAGAAGTACGAAGAAGAAAAAAAAAATATTGAAATTTTCGCTAAAGCAATAATTATATTTCCTCTATTACTCTCGAAGGTGAAGTCTTTGAAATTATATTTGGCTAGGACCTCTCCTCATTTCCCAGATTTAAAAATGGACGATAGAGAAAAGCAAAAAAAAAAAAAAAAAAAAAAAGTAGGAGTGATTTGCCTGCCGAGTTTGATTGGGCACGCGGTACGAGATCAATTTGGCACCACGAAGTATAGATTATTGATTTTCGCGCCAATTTTGAGATTTTAATTCGTGTTTTATAGATGTCACAAGAATAGAGAGGATTAATATAAATATAGAATGAGAAATGTTAAATAATACCCTTGTGGCACTTGTTAATTTTTATATAACGTGCTTTGAAAATATTAATTCTACTGTTTCATGTAAGTAACTATATTAAAACGGAGAATTCTTCCACTTATACTGTCTGTGAAAAGCATTATCTTCACTTTAAATTAACTTAACCCCCTAACGACATTTGTTAAAAAATCACATTGGATATTTCTCGATAGACATAGGATTTCACCTTATTTGAACAAAAAAAAAAAAAAGGAAAATGCGGACTCTTTGAATGGGGAGTGCAAGCAAATTTGCCGGTGGCAAAAGTCTCCACTATCTTTCTTTTCCCGTTGTAAATTCCCCAAGTGGATGGCCAGATTTGCCAGCATAACAGACGGGGCCAAATTTTTCCTCACCTCACCGCTCCAATGATTCTTGTGATGTGGAAAAGCTTTGATGTAGAAGTAAATTCTCCGTTCATACACAACAAACGCTAGCCGTCTTGGCCAGTCTTTGTCAATTTGGAGTCCCTTTCGTTCTGTCGCCTTAATTTATGGAGTTGATTGGTATTAGACGTGGTCATGATGAGCTTTGTGTGGCAGCACTCAAATGGATGGCGCTTTGAAAGTGAACGTTGGGAATCTAAATCAACGTTTTGTCCAAGAGTCTCTGATCTCAATCCTCTGTTGTACTCCTATAGATGCAGCACTCTTATTGAAAAAGATGGTATTCCCGTATATTCTCTGGTTAAGAACATAAATTCCACATTCATCCTTTATAAGAAGAATGATATTGAATGGGTACGATCAAAATACGACGGATACTTTACTCGACCAAGTGATGTGATTGAAAAAAGTACCTACATTAATTTATTAGTAATGTGCGAGATTTTCCGCTTCATGGCATTTAAAAATTTCCTCAACAACAATGATGTGGCCTGAGGTTTTAAAAATTTTCTATGTTGAATGCCCACAATGTCCCAACAATCAAGTCATGCTTAGAAAAGGTCATGATGCTTCCACTTGCCAGCTAGTGTTGCAATCGCACCATTTAATTAAGAGAGAAAAGAACGATTGACAATGCAGATAATAATTTAGAATGACCGGCACTACAAGTACCTGCTTGTTTTTATCCTCCCTCTCTCTGTCTCCATTCTCGTCTTCATTTTGAAGAAAGGGACACATATGACTCATCAATCTTTAGCTCATGTTATCAATTTATCATGGGGTCTTCTTCGATTTTGATGTTAGCTTGCTTCCTCTTTTATTGACTACAAAATGATAGAAATTAAAGTTTCTGATTTTGGGTCATTATTCTCTAGAACTCTAGAGCTCAAATTGAAGTTCCCATTTCCGTGTATTAACTTGATGTATTTCTTGAATATTGAATACTGCGTTAGTGGAAAGAAATGATTGGTCAAAGTGAATCCTACTTCTTATAGAGTTTTGACCAAAATCAACCCCTAAAATACAAATTGTTTATGGGAAACAGGTCTTAATCCCTCAGTGTCGGTCAGATAAAGAAAAAGAGTATACCTTACCTGTTAATCATGAAACCTATTAAGCCTGTGAATATCTCCATGTTTTGTATTAGAATTACAAAAAAACTGCAAATAAGTCATGGTTGGAGAGTCCACCGTGCAGGATCATGGAACTACCTTAAGTAAAAAAAAGAAAAACCCTTGCGACGTGACAAGCAATGAGTTGATTGAAGAATTAAACCCGAAAAGAAAGAAATGTCACGTGATTCGCTGGAAGTGAGAAAAGATAGGGAGCACCGCCTCAGCCCACGAAAGGGTTTTAACCGCAAGGAAAGTAAGAAAGAAACTCTCCACCTAACGTGCTGCAAAAACGGCAGAAGTGGTCACATCTGTTATCATGCACGATTAGAAGTAAATTCCCACATGTAACTCTTCGTCTTCTCCCATCCCCATCACCACCTCGAAATATCTCTGCCGCTGTTTCCGCTAACATAATTCCTTGCAAAAGCTTCTCATAAAAGCGTCGGTTCCCATTTAAAGACGAGGTCAGCTCTCTTACCTAATGCTTGAACGTTTAGCTGGGTTGCCTTCATGTCTTTTTTTTTTTTTTTTTTTTTATAAAGAATATTTTTGCTCCAGCTCCGTCTCCAACCCCTTTTGACTCCCCCACTTGTTTAAAGCTTTTCCTCCGCGTTGCCTTTTTCTTTTCTTGATTGTATAAAGCATAAACAAATCTATGAATCTGTCCCTTCTCTTCTCTGGGGTTGTCACCGAGTAGAAACCAGCTAGCGCCTCGCAGTTTTCCGGTGCTCTCTCTCTCTCTCTCTCTTTCTGCGCAGTCCTTTGGGTTCCCTCTTAAAGTCTCGTTTGGTGTTTTGGGACTCTTAAACGTTCCCACCGTGTTCGGCCGATTTGCCATTCAAAGCTGGGTTCGTGCGTTTCTGTCTCTCGCTCTCTCTGTTGGTGCTCTTTCCGCTATAAAGGTGCCATCTTTAACGCTTCCTGCTAAGTTCTATCAATTGGGTTTGGATCTTGATCGTCTCCCTGATTGGGATCGGTTGCTCCTTTTCTCCTTTTTTTATTCTTTACAAATCTCATCTCTTCGAGATAAGATCTTGAAGTTGCCATCTTTGTACTGTTTTTCGGTTAGTTCTTGATCGTGAGTGCTTGCCCGTTGTGATTCAAACCCTGTACTTGCCCTGTCGTTCGCTTCTCCCTGTATGAGAAATCAAGATTTGAGCTTTGCCTAGCGCAAAGATAGCTTGATTTGCTGAGCTTCTTAGCTTAAAGATCACAGATGAAGCGCAATAGAAGCTTGGAATTGTTTTTGTGGGCTTTGTCAATCTTGTGTTTGGCTCGGTCTTCAGATGGGTATTCTCCTCCAGATAATTACCTCATAGATTGTGGATCCTCAACCAATACCACTGTAGGTAACCGCGTTTTTCTCGCCGATAGCTTGGCCTCAAAGTTCGTTTCCACCCCGCAAAATGTTCTGGCCAGTGCATCGAACTCTGTTAGTTCTTCTGATGTTTCCCAGCTCTATCAAACCGCGAGAGTCTTTACTGGTTCCACCAAATACACATTTCCCATAAGCCAGAGTGGTAGGCACTGGATTCGGCTCTATTTCTCTCCTTTTGATTACCAATCTTACAAGATGAGCACTGCTATATTTGCTGTTTCAGCCCAAAACTTTGGTCTTCTCAGTAATTTTAGTGCCAGTGGCAGCGTCATGAAAGAGTTTTCCCTGAACATAACGTCGAGTAACCTTGTTGTCACCATTACCCCCTCCGATAACTCATTTGCATTTCTGAATGCAATTGAAGTTGTCTCCATGCCCGACACTTTAATTCAGGATGGCTATATTCTTCCTGCTTGGAAGTTTCAAGGTCTCCCATCGCAGGCTCTTGAGACAATTTGGAGATTGAACATGGGTGGAGCAAAAGTTTCTGCTATGAATGATACTCTCTGGAGAAATTGGGATCCCGACTATGGTTTTCTAGTCCAACCTAATCTGGCGAAGAATATATCCAAGATTGGAGCAGTTAAATATGTATCAGGTGGGGCGACTGCGGATACTGCTCCTGCTTCAGTCTATGGCACTGCAACTGAGATGAACTCGGGAAGTGATCCTAATAGCAATTTCAATGTCACCTGGGAGTTTGATATAGATGTTGGATCTAGACACCTTATTCGCTTTCACTTCTGTGATATAGTGAGCTCGTCGCTTAACCAGCTCTACTTCAGTGTCTATCTTGACTCATCTACTGTTTATAGTGACGTTGATTTGAGTATCCTCTCGATCAATGTTTTGGCTGTTCCCAATTTCTTTGATATAGTTTCAGGGTTGTCAGTGAGCAACAAGCTTCGTGTAAGTGTTGGTCCATACACGGCAAATGGCGCTTACCCCAATGCCATTTTGAATGGGTTAGAGATCATGAAATTGAATGGGGCAGCGGGAACTTCTGGTTCCAGCTCTGGCAAAAATGTCAGTGTCATAGTGGGTACAACTATCGGGGCACTTATTGCAGCACTTTTGGCTGGAGTTCTCTTTTTGTGGTGCCGAAGAAGGCGACAACGACTTGCAAAGCAGGGGCTTTCCAAGACATGGATTCCGTTATCCACGAATGGAGGCACTTCTCACACCATGGGGAGTAAATACTCTAATGGAACAACTCTTAGCGTTGCTTCCAATCTTGGGTATCGCTTTCCCTTTGTGGCTGTTCAAGAGGCCACAAACAACTTTGATGAGAGTTGGGTCATTGGTATTGGTGGTTTTGGAAAAGTGTACCGGGGAGAATTGAATGACGGAACAAGAGTAGCTGTTAAGAGGGGTAATCCTCGGTCCCAGCAGGGACTTGCAGAATTCCAAACCGAAATTGAGATGCTTTCACAGTTTCGCCACCGCCATCTGGTTTCTTTGATTGGGTATTGTGATGAAAAGAGTGAGATGATTTTGATTTATGAATACATGGAGAACGGCACGCTGAAGGGCCATCTTTATGGCTCTAGCGTTCCTAGCCTGAGCTGGAAGCAGAGGCTTGAGATATGCATTGGTTCTGCTAGAGGGCTCCACTACCTTCACACTGGCTATGCAAAAGCGGTCATCCATCGCGATGTGAAGTCTGCAAATATTTTGCTTGATGAGAACCTCATGGCAAAAGTTGCTGATTTTGGGCTTTCCAAGACAGGGCCGGAAATTGATCAGACCCATGTGAGTACAGCAGTGAAAGGAAGTTTTGGATACCTTGACCCGGAATACTTCAGAAGGCAACAACTTACCGAAAAATCTGATGTGTATTCATTTGGGGTGGTCTTACTCGAAGTCCTCTGTGCAAGACCTGTTATTGATCCATCACTCCCTAGGGAAAAGGTGAACTTGGCGGAATGGGCAATGAAGTGGCAAAAGAAAGGGCAATTGGATCAGATCATAGACCCTACTCTTGTTGGTAAAATCAGACCTGATTCTCTTCGGAAGTTTGGGGAAACGGCTGAGAAATGCTTGGCCGACTATGGCGTTGATCGGCCTTCAATGGGAGATGTGCTGTGGAATCTGGAATATGCCCTTCAACTTCAAGAGGCGGTTGTGCAAGGAGACCCTGAAGAAAACAGTACTAACGTGATCGGTGAGCTATCTCCTCAAGTCCACAATTTCAGCAATGCTGATCCGATGATTTCCACCGCGCAGTTTGAAGTATCTAGTGTGGACGACCTCTCGATGAGTAAAGTGTTCTCACAGCTTGTGAACTCCGAGGGTAGATGAGCATTCATCTTGCTGACCTCTTGTTCTGATTCTTTCTCCAACCAACCATGATAAGGTGGGATTCACTTTTAGTTTCATCGATAAGTTTGGTGTGCTAGTGCTGCTAATGGACCATTCGGGTGTGCCGCGGTGCAACTTTGGTTGAGTCAGGGGACCAGGAGAAGAATAGGAACGCACCTAGTTTCATGTGTCATTGATGTCTCACTTGATGGAGTTTGCTTATGGACAGACCTGACTTTGAACAGAAGGAATACCAGTTTGTGTTTTAGGTAACTGATAGTGAAAAAATTTGATTACTGATAAAAGCTGTTGAATCTGAATCGTTTTCTTGTAATGTTTACTTGTTCCTTTCTGTGTTCACTCTTCACTGGAATGTTTATAAGTTCATTTATTTCACCTTTCTTTGAATCGATTGGCTGGGTTTGAATTGTGAATCCGCCCTTTTATCGTCCCCTGTCGCAAATGACATTGATTTCCTAAATTTATGTTTCTGCTGCATTCACATGAACCTTTGGCTTAAATATGTAACGAAACAGTTTGAGAAGCAAACGGGAGGATTGTTGGATGCTGCTTGGGTTTTGCTTTTAGGTACTCTTCATCTTCACAAGGCGTTGTCATTTTGTAAATTATCAGTTGCTGGCCTCAGTTCAGGATATCATAACGTTGAAGATGTTTTAATAGTTGGAGGGGCACAGATTGGCTGCTGCCCACCATTTTCATCGGTGGAAATTCGAAACTATCCTTCTTTCTCTCTCTCTCTCTGTGCGCGGACAACTTGATACAGCCACCATGGAAAGCCTTGCCGCTGCCCCATTCATTGTCTCGACCACCCCCAAAATCGTTCTCAGCCATCTCCTTCCCTACGCGGATGATCACCCTCTCTATTGTCCTGTTATGGAGCGATTTTAAGGTCCCCGACCTCAGATCGAGGACAACATGTGATCGTGGACCTTCAAGGGCCTTAGAGAGGCGTGTGATCGAATCTACAAATACACGGCGAGAGAATCAATAGGCGATTTGCAGCTAATTTGTGCCGTGATTGGCGCGGCCCTTGAATTCAGTAACTTATAATTGCGTAGCCCGTAACTCGATTACTCAAATGCTGAAATTGCGCCATTGCTTGGCCTTCAAGACTGGATGCGAAATTGACCAATTATTTCCAGATCAAGACTTCCTTGGATTAGCTCATGGAGACGGCAACTTGTCAATCCATTTCTAATGATTGATTCCATTAGAGCCACCGATATTACGCCAAACCCAAATTTTGTTATGGGGTGACCATGTCTTCCGCAAACGTGAATTTGGTTTCGACGGACAATGAACGAATTAAGTATTCTTGAGCTAAGGTCAACTTATCCTCTCTGTCGAAATTGCTATCCGGATTGACGTCTATCAGCACCAGCTCAGGCACAGATAATCCATATGCTCACCGGTAATCTAGCCTTAATTACATACCGTAACTTGAGCTATATCTCATGTGCACCGAAAAGAAGCTGGTGCGGGTAGGATTCGGCAAAGATCAGTTCGGCCAGACTTGAAAAGCCTTTGAATTAGGTCCACAAATTACACCTTCTTTTAGTGGAATGATTTCATCATCATGCTAATCAATCGATCGATTAATTAATTAATCGAACCAACCGTGTGGGAGCTAATTGCTGGTAGGGGTAGAGATAACATCCACCCACTTCAAGGACGCATTAAATAGATATTACATAATAATTAAGAAGACATAAGACCCGGAACGAGAAGCTCATGGTTGACACACCCAACGCAGCGCATTCCTGCGTGCAATTTTCTGTTGAGAGAAACATTAATCAAATGACAATGACGCATGAAAGCTTGAAACAGAAACCAATGTGAGAATCCCCCACCTTCAAACTTCAGCCTACCCCTCCCAACTTACAACTGCCCAGTGGCCACCTCTCTGTCGTTCTCTCTTTGGCTAGTCAGCAGGATTTATTAAAAACTGCAGGCATGAGCTTTCGGGGAGCCATGTCCCACCTTTGTAGCTGAACTTCTCTTTTCAATTCAATGAAATGGTGTGGGCTAAAACTTCAGTCTTTCGTAATGTTTCTCTGCGTGCTGGTCATGGAACGGTTGCTCGATTATGCCCTCTAAGGGTTTCATGGTGATCATTTGACAGTACACTTTCCTCAAATGGTGATTGATGGGCACTATTTCGATACAATACTTCAATGAAAGATGAAGCACTTTTTCCTAGTGTGAGTCTAACATCCTTGGCATGCTCATGTGTCACGTGCAATGTTTCTTCAAGGACAGTTCGAGTGACGGGTCTTGACTTTTCTTTTAAACCTTTTTAATGTTCACCCGAAAATTCAAAAGCGTTTAAACCAAATTGTGAGATCGCATGCAATGCTCTTCAATGAAAGTTCAAGTGACCAGTCTTGACTTTTCTTTCTAACCATTTTAATGCTCGCCCTAGAATTTAAAAATGTATAAGCTAAATTGTGATCATTTTTATCGTGATAGATAGCAATTTATTCTTGAAGACAAAAAGTTGCGTGGTTCTCAGACCACCTAAATTTACACAGGCCTTCTATTAAAATTATGCCATGTGTGCATTTATATCCAAATTCACAATATTCAAACAAAACTCTGCTCCATAGCACTTCTCTCTCTTCTATCTCGTGTTTGAATTAGAATTGGTATTGGTTTGCAAAATTAAGTGTTGTCGTTGAATGCGATCTAGCTGAGTATGAGAGCGTATTTATCAGTTTTCTACTCATTGCAAGGACAGATCTTGCTTTCCCCGTTGAATATTGGAAGTGGCGGTACTTCTCCCTTGCCTTAAACTCCCACACAAGCTAGAAACGAAAATGAAAGAACCCCTGTGAAGTAATCTAAGAAGTAATAAGTTCACAAAAATGTAATTTCCTCTTCCAAAAATAGAGAAGAGAAGAAATTCATAGCAAATGACACTCATCATCTTCCACAGCTTCCAACCTTTCTGCACTGATCTTTCCATTCGATCCACCATCATATCACAGATATAACACGCAATTCACCCTATATGAAGCACATAAAACCCAGAAGATAAAGAAAGACAAAGATTCAAGGTGAAGAGTAGCGGTCAGGTATACTCAGTAGTCTCTCCGGGAGAGATGATAGTCAGCTACATCGATTTTGGCCGTGCAAGAGAGAAGGCGTTGAAATATCGCCAAGAGAGCAGAGCAAGACACTTCTTTAGTCCTCCGGACCACCAATTTCCCGCGAAACACTCTCTTCTTGACTCTCGCCAAGCACTTCTTGGTCCTCTCGGGCACGCTTTCCTTCCTGGAGAAAGTGTAGCTCCTCAGGTACATTTGCCTGCAAGATATCCCATCCACCACTCTAGGGTGTGACCGCCCCCCGCGCCCCGCAGGAAAATGATCACCGTCCAGCTCCGGCCCCTTGCGGAGGCTCATGTATGCTGGCCCTGCCTGGGCGGCACCGTCCACAGTGCAATTTGTCATGCAGGTGGAGGCTGCCATGGGGAGTGTTTCCAAAGGTGTCGTGCGCAATTTTATGGAGGGGTTTGTCCCTGTATTTGCTTTATATAGTGCGGTCGGTATGGTGCTCTAATGCTTTTGTAGGTGAAAGGTGAATGCGCGTGCGAATGGATTGGTGGCATGTGGGAGCTGAATTTAACTTGGAATGCCATTGACGTCAGAGTAAAGGTAATGCACGCATCTGCTAATATATAAAAGCATAGCGCCTTCTTGTGTGTCCCTTAACATTTGCTTGTCATATGGCTGTTCGACGGCATCCGAACTTAGATTTGAGGCTTCTGCAGTTGGGAAAGATCATACTTTGTTGCTACAATGATATCTAACAATGACCTTGTTTTATTTATTGGGTGGCCATCTCTCTTGTTCTCTCTCTCTATCTCTCACCTGAAGGGTGTGCGGTGGTGACCTTTGTATCTCTCACGGGTGCGCATGAGATGGAGAATCAATTACGGCGGTCTTAAGTGACCATTGTGACGGAGACGACCGCCACCACGTATCGTTGTGGTAGTGGTGTTGCCCGCCATCGAGGAGGACGTCCCTGTTGTCCTAGAGTTTCGGGGGCAGTCGCTAGGTCTATCGGTGTTGACTGCCTTGTTCAAATGAAACCTCCCAGGTCTCCCTTTAACGGTAGCAATTGACATGTTGCTCAATCAAAGGTACAGATCACGTTTTCTTTTTATTTATTTAGAGATATGTGACCTTCTTTTGTCAGGGATACGTCGCGAATTCGATCATATATTGAAACATGATCTCCTCCATTTCTGCTTTTCTATCCATCAAGATAGAGAACCATTTTTCTGCACGATCCAAGAAAACTTGCAAACAATAAGGAGATACCTGGGAAGATACAAACACCAATCAAAAAGGAGAAACCTTTGTATTATACGATGATTGTATTATCGACATTCTAGAAACATTGCTGATTCAAGCGGAGTTCCACATAGAGAAGAGAATCGGTAAAAGCTTGGCAAGACGCCCTCTAAACTCATGGTAGCTAGTGAATTTGTGAATAGCTAATACACAATCTTATCAATATTACCTCATTTCCGAAAATGTCGATACTGAATAGGAAGTAAACGCGATATTAAGTTCTATGCTTTTACCACTTTTGCCCTCCCGCTTCGAGCTCACTTGTACTGTACTTTTCCATAATGATATTTGCAGACGAAGAGAACAAAATGATTTGCAACGGATAATGTGTGACTGGTATAGTTCTGAAATCCAGAGTAATCATCCCTGCATAATAAGAAAAGGGAAAAACAAATAAGAAAAGCAACAGTCAGAGAGTAACCATCCCTGCATAATAAGAAAAGTGAAAAACAAATAAGAAAAGCAACAGCCAGAGAGTAATCAATTTGAGTTGTTCAATATGCACGTGTGCATAGATAGTCACCATCTTCTCATGTGATATTCTAATATCCACTATCACATGAGTTGTTTTCGCTAGCCATTTCACTCTTTGAACTTGAAGTTTTCTTCGAGTGGCTTCGACTTGCTGTGCACCTTGTTACTTGGATGGTGATCTAAGGCCGTGGAAAAGAACCAAATAGAGAGCACCTTAAGGGAAACTACTGTTAAGAAGTCCCTTAAAACTAGAGTTTTTCTCTATGTATTGCATAGCTTTATACAGTAAATGAAGAGTATTCTATGAGAAGTTCGCAATTTGAAGGCAGTCAACACCGATAGAGAAACTTCACCATCACTGCCACCTGTTCGAGGACATCTGAACTTAGATCCAAACATCTCACTTCTTGCTCCTCTTGGAGCTGCCAGAGGTTTCGGATTTCCCTTTCCTGTGTTTTCCCGCAACACTGCTTCCAGTGCCAACAGGGGCGGCGGGGGCAGGGTAAATAAGCATGTGATGCATAGGAACCAAAACAGGGAACCCAGCGGCAGGGGTTCTGCAACACAACAGTTAAAATTGGTATCATGCGACATGCAAAAAGAAGACAGCAGCAGAAACTTATATGCTAATTTCTATCATAAATTTCTCTTCAATTTTCCTTCCATGAAGGTAGAGAGGAAATTTCTAGGGACTGATAAACAGCAGGTGGCTAAACCAAGTACAAAGAATGTTTATAACTGACCAAGACGATGCTACTTGACAAATGAAAGAACCAAAAGCTTGAAACGGCTCATGATGACTTCAAAGATTTGATGACCTCCAGCACAAAATCTTGCTAATTCAAAACAAAATGTTGGTGCATAAGATGAAGGAGAGGCTCCTAAAATTCAAACACATCAATCATCTATCATCTACTTACACCAGATATCATGATAACCATCAGCGAAGAACACCATACAAGCAGAATGCACTGCTAGTAACCTTTAGTTTACTCTTTAAAATAGTTCATTCACTTTGCAACATGGGGTAATAAATATGCACAGTAAAATATCACCGGTATTTCCTACAACTGGATTGAAGTAAATCATCTAATCAGAACATATTTGAACATATCAAGCAGGAAAATGGTGGTAATCGAGATTGAAAAGCTCAGTGACTGATTTCAAGGTTCAAGATGCATACCTGAGAGCACGGCAGACTCCAGCTTGGCCACACTAGCACCACACTCACTGTTCTGCAAACTAAAACGCAGAGCTTAGTTTTCAGCCATAACGCGCTGAAGTAACCTCCCAAGTCTCCTACATTCCCCCTCAAGGTATTTGCTCTTCACCTCCAGATCTTTGACATACGCTTTCTTCCTCTCTCTCGACCTAACAGCAGCATCCCTGTTCCTCAGCTGCCTGAAATATATCAAACGACCTTCCGTTGGGCAGCTTCGATAATATCATACATGCTGACTAATGAACAAATTAGCAATTTCTATCCCTACAAATTTATCCCTTACAGAAATTCTCGGACGGTCCTATTCACAATTCGGAAATCATATGGAAGCGTTTTAAGCAATATATCGACAATCACTCCACTGTACAGGAGGCGACCATACGCCTAAATTGAGTGAAAGAAATTACGAAACACTCCACCTTGGCAAGGCCTCGATGCCCACAATTCCGTGAGCAAACATCCCTGTTTAGATTCAATACCGCTAACATAAAATACAATATTTCACGAAATTCCAGAATGTTGACTTCAATGGCAAAACTCCCTCGCGACTAATTCCATGTGCAAAAAGCACACCCATAAATCCTAAAATTCAACCGGCTTCTTGTCCAGAAAGACGAATTAACAAAGATCCCGCAGAATTCAACATAAAGCTACCAATCGAATAATTCAGCAGCACCGATCAATCAATGTACCTCCTGAGCTTCTTAGAAGCAGGATCATAGGCTTCACCGCCACCGTTAGCCCCATCAACTTTCGCAGCCTCGATCCCGCCGTCATCCGACGATCCAGGCTCCTCCTTGTCGCCGGACCCGTCGGCTATCTCCGCGGACCCATCTCCGGGGGACTCAACGAGCACGTCAGCGAGGAACCTATCGCAGAACTCCTGGCTCGAATCAGCCCTAATCCCGCCACCGACAACTCCGCCGTCCTCGTCGTCCTTCATCAAGATGTTCTCGATCTCGTCGAACCACGAGAGTCCCGAGTCTAAGACGACGACGACGCGTTCGTCGAGGAGCAAGCGCCGATGACGTCGCCGGCCTCAGGGAGGTCGCCGAAGAAGCCGTCGAGGTCGATGTGAGACATCACGTCGTCCTCCATATGCAACTCCAGATCCGCCATCAGAACACTAGGGAAAAATAAAACAACTAAACAAAAAAAAAAAATGGGGAAAAAGAAGATGGAGGCGACGATGGGAGATCTCTGGAAAAACATCTAATTTGCTCGCGGTGGTTCGCCGGTCAGAAAGAGGGAGAGAAGAGAGAGAGAGGGAGGTCGCGGTCCTCTCGCCGGTCCCGTGCGGTGGTTCGTCGGTCAGAAAGAAGGAGGGCAGAGAGAGAGAGGGAAGTCGCGGTCCTCTCGTCGGTCCCGTGCGGTGGTTCGCCGGTCGGAAAGAGGGAGGGCACAGAGAGACAGGGAGGTCGCGTGCTGTCCATCGGAGAGAGAGGAGGAGGGTAGAGAGAGACAGGCGCGAAGAAGGAGACTCACAGAAGAAGAAATCTCAGTCAGTCCGAAAATTTCTCAAAATGGCGGCTCATTTGCTCCTCAGTCTGCTCAGAGTGTGGGTCCCAGGAGAGGACACGTGTCGCCTTCCTACCACCTTCTCTGGGGTTGTCAGTGTCGCCGAGTGGAAACCTGCTAGCACCTCGCAGTTTTCCGGTGCGCTTTCTCTGTGTGCAGTCTTTTGGGTTCCCTCTTGAAGTCTTGTTTGGTGTTTTGGGACTCTTAAACGTTCCCACCGTGTTCGTCCGATTTGCCATTCAAAGCTGGGCTTGTGCGTTTCTCTCTCTCGCTCTCTATGTCGGTGCTCTTTCCGCTATAAAGTTGCCATCTTTAACGCTTTCTGTAAATTGGGTTTGGTTCTTGATCGTCTCCCTAATTGGGATCGGTTGCTCCTTTTCTCCTTTCTTATTCTTTACAAATCTCATCTCTTCGAGAAAAGATCTTGAAGTTGCCATCTTTGTACTTTTTTTTGGTTAGTTCTTGATCGTGAGTGCTTGCCCGTTGTGATTCAAACCCTGTACTTGCCCTGTCGTTCGCTTCTCCCTGTATGAGAAATCAAGATTTGAGCTTTGCCTAGCTCAAAGATAGCGTGATTTGCTGAGCTCCTTAGCTTAAAGATCGTAGATGAAGTGCAATAGAAGCTTGGAATTGTTTTTGTGGGCTTTGTCAATCTTGTGTTTGGCTCGGTCTTCAGATGGGTATTCTCCTCCAGATAATTACCTCATAGATTGTGGATCCTCAACCAATACCACTGTAGGTAACCGCGTTTTTCTCGCCGATAGCTTGGCCTCAAAGTTCGTTTCCACCCCGCAAAATGTTCTGGCCAGTGCATCGAACTCTGTTAGTTCTTCTGATGTTTCCCAGCTCTATCAAACCGCGAGAGTCTTTACTGGTTCCACCAAATACACATTTCCCATCAGCCAGAGTGGTAGGCACTGGATTCGGCTCTATTTCTCTCCTTTTGATTACCAATCTTACAAGATGAGCACTGCTATATTTGCTGTTTCAGCCCAAAACTTTGGTCTTCTCAGTAATTTTAGTGCCAGTGGCAGCGTCATGAAAGAGTTTTCCCTGAACGTGACGTCAAGTAACCTTGTTGTCACCATTACCCCCTCCGATAACTCATTTGCATTTCTGAATGCAATTGAAGTTGTCTCCATGCCCGACACTTTAATTCAGGATGACGATATTCTTCCTGCATGGAAGTTTCAAGGTCTCCCATCGCAGGCTCTTGAGACAATTTGGAGATTGAACATGGGTGGACCAAAAGTTTCTGCTATGAATGATACTCTCTGGAGAAATTGGGATCCCGACTATGGTTTTCTAGTCCACTCTAATCTGGCGAAGAATATATCCAATATTGGAGCAGTTAACTATGTATCGGGTGGGACGACTGAGGAGACTGCTCCTGCTTCAGTCTATGGCACCGCAACTGAGATGAACTCGGGAAGTGATCCTAATAGCAATTTCAATGTCACCTGGGAGTTTGATATAGATGTTGGATCTAGACACCTTATTCGCTTTCACTTCTGTGATATAGTGAGCACGTCGCTTAAAAAGCTTTACTTCAGTGTGTCATGGCCCGAAAGTTAGCATGTCCAAGAGGTTTCCATGGCACGGGCGTGACACGATGCTGACCCTCGGTTTATGTCCCCGAGATGTATAGTATTCTCCTAGGGGCGGGCAATACTGTATTTGTACGCATACGTTATAAATGCGAGTAGCTGGTAGTTGGCCATAAATGCAGATAGCTAGTAGTTGGTAGATGGGGAGGTGCAATCTCCACCGTTAGATCTAAGGGAGATCTAACGGATAGGGTTTGCCTTATACTTGTATATAAATGGGTGTTCTCCCTCATTGTATTATTATTCACAACATATATGAAAATCCAGAGCTTCTCTCTCATCAAGTGTTTCTCTCTCTAGAAGTTCATTGTGAGTCGAGTGTGAAAGGCTGCTTGAGGGTAAAACCTTAAGGCTGCACGGGTGAATCAAGAGTTGATCGAGTAGTTGATCGATCGGCCCGTGACAAGTGGTATTAGAGCTGATTTGCGATCCAAGCGCAAGTGCAATGGCTGATCCACGATCTGATGAGGCGCTGGTCCTGGGTGAAGACTGCGCTGATCGTGGGCGGAACGCCGAGAATGGCGTTGTCAAGGGGAAAAGGACCCGTGGTGGTTCAAAGGAGCCTATGGGGGATCTTGCACAGTGGATGTCGAAGCTAGAGTTGTTCGTCTCCGATGTCCAAGGATCGGTCGATGACCTGACCCAGACCGTGGAAGGAGTTGACGCCGGAAGGGAGGAGCTAGTTGCGGAAGTGCAAGAGCTCAAGACCGGCATGGGAGAGCTCCGCCATGTGTTGCTGGGGACCCTACAGGAGGAACTGGCACAACGGTATGAACCCTTGAAGGCCACGATGGCGGCCATGCGCGCGGAGATTGCGGAGTTTACGGGTAAGCTCGCTGAAGCACAAGCTGCACGCGTGAACGGTGTCATCACGGTGCAAGGTCCACGAGTGGACATGCCGAAGCCAAAGGAGTTCCGTGGCTCGCGGGTGGCCAAGGACGTGGACAACTTTCTATGGTACATGGAGCGGTACTTCCAGGCCATGGGAATCAACGACGACCAAACACGGGTAAACACTGCATCGATGTATTTAGCTGATAGTGCATTGTTGTGGTGGCGTCGTCAGTCGGATGATAGGTGCGGGAATCCTATCACAACCTGGGGTGGATTCGTCGAAGAGTTCCGACGGAACTACTTCCCCGCTTATGCGTAGAAGAAGCTCGTGACGAGCTGAAGCGTCTCAAGCAGAAAGGTGGCGTGCGAGACTACATCAAGCGGTTTTTGGAGTTGCTGCTCCAAATCCCCTCGATGAACGAAGTTGAGGCGTTCCACCAGTTCATGAGCGGTCTCAAGCCATGGACAAAGCAGGAGCTGAAACAATATAACGTGGGAGATCTCACTACGGCCATGACCGTAGCCGAGTCGCTCGTGGAGTATAAATCGCCTTCCACATCCCGATTGGACTCTCGTCCTAGGGATAAAGCCACTGGTGGGGGAGATCGGGGGAAGTACAACCGCCCGACCGGAGGTAGACCAGCGGCCAACCCTCACAAAGCTCATGCTGAGTCGAGTGGAGGAGGGCAAAGGAAGGTACGAACATACAAATGCTTTTTCTGCGATGGTCCGCATATGGCTCGGGATTGCCCAAACAAGGCCAAGTTGGCCGCCCTTTGTAAAGAGGATGAACCTAGGGAGGAAGCGAGGTTGGGATCGCTGCGACTCCTTAGCACGATCAAAGCCAAGAAGGCGAAGGAGCCTAAAGGCTTGATGTTCGCGGACATGAAGATCTGAGTGACCACAGTGAGTGCGCTCGTGGACACAGGAGCATCCGACATCTTCATCTCGGAGGAAGCCGCGAAGAAACTTAACCTACGGGTTGAGAAGGGAGCCGGTTGGCTCAAGACCGTGAACTCAAAGGAAGTCCCTGCGATCGGGGTTGCAAGGGACGTGGAGCTACAACTCGGGTCATGGAAAGGCAAGGAAACTCTAGAGGTAATTCCGCTTGACGACTATGACATTGTTATTGGAATTAAATTCCTAGATAGGATCCATGCCGTTGTAGTTCCATTTGCGGAATGTATATGTGTGTTGGACAAGAATAGCCAATGCGTGATTCCGGTCCACCGTGAGTCGGAGCGTGATCGGAAGATGATCTCGGCCATACGACTCACCAAAGGAACAAGGAAGGGGGAAGTGACCTTCCTAGCGGCCTTGAAAATCGAGGACGACAAGGGTGAAGGGAAAGAAGTCCCGACGGAAGCAACCCAAGTTCTCGACTCATTCAAGGACGTCATGCCTTCGGAGCTGCCGAAGAAGCTGCCACCCAAGAAGGAGGTGGATCACCGGATCGAGCTTGTGCCTGACGCTCGACCGCCTGCCATGGTGCCTTACCGCATGGCACCACCCGAATTGGAAGAGCTGAGGAAGCAGCTCAAGGAGCTGCTCGACGCGGGTTATATACGGCCGTCAAAAGCCCCGTTCGGTGCGCCAGTCCTGTTCCAAAGGAAGCACGATGGGTCACTACGGATGTGCATCGACTACCGGGCACTGAACAAGCTGACCGTAAAGAACAAGTACCCGATCCCGCTCATTGCGGATCTCTTTGATCAACTTGGGAGAGCTCAGTGGTTCACCAAGCTAGATCTTCGATCGGGCTACTATCAAGTTCGGATTGCCGAAGGGGATGAGCCAAAGACCACCTGCGTGATGCGGTACGGATCCTACGAGTTCCTCATGATGTCGTTCAGCTTGACCAACGCTCCGGCCACTTTCTGTACGATGATGAACAAGGTACTCCACCCTTTCCTAGATCGGTTTGTAGTGGTTTACCTAGATGATATTGTGGTCTATAGTCGGACGTTGGAAGATCATGTCGAACATCTGAGGCAAGTCTTCCAAGTCTTGCGCGAAAATGAACTGTATGTCAAGCGCGAGAAGTGCGCCTTCGCCCAAAAGGAAGTTCCGTTCCTGGGGCACATCGTCGGGGGTGGACGAGTGCGCATGGATAAGGCCAAGATCCAATCGATCGTCGAATGGGAGCCGCCAACAAGGGTGACGGAGTTGAGGTCGTTTCTCGGCCTAACCAACTACTACCGGCAGTTCGTTCGGAGTTACTCGAGCATCACCGTGCCACTCACGGACCTCTTGAAGAAGGAGAAACCATGGGAGTGGACGGATCGGTGCCAAAGAGCGTTCGACCGACTGAAGAGAGCCATGACGGAAGAGCCAGTGTTGGTGCTGCCCGACCTCACCAAGCCCTACGAGGTAGAAACTGATGCCTCGGATTATGCTATTGGTGGTGTGCTTATGCAGGATGGCCATCCGGTAGCATATGAGTCTCGAAAGCTGAACGATACCGAACGCCGGTATACCGTTTAAGAAAAGGAGATGACCGCGGTGGTCCATTGCCTTCGGACATGGAGGCATTATCTCCTGGGATCCAAGTTTGTCGTGAGGACGGACAACGTGGCCACGAGCTATTTTCAGACACAAAAGAAGCTGAGTCCGAAGCAAGCTCGTTGGCAAGACTTCTTGGGGGAGTTCGACTACACGCTGGAGTACAAGCCGGGGAAGGCCAACTCCGTGGCGGACGCGCTGAGTCGGAGGATGGAGCTCATGAGTAGCTCAATGAGTCGACCGAGTTGTACCTGGGTCGACCGCATAAGGGAAGGGCTGAAGCATGATCCAAGAGCCCAAGTCCTCATCGGGTATGCCAAGGAGGGCAAGACCCGACAATTTTGGTGGGAGGACGAACTCCTCTACATCAAGGGAAGGCGGCTCTATGTGCCTTTCCATGAGAAGTTGAGGAGGGAGATCTTGCGCGAGTGCCACGACTCAAAATGGGCGGGTCATCCAAGGATCCACCGCACGTTGGCCCTCGTCGAAGATCGCTACTACTGGCCTCAGATACGGGACGACGTGGAGGCGTACGTGAAGACTTGTCTGGTTTGCCAACAAGGCAAGCTGGAGCAACGGTCGTCGCCGGGTTTGCTGGAGCCACTTCCCGTCCCAACTCGTCCATGGGAAAGCGTTTCCATGGACTTCATCGTCAACCTACCGAAGTCCGAAGGGTGCCGAACTCTAATGGTGGTGGTTGACAGGTTTTCAAAGTATGCAACCTTTGTGCCTGCGACAAAGGATTGCCCGGCCGAGGAGGCGGCCAAACTTTTTATGAAGCATGTGGTGAAGTATTGGGGCGTACCACAGACGATCGTGAGCGATCGGGATCCCCGCTTCACGGGACGTTTCGGTCCAAGTTGTTCAAGCCGCCGGGGGTCGGAGCTAAACATGTCAACAAGTTTGCATCCCCAAACCGACGGTCAGACGGAGCGGGTCAATGCTCTCTTGGAGATCTACCTCCGACACTACGTGAGCACAACACAAGCGAATTGGGCAAAATTGATCGACGTAGCCCAATTCTCATACAACTTGCAGCGGAGCGAGTCGACCGGCCAGAGTCCGTTCGAGGTTGCGACTGGGCAACAACCGAACACCCCGAGCACTATCGCTTCGGGTTACCGGGGAAGTAGTCCGCTCGCGTACAAGTTCGCCAAGAATATGCAAGAACAGGCGGACTTGGCACGAGCGTGTCTACATAAAGTCTCCAAGCGCATGAAGAAATGGGCGGACAAAAAGCAACGGCACGTGGAGTTCCAGGTGGGAGACCTCGTGTTGGCCAAGCTACACGCGGTCCTTCGCTACAAGGACGTGCAAAAAGGGTTGATCCGTCGCTACGAGGGGCCATTTCGAGTGTTACAACGGGTCGGGAAGGTTGCATACAAGCTGGAGCTACCATCAAAACTCAAGGTGCATCCGGTGTTCCACATAAGTATGCTCAAACCTTTCCAAGTTGATGAGGAAGATCCGGATCGTGGAGAGTCTCATCGGGCGCCACTCGGAGCAAAAACCTCGTATGATCGAGAGGTCGAGAGCATCTTGGCGGATCGAGTCATACGGAAGCGGTATTGCGCGCCCAAACGAGAATATTTGATCCGATGGAAGGGTCTTCCGGAGAGTGAAGCCAGTTGGGAGCCCGAGGAGAGTTTTTGGCAGTTCAAGAAAGAGATTGAAGCCTTTCATGCCGAAGACGCGACGAGGGCGTTGCCTGATTAGGTGGGGGAGAATGTCACGGCCCGAAAGTTAGCATGTCCAAGAGGTTTCCATGGCACGGGCATGACACGATGCTGACCCTCGGCTTATGTCCCCGAGATGTATAGTATTCTCCTAGGGGCGGGCGATACTGTATTTGTACGCATACGTTATAAATACGAGTAGCTGGTAGTTGGCCATAAATGCAGATAGCTAGTAGTTGGTAGATGGGGAGGTGCAATCTCCACCGTTAGATCTAAGGGAGATCTAACGGATAGGGTTTGCCTTATACTTGTATATAAAGGGGTGTCCTCCCTTATTGTATTCTTATTCACAACATATATGAAAATCCAGAGCTTCTCTCTCATCAAGTGTTTCTCTCTCTAGAAGTTTGTTGTGAGTCGAGTGTGAAAGGCTGCTTGAGGGTAAAACCTTAAGGCCACACGGGTGAATCAAGAGTTGATCGAGTAGTTGATCGATCGGCCCATGACAAGTGTCTATCTTGACTCATCTACTGTTTATAGTGACCTTGATTTAAGTACCATCTCATCCAATGCTTTAGCTGTTCCCTGTTTCTTCGATATAGTTTCAGGGTTGTCAGTAAGCAACAAGCTTCGTGTAACTGTTGGTCCATACACGGCAAATGGCGCTTACCGCGATGCCATTTTGAATGGGTTAGAGATCATGAAATTGCACAATTCTGATGGAAGTTCCAGCTCTGGCAAAAATGTCAGTGTCATAGTGGGTACAACTATCGGTGCACTTATTGCAGCACTTTTGGCTGGAGTTCTCTTTTTGTGGTGCCGAAGAAGGCGACAACGACTTGCAAAGCAGGGGCTTTCCAAGACATGGCTTCCGTTATCCACTAATGGAGGCACTTCTCACACCATGGGGAGTAAATACTCTAATGGAGCAACTCTTAGCGTTGCTTCCAATCTTGGGTATCGCTTTCCCTTTGTGGCTGTTCAAGAGGCCACAAACAACTTTGATGAGAGTTGGGTCATTGGCATTGGTGGTTTTGGAAAAGTGTACCGCGGAGAATTGAATGATGGAACAAGAGTAGCTGTTAAGAGGGGTAATCCTCGGTCCCAACAGGCACTTGCAGAATTCCAAACCGAAATTGAGATGCTTTCACAGTTTCGCCACCGCCATCTGGTTTCTTTGATTGGGTATTGTGATGAAAAGAGTGAGATGATTTTGATTTATGAATACATGGAGAACGGCACGCTGAAGAGCCATCTTTATGGCTCTAGCCTTCCTAGCCTGAGCTGGAAGTAGAGGCTTGAGATATGCATTGGTGCTGCTAGAGGGCTCCACTACCTTCACACTGGCTATACAAAAGTGATCATCCATCGCGATGTGAAGTCTGCAAATATTTTGCTTGATGAGAACCTCATGGCAAAAGTTGCTGATTTTGGGCTTTCCAAGACAGGGCCGGGAATTGATCAGACCCATGTGAATACAGCAGTGAAAGGAAGTTTTGGATACCTTGATCCGGAATACTTCAGAAAGCAACGACTTACCGAAAAATCTGATGTGTATTCATTTGGGGTGGTCTTACTTGAAGTCCTCTGTGCAAGACCTGTTATTGATCGATCACTCCCTAGGGAAAAGGTGAACTTGGAGGAATGGGCAATGAAGTGGCAAAAGAAAGGGCAATTGGATCAGATCATAGACCCTACTCTTGTTGGTAAAATCGGACCCAATTCTCTTCGGAAGTTTGGGGAAACGGCTGAGAAATGCTTGGCCAACTTTGGCGTTGATCGGCCTTCGATGGGAGATGTGCTGTGGAATCTGGAATATGCCCTTCAACTTCAAGAGGCGGTTGTGCAAGGAGACCTGAAGAAAACAGTACTAACGTGATCGGTGAGCTATCTCCTCAAGTCCAAAATTTCAGCAATGCTGATCCGATCATTTCCACCGCACAGTTTGAAGTATCTAGTGTGTACGACCTCTCGATGAGTAAAGTGTTCTCACAGCTTGTGAACTCCGAGGGTAGATGAGCATTCATCTTGCTGACCTCTTGTTCTGATTCTTTCTCCAACCAACCACAATAAGGCAGGATTCACTTTTAGTTTCATCAATAAGTTTGGTGTGCTAGTGCTGCTAATGGACCATTCGGGTGTGCCGCGGTGCAACTTTGGTTGAGTCAGTGGACCAGGAGAAGAGGAGGAACGCACCTAGTTTCATGCGTCATTGATGTCTCACTTGATGGAGTTTGCTTATGGACAGACCTGACTTTGAATGGAAGGAATACCAGTTTGTGTTTTAGGTAACTGATAGTGAAGAATCTGATTACTGATAAAAGCTGTTGAATCTGAATCGTTTTCTTGTAATGTTTACTTGTTCCTTTCTGTGTTCACTCTTCACTGGAATGTTTATAAGTTCATTTATTTCACCTTTCATTGAATCGATTGGCTGGGTTTGAGTTGTGAATCTGCCCTTTTATCGTCCTCTGTCGCAAATGACATTGATTCCCTAAATTTATGTTTCTGCTGCATTCACATGAACCTTTGGCTTAAATATGTAACGAAACAGTTTGAGAAGCAACAGGAGGATTGTTGGATGCTGCTTGAGTTTTGCTTTTAGGTACTCTTCATCTTCACAACGCGTTGTCATTTTGTAAATTATCGGTTGCTGGCCTCTGTTCAGGATCATGACGTTGAAGATGTTTTAATAGTTGGAGGGGCACAGATTGGCTGCTGCCCACCATTTTCATCGGTGGAAATTTGAAACCATCACTCTCTCTCTCTCTCTCTCTCTCTGTGCGCAGTGCCCACCTCTCTGTCATTCTCTCTTTGGCTAGTCAGCAGGATTTATTAAAAACTGCAGGCATGAGCTTTCGGGGAGCTATGTCCCACATTTGCAGCTGAACTTCTCTTTTCAATTCAATGAAATGTGTGGGCTAAAACTTCAGTCTTTCGTAATGTTTCTGCGTGCTGGTCATGGAAAGGTTGCTCGATTATGCCCTCTTAGGGTTTCGTGGTGATCATTTGACGGTACACTTTCCTCAAATGGGGATTGATGGGCACTGTCTCGATACAATACTTTAATGAAAGATGAGATCGCGTGCAATGTTCTTCAACGAAGTTCAATGAAGTTCAATGAAAGTTCAAGTGAGGAGTCTTGACTTTTCTTTCTAACTATTTTATTGCTTGCCCAAAAATTTAAAAGTGTATAAGCTAAGTTGTGATCACTTTTATCGTGATAGATAGCAAATTTATTCGTGAAGGCAAAATGTTGTATGGTCTTAAGACCACCTAATTTTACATAGGTCTTCCATTAAAATTATGCCATGTGTACATTTATATCCAGATTCACAATATTCAAGCGAAACTCCAATCCATGGCACTTCTCTCTCTTCACGCTCGTGTTTGAATTAGACTTGGTATTGGTTTGCAAAATTAAGTGTTGTCGTTGAATGCGATCTAGCTGACAATGAGAGCATATTTATCAGTTTTCTACTCATTGCAAGGACAAATCTTGCTTTCCCCATTGAATATTGGAAGTAGCGGTACTTCTCCCTTGCCTTAAATTCAGACACAAGCTAGAAACGAAACTGAAAGAACCCCTGTGAAGTAATCTGAGAAGTAATAAGTTCACAAAAAAGTAATTTCCTCTTCCAAAAATAGAGAAGAGAAGCTATTCATAGCAAATGACACTTATCATCCTCTCACAGCTTCCACCCTTCTGCACTGATCTTTGCATACGACCCACCATCATATCACAGATATAACTCGCAATTTACCCTATATGAAGTACATAAAACCCAGAAGATAAAGAAAGACAAAGATTCAAGGTGAAGAGTAACAGTCCGGTATACTCAGTAGTCTCTCCGGGAGAGATGATAATCAGCTACATCGATTTTGGCCGTGCAAGAGAGAAGGCGGTGAAATATCGCCAAGAGAGCAGAGCAAGACACTTCTTTAGCCCTCCGGACCACCAATTTCCCGCGAAACACTCTCTCCTTGACTCTGGCCAAGCACTTCTTGGTCCTCTCGGGCACGCTCTCCTTCCTGGAGAAAGTGTAGCTTCTCAGGTACATTTGCCTGCAAGATATCCCATCCACCACTCTAGGGTGCGACCGCCCCCCCTGCCCCGCAGGAAAATGATCACCGTCCCGCTCCGGCCCCTTGCGGAGGCTCATGTACGCCGGCCCTGCCTGGGCGGCACCGTCCACAGTGCAATTTGTCATGCAGGTGGAGGCTGCCATGGGGAGTGTTTCCAAGGGTGTCGTGCGCAACTTTATGGAGGGGTTTGTCCCTGTATTTGCTTTTTATAGTGCGGTCGGTATGGTGCTCTAATGCTTTTGTAGGTGAAAGGTGAATGCGCGCGCGAATGGATTGGTGGCATGTGGGAGCTGAATTTAACTTGGAATGCCATTGATGTCAGAGTAAAGGTAATGCACGCATCTGCTAATATATAAAAGCACAGCGATCGAGTCATCATGGTCCGTTCGTGCACATTAGAAAAGGGGGAAAAGAGCCTCTCCATTATTATGATCGGCTAAAGAAAGGGCTGAGCAACATGCTCTTTACTCTTCTTTCCTCTTGAATTGACTCTCATTATCCAAGTAAGCGGGTGTTTGAATTGGAATTGGAATAGGATGCTCTAGCAATGAATAGAGATGGGATTCCAGTCTAGGGCATATTCGACTTCAGCTGAAGTATAGTATTTTTTTTTCCTGCACTTCTATTGGACTCCGAATTCTGGATGAGTGGTTTCTTTTTTTTTCCCCTCGCGTAATTAAAAATTCATAATTTCAGCAGAAAAGATTCAATAATAGCAAGATCACGACTTATTCAAGATCTCTAAGCAGACGTCAACTTTTCACTTGAAATAGTAATAATAACAAAGGTAAAAACCACAAAGAATTCCAAATTATACATACTGTGATACATTTACCTCAAACTTTTTAAGTAATATAAAAAATCCTAAGTTTATATTATGAGACATATTTACCTCAAACTTGTTCTGTGACACAAAAAAGCCCCAAACTTTTACCTATGTAACATATTTACCTTAATTTTTTTTTTGTGACACAAAAAACTTCAAATTTATATCCGTATGAAAATTTATCCCAAGTTATGACATAAAGAACTCTAAACTTGTACTTATGTAACAAATTTAAAAAAAAATTGAGATAAAGGTGTTATAACGAGTATAATTTAGGATTTTTGGCGATGCTTTGTAAACAAGGATTTGTGATGACAGAGAAACTCGGATGGTATGGACCGAAGTCGAAATTTAAAGGTGCTGGGGTAGCCTTTGGGCCATTTTCCGAAATGTCATGGTTAGCCCAGCTTGGCAAACGGTTGCGACATGTAAACGCTACATGAATGGTGGTTTATTCAAGGAACCTCCTTTACTCTCTACTTTTACAAAATACTTCTTTCTAAGCAATATATATATTAATATTTCATGGAATGATTGTTGATATTTCCTCGCTAGAATTACACATCTTAGCACAGACAACAAAAAAGTAATTATATTACTCATTTTTTGATGGAATGAAAAACTCATTATACTACGAGATTGATGCAGCACTTTTGACGAAAACATTTTATTCTAATGGAAAATTGTGAATTTTAATAAAGAAAAAAGAACACATTAGTCCACGGACTAAAATTATTAAAATAGATTTTACCCTTCGTCAAAACTCTGGAAGGCAGGGGCGCCGCTGCCTAAATCCGCCACCAAATTCCACTAACCATGTGCATTTTACGCATTTAAGATTGATTTATAAAAAGATCCATCTTTGAGGCGATGGGCACTACAAAGAACGAGGGTTCGAATCCAAGCTGACAACAAAGAAAGTGCAATGGGCTCGTGGCCTAAACAAGGACAAGAAACAGGTCTATGGGCTTTTGGTAAAGAACCAAAAAAAGCATGTGTGTGGAGTCTGTGGACCAAACCCATTTCAAAGCAAGCCCAAAAGGCAGCAAAGACATGGGGTCTAACGTGTTGGGTTTAATGGGTGAGATAATTTCTTTGCTTAACATTCCATTGCACAGTTTTGAGTGGGCCTGAAAGACACTCATTTCAATAACTTGGGCCCATACGACCAAAAATTGAAAAAAGAAAATAACTTGGGGCCATTTATATCATCCCGGAATAAGTTTTTTCTGGAAAAATTGTTTAAAGAATCATAAACATTTTACACTTTATCAATTTAGTCATAAATTTTTAAATTTTACTAGTTAAGTCCCGAGTACTTTTATATTATGCCAATTGACTCAATCTTGCTAATTTTAGTTGAAATTTGCTGAGGTGGACGTCAATCATCTTATATGGTGTGTCCAATGTTGATGTGAATAATTTTTTTATAATAATGTAATACTTTTTTGGATTATTTATTTATTTTGTCTTTTTTCCCTCCTAACCCTTCTTCTTCTTCCTCCGATTAGTCATGAGGCCTCATTGATGGTCAAGGATCGGCTAGAGTCAAGGCTTGGCGAGGTTGACCTCATTGACCATTGGCGAGCCTTGCCATCGCTAGGAGAGGTAGGGCCTTGTTGTGCCAATGTAAGGCTCAGACCCCGTAGCCTTGCTAAGGGCAAGCAAGGCTTGCTCGATGCTGGGGAGGTCAACCTCGCCGACCCTTATCTCTAGCCAATCACCATCTATTACCAAGGATTGGCAACCGGTTAGAGGAGGAAAAAGAATGAAAGAAAAAAAATAGAATAATAAAAAAATTGAAAAAAATATCAAAATATTGTTAATAATTGTCTATGTTAACGCTAACTCTATCATGTAGGATGGCCGACATTTATATCAGTGATTCCCAACCAATGTTGACTAAATGGACTTAATTGGAAAAGTGTGAAAATTTTTAGAATTAGATTGGCAAAAGTGCAAAAGATTTATGATTTTTTAGACAATTTTTCTTTTTGTTATTTTATCTTCTAAGAACTTTGGTCAAAGAAGCACATGCTACAGTTCTTTCATTCTTATGTGCAGCTTTCCTACAAGAAAAATGCCCTACTAAGAAAAGGTACTCCTTTATTTTTTGACTATACTTATATTATGAGAACTTTTTTGTGGGACATTCTTATTTTTCTAGGTGTAAATTAATTTTGTGTAGAATTTAATTTACAAAGACGGGGGATCTATGGCCTTATTCGAAATTGAATCCAAAGAAGGATGTGCTACAATTTTCTCATTCCTATGAGTAGAAGTACAATAGGAGTGCCAAAACTTGGCATGATGAATATTTTAGTATCAAAAGTTACGAAATGTACACATAAGTGACACTTTCTTTGAAAAATAGGACACTTGAATGCCAAGTCCGATGATCTTGACTGGAAATTTTACATGGCAATCTTTTATTAATGTAGCTTGCTTAAGTGGCTTGTTGGAAAGTTGAGTCAACAAAGAAGAGCCAAAACGATGTCGTTTTGCCTCTTATTTGAATTTTTATATAAATAGTACTTAAATTAAATTTAAAACTATATATATGTTTTTAAAGGAGGAGTTGTAGAATGGCAAGGGTTGTGCAAGTCCTTGTCATTGCTACACCATTGGTCGCCAAGAAGAGCCAGTGACGGTGGGGGGAGGGTTAATTGGGGTCGTCGAGCCTTAGTCAGGGGTTGGGACCCTTGCTGATTGGTGATGAGGGCCTACAAGCCCTCGGTTAGATCTGGAGCGAGGGTAGCCGAATTTAGGGGAGGGTTGCGACCCTCGCTGTTGGTTGGCCAAGGTCGTTCGCTCCCGGCCAAGGCCCAACAACACAAGTTGACCTTCCCCATCATCGTTGACCCTTCTTGGCGACGTGGGGCTGCGGCGATGATGGCTTGCATAGCGCTCATCATTTTGCAACTCCTATCCTCATTTTTAAAAAAATTATTATTGTTATAAATTTAGTTTTAAATTATTTTAATTAATATTGATATTACAATTCAAATCTAAGGTGAAACAACATCGTTTTTGTCTTATATAGCCACATCAGCGTGCAAAACGATGTCGTTTTGTACTTATCTCTTCGGAAAAATACCACGTCAGTATTTTGATTGGATTTTCTCGCCATTGGTACTTAATCAATCTATTAATCTATTGCTCTGATTTTGGTATTTAAATATATCTTTCCAAATTGTGGGTACTCAAGTGTCCCCCATGCCAAGTTTTGACATTTCAAGTGTCCGGCTCCCCATTCTTATGTGCAACTTTCCTTACAAGAAAAGTAAACTAATAAGAAAAGGTACTCCTTTGTTTTTTGGCTATACTTATATTGAACATCGGGCAACCTCGGTTAAACCTAAATTAATTCGAAATTGGGTCCAAAGAAGCACATGCTACAATTCCCTCATTTTTATGTGCAGCTTTCTCTTCAAGAAAAGTACACTAATGAGAAAAGGTACTCCTTTGTTTTTTGGGCTTATCCTTATGTCGACCATCGGCCGACCTCGGTTAAACCTGAAATTTTAGAAAAGTTGTCCCCCCTTTTGCTTTGTTTATGACCATTACTTTTTGAAAAATTTCCTTAAAGCTTATAAAAAAGGGGAAAAAAAACTCAATTTTGCTTCTTGTCCAAGTGTAGCTTTGTGACCACCTAACGAAGCATGAAACATAAAGTAGTGGGGACCGAGATTTGCCTCTCAGTAAGAGAGCACGTTCACATGCACTCCAAAGGAATAAGAATCTTTTGCGTACAATGGGTCGTAGGTCACCGGCGGCTTGACTATAAAAAATTCTCACACTAAAGAAAAGAAAAGAAATATGCCACTATAAACCTTAATTTATACTCACTACAACACTTATACCCTAAACTTTCTTTATGTTATAAAAAAATCCCAAATTTATATATGTGTGATATATATACCTCCTGTCATGGTTCTATTTTAGACCTTGTTAAAAATCTAACGTGGATCCAAAGTGGCATTATTAATATTTTTGGAGGAAAAGTGGTGCAACGCAAACACCACATGTGAAAATGATTAAAAAGAAAATGGAGAACTAAAAAAGCCAATAAAAGAAATATCAGACCTGAGGGAAGAAATAGAGAGATTGCATATAGTCCAGGGTGTTTAAGGGGTACCCTGGCCATTCCGACTTTCCTGGCACGAGCCGTCGACCATGGTGGACCATCGGTATGGGTTGGTCAATGCTCACATGGATACCCTTAACATGCAATTGCAGATACATTATCCAGATCAAACAACGCAACTTAAGTTTACGTCCTAAACCCATGTATACTTTCCATTTCAGTTTTATCTATGGTATATTTGTCACATCAGTATAAGTTTAAGGAGTTTTATAGCATAATTTTTTTTTTAGATATTTGTCTCATAATTAATAAGTTTAGGATTTTAAGTGACACGTAAAAAAGTTCAGAGTATTTGTGTCGCGATGAGTATAGTTTGTGATTTTTTTGTGGTATTTACTCTTGTTTGTGCCTGCAAATAATGTCATTAACATCAGATCATGCTTATTAGGGGTGAGCATGGTCCGGGTTGGTCCAGGCCACCCCATAACCCTAGGACCAACCGTACGGTGTCGGTCCTCAATTTTAGGACCGAGGACCGACCCTATTGAGCACAGGACCAAGGGGCCGGACCGACCCAATGAGTTCGGTCCGGTTCCAGGGTTAACCCGAGACTGATCGATAATTTTTTTCATATTATTTTTTATACTACCTAAAAAAGCAAACCTATAAATTCAAATTATACATTCATTGATAATGCGACATTGTGCAACTAAACTATAAATACCAATATATATTTAGAAAATTAAGGATGACACAATAGAAATTTCGTACTTGCTAACCGTTCATCGAGATATGGGATAAGATGGAAAGTTCTTGTAATAATCTATCTTTAATATTCATAACATCATATGCAAAAGCGTTTTCCTGCATTTGATCATATAGAGTCCACTCAATAAAAAAATAAGCTTCACACCACTTAACTAGCAAATCACCGTAGCAACTGCAATACTACTCTACTCTTCAAAAACTTCTAACATTTGACACAAATTGAAAAGCAAAGTGCAGCTGAAATTCATTAGTAGAATACAATTAAACTATAAAAAGTTCAAAATACTTAATATAAATCATGAATATATAACTTCACATCTTGTTAATTCACTTGAACTTCTAAACACCTGAAAACAAAACAAACGACACATAATTAATACTCAACAAAAGTTTTAATTTGAAATTACTATTAGTATTATTAATAGAACATCTCAATATAATATAATATAATAGACATTTTACTTAGGTTTAAATATATAAAAGAATTATATACAATATAATATAATATAATATAATATAATATAATATATAGAATTGGTCCAGGGTTGGACCGACCCAAAACTCTTAGGACCGAGGACCAACCCGCACAGTGTTGGTCCTGGAATTTCAGGACCGAGGACCGACCCAGTCCCATTGGGAACCGGACCAGGACCGGCAGGGTTGGGCCGGTCCAGGGTCGGTCCGGGGTCGACTCTAGACCGCTGCTCACCCCTAATGCTTATTTGGTACGTGAATTGAAAGTTCCCAACTCTTTATCATGTTATTCAATCGTCCCTTCTTACGTACATCCTCACTCTAAAAGATAAAAAATTGTTGACGAGTTGACCAAAGCACTGTAGAGAGCCATTATAACGAGAGGCCACCTAGTGGAATTCACATGTCTCTGCAAGTTGCGTAAGATTGTAGCGATAACATCAGTCCCTCGTTTGCTCAGTTCTTCTCGCTGAGGTACGTGCAAGCACCTCCTTCGACTCTTCGACTAATATTATATCTTGCTTAATTTCATTTTCAATTATCTTGATCTCGCGCTCGGTTCATATAATCTTCCTAATCTATCGTGATAAAAAGAAGTGTTTCTTTTCTAATAAGAAACCACTTTTTTTTTTTTTTTTTGTATGAATGATGCTTCAAAAAATGTTTGCAGACGCCCCCGCTTGCATTGAGCTACAGAGAGTTTTCCTGATGGAGAACAATAACTGTCTACAAAATTGTCCGGGTTTTCAGTACTTCCCTCCTCCCTCGGCATGGAACGTTCCAGTTTCGGTATCTTTCAAAAGCAACACTCCATGCTGGGAAAATCCAAGGTGGATAAGCATCAGCATAGTCATTGTCATTGCCGTAGCTGGTGGTGTTATTATAAAAAATCGTCGCGAATCGAAACAGGAGGTTAATATTTCAGAGATAGTGATCACACCGCAGTCACGGAAGCGGGAGTCGCCGACGAAGTCGCAGAAGGGGAAGTCACCGACGAAGTCGCAGAAGGGGAAGTCGCCGACGAAGTCGCTACAGTGGGAGTCGCCACAGAAGCCTCTGAAGGTGGAGTTGCTACAGATGCCAAAGACGTTACCGTCGCTGCCGCCATGTTGTCCATGTTGTCCATGTTGTCCGATGCTGTTGCCGTCACTGCCGTCGTGTTGTCCTTGTTGTCCATGTTGTCCGTGTTGTCATCAGATGATAGAATATCCGCGGGTGGTCATTGAATGATGCATAACGATAGATCCTCCACTGTATTGCATCGAATTCGAAATTGGGTACAATAAATCATTTTTTTGTTGGTGGAAATAATGTTTGTGTTGGAACTTAAATTATTTCGGTAGTTTTATGGTTTATAGAGGAATGAATTCTCGTCTCATAACAAATTATGTCTCTCTCTCTCTATATATATTTTTTGTAACTCCTATACAAAATGTTGTAATACACAATATCTTGAAGATTTTACAATCAACGGATGAGATTTATTTTTTCTTTATCCAGCGGTCATCAAGGAGGGATTATGGATCATCCGTTCTAAAAAATTATTCATAACACCCCTTATAAAAAAGCGACAAAAGATAATTAAAGAAAAAGGCCCAAAACAACTTCACATTTCCACCTAGTGTTGCAAAACAACATCAATTGTTGCCACAACCCCTCCAAGGGCGAAATAAATTCCTGACGTAAACGGATGGATTACTAAGCAGACATGAGCCATTTTTCTTACAAGTTAGCGTCTATACTTAGCATGGGCCTCCTGAATTCTATCAATCGCAACTTGGTATTTTAATTTTAATTATGCAACTCAAATTATCTTGGAGTTAGGAACTCAAATAGGATGTGGGAATGCATTTCACTCTTGTAAACTAGATATTCACAATTCGATTTAGTTACACTAAATTAATCTAAAGTCTTGTTGCCTTTTCTCTATAAGAAAACGATTCATATGCGATTTTCTTAAATTTTATTTGTTAAATCCTCTAAACATATAAAACAAAACATAACTATGCATTGTTACTCGAGCAATAAAAATAAACGAAAAAGCAATAAAAATAAAAAGCTAAGTAAATATATAAATGACAAGAAAAATAAAGGCACGAATCGTATCGGGTAAGATTAAACAAAACTTGTTATTAAGGCTCAAGACAAGACCCTGTGAACTATAAATGTAAATTCAATATAAAGTCTCCAAGATATGCTTGACACTCAATAAGGAAAGTAAATGTTTGATGTGTCATAACTTTCTACTTAATAAACTACCTTTCTAAAATGAATAATTGCAGGTGAAAATGAAACCTAATTAGTGCAATCTAAAGTGCAATGCAATATTGAGAAAGAAAATCAATTTGTGAAAGTGCATTGTTCCTAAAACGCACTCCTTGAAATATATTTTATTTTAAAATTTTTAAAGATACAAAATTAAGAAAATTAACTGTGTGGAAATAAATATGAACTAAATCTAACATGCGTGAATCGACCTATATTCCATATGCATAGTATTTTGGACCTCAAATCACGCTTTGCCACGTGACTCATGCATTTATGGAAATTCAAACCAATAAACCATCGATGTAAATTTAGGAATTTTCAAATTTTGACTTCCTACAAAGATGAGGCTAGTGCACATTAGGGGTGAGTATTGTTTCAAAATAGAATTGAAAACCGGATAACTAGACTGACTCCCATCGATATTATGTGGATCGGTGGGAATCGGTTCAGTTCCAGAATTTGGAGAAACTCGGTTTGATTCTCGGTTCCCCATTTCTAAGAACCTATATCATGCAGAACCGAACTAAGAGCTCAAACCAAGACTATTTATCCACAGTAACGTTTGCAGATATCCTTGTCGTTTAGTGCTTTACGACAATGCGTCTCTTTGTGAGTTAGTTGAATACATGGTTTGAAGAGAAGTTGATATTCCCAGCATTAAGAAATTTATGTAGCGCTAATAGTGTGCCTTACATGAAAGAGCCCATAACATCCGTTACTGTAGTAGGTAAAATTTTTTTGTAGAAGGTATGTCGAGAAAATGATGGTGGAATCAAAATAGGGCGTCGTTTGCAAGAAAAAGAGCAATGTCAATTAGAGTACATGCATACATGAGTAAAATTATACAAAAGGAATGATCAAGTGGTAGTCTTTAAATTACCATAACAATAACATTATATACTAAACTATATAAATTAAATAACAAATAATTATAAATTGTTATATGATAGGACTAGTCTAGTTTCGAGGTGGAACTGGGAATCGGACCGGGAGGACCAATAACTAGATTCTGAGATTGGGAAACTGACCAACTAACCGGTTCGCTCCAATCCGGTGGAATCAGTAAATTTGCTGTTTTTAGCCAAAAATAAAATGAAAATAGGAGAAATTTGGATGAATTAAGGTCCTCCTTAGGAACCACCCAAAACTAGCCGATCTGGTTTGGTCCAGGCAATTACTGGTTCGGGCGATACTTGTTGCATACCCCTGTTCTATGGGACTCATTTTTTTTTTTTTAAAATAACTCACAATAAATTGTTATTCTTATAATGACCTACCGACTATTATGTTGACAAAATCCTTTATATAATATTAAAGGTCTAAGGTAAAGAAAAAAGAAAAAAAAAAGGTCTAAGGTTTTGAACCAACTTTGAGTAATCAGGGGATGATAGATTCTTTTTTCAAATTCTCTCTCTCTCTAACAGCCAACAAATGGTAAGGGGAAATGATGACCCCAACCTTCTCTCTCTCTCTCTTTGTAACAGCCGACAAATGGTAAGGGGAAATGATGACCCCAACCTTCTCTCTCTCTCTCTCTAACATCCAACAAATGGTAAGGAGAAATGATGACCCCGACCTTTTCTTATTACAAGAGATTTAACAAGAGGTCAGCATGGTTTTTCGTGTAAATCTTGGAATTGATCCTTGAACTTATGATAGGTTGGTTTTCAAGGTATGAAAGGTAAATTTCGAATTCGAAAAAAAATGATAAACCGGTTAATAATGGGTAGATTTCAAATAGAACCTGGATAGAACTCGAAATCACTTACCTCCTAACACATTGAAAAGTGACGAAAACAATTATAGAAGAATGGAGGAAATTGAAGCGAAGATGAGATAATTATGAATTAAACATGCAAGACAACATGACTATATGCTGCGAGCAACAGAAGGAATAAACCCGGGATACATAATGTGGCAAAACATGGTCGAGTTCCTACAATCCATACATAGATCGAACGGAAGCGTTCAGCCCGTAGTCGCAAATCCAGGCAGGCGATCCAAGCTAATACGATGAAGAGTCGACATGAGTTTATTCAAACGTGCAACAACATCGATTAGCAATAAGTACGATGGAAATAGAAAACAAAGCAAAAAGACCAATAGGAGGCTAAACACTCAAAGAAAGGCCAGGGCAACGACACATTAAGTATTTGATAATTTAAACCTCCTCGCGGACACAAATAATGATTATCACCGTACTCAATGGCTACCGAAAGCACGCTTAATCGATTCGTGCGAGAGGAATCTTAAAAGGTGCCGTCTAGCTGTGGTGGCTGCCATGACTCTTGTTGTCACGGTGCCTGGTTTGATTACCTTTTGTTTTAATTTGAAATTTTTTATGATTAAAAAATTAATTTGAAGTAAATTTACCATATATATTCATTTGGACTTTTTGATAATATTAATCTTTAATTTGGAATTATGATGGAATTTGGATCTCATTATACATGACCCAGGAAATATTCTGATGCAATCGGGAAATTTGTGCCTTAAAAATCCATCACCGCCGCCTCAACTTCATTGACCCAAAGGCACGTCCACTTTTCTCTAAAATTCATTAAGTAATTGGTTCGATTGATGAGAACTTTTTTGTGGCACATGGCTTTTCTGTGGGACATTCTTATTTTTCTAGGTGTAAATTAATTCTGTGTTGAACGGGGGACCTATGGCCTCTAATCTAATCTCTTTAGTGGGATAGGGATCTAAGTTACCCGAATCAATAGGGATCTTAAATTATCCGAATCACTTTTGCCTTTTCTCCCGTTTACAGGACGGCGCTTTAAATTTCTTTTTCCGAGCAATAAGCAAAAGTGGCGTCACCCCTTCGGCCGTGCTCTCTAAAATGACCCCGGCGACGTCGCCTAGCCTCAGCACCACGAGGTCATTGATGTCTATCTATGTCGCGCCAAAATCTTAGCGAATGTACTCATAGTGAGGGAGCATTTTCGCATGTGGTCCAAAGGAATACAAAAAATCTTTTGCACGCATTGGGCCGTGCGTCTGCGACGCGAATCTCGCAGATTAAGAACGGGGAAATACCAATAGAAATACCAATAGAAATCCCAAATTATGCTCCTCATGATGCTAATAAATCATTTTTTTTTTGTTTATAAATGATTGTGTGACAATCTTTAATCAGCTGTTAGAATAACAGTTTATTCCGAATCATAAAAATTAAATAATGAATAACTATAAATTGTTGTGGGGTTTACTCATTCAAGAATTTGTAACTCACAATAAATTATTATTTTCACAGTAACTCAAAAATTTTTATGCTAGCAAAATCATCTTTTTTGTATGGTAAAAATTCCTAAAATTTTATTTGTATATCATTACGCTTTTGCTCAAGATTATTGTTAAAAATTTGCATGGATCAGATGTAATATTTTCAATGTTTTTTCAAAAGAAAGTGGTGCTGATGTGGTGCCATGCAAACACTGCTTCCAAAAAAGATTAAAAAGAAAATGGAGAACTAAAAAAACCAACAAAAAAATAGAAAATTCAAATTGGAGGGGGGCGGAGAGAGAGAGAGAGAGAGAGAGAGAGAGAGAGATGACAGTTAGGGGTGTTTAAGGGGCTCCGCCACCATTCCGACTTTGCCGGTGAGAGCCGTTGGCCATTGGTGAGGATCGGCCAACGCTTGCATGGATGCCCTCGACACTTGTTGTCGATGGTTAGAGCAAAGCAGATGAGAAAGTTGGCACAGGGCAGGGAAGAGCAACATGTGCTGACATTGAACAGAAAAACCGGTTTCCAACAACTCGAACATGCTCATCATTTGTGACAAACGTAGTATTTCTCTTTAGAAAGAATAGACACAACTCCATTGCAAGTGCATGTAGCATCACATTCGCTATAACGCCCTCAGACGCCACACCCCACAACTCCCGCCTCCCCTGCCGTTGTCGTTAGGCCCCCGGCCCCACTCCTTCCCCCCCCCCCCTCGCCTGCCCACCCCCTCTTTGGTCAAAGGCAAGCCGATGCTACTTGTCTCTCCCTCTTTGTTCTTTGTTTTCTGTATCTTTACAGCTTGTTTCTCTATTCTCTATTGACCATTATTGAAATAATTAAATATTAAATCACCTATTCATCTAATAACTAAAGCTTTTAGAACAGTTGGCTGTGATTTCATAAATTCTCATATGGTATTAATGTCGGAGGTCTTAAGTTTAAATCTTACCAGGTCCTATTTGCTCCCTCAATTAAATATATCCATGCTCAGTTCTAAGCAAAAAGACCGGACTAAGCATGAGGGAGAGTGTTGAAATAATTAAATATTAAACAACGTCTTTGTCAGATAGCTTAAATTTTTAGAACAGTTGATTATGGTTCCACAAAATCTCACATCCATGGCCATCGAGCTCAAGGAACGCCAATTCTGCTGCAGTGTCAAGCTCAAGCTGGCATCTAGCTTCAACACCATCTAGGTTGATGAGCTTCGCTTGCGGCTTCAAGGTCAACCTTGGATCTGGGTCAAGCTATGCTCGTGGCAGAGTTCAAACTTATATTTGTGGGGGGGAGGTGGTTGTAAAGCTTTACCCTACCCTACATTGAGCTCGACCTCATATTTGCGATTGAGCTCCTTTATGGTGTCGAGCTCAAAGAGTGCAGAGAGGCCTGGAACAAGGGAAGATGAAGAGGCGGTAACAAGTTGCCGGGGCTTACTGTGGAGGCCTTTATCTCATCTGGGCACATCCAAAACTGGGCAAGATGTCTACATTTGGGTAAACAATAATCATGTGAGCGTCAGCCAACCCTCATTGAGGGGCCAAGGGGGTCGACAGCCCTTGCCAACAAAGCCGAAACGGCGGCAGCGACGTCCTTTAACCACCCCCGACCATCTGCAATCTCTCTCTGTCCTCTGGTTTGAATTTTCTTCTTCTGTTTTTTTTTAGTTGCGCCACATCTGAGTTGTCCTCGACAAAAAAATTAATAATAGGACCTCAGATTTTTAAAGGGCAATCGTAGGACAGAATTGTGATAGAGGATATATGTATTGTATGGGTATAAATTTGAAGTTTTGGTGATAGAAAAAGAAGAAGCTTGGAATAATTAGCGTCCTAGTGAGTAAAATTTTGATTTTTCCGTAGTATTTTTCCTAAAAATAAAATGCCCATGCTTCCAGTTAAGTATTTGGATATTGGTCTTAGTATTGCCCCTCCATTTGCGGAGAAAAGCCTGCCAAGAGTGTTCTTTTCTATATTGTTATTTTATTCACGTTGCCAGTTCGAAAGTACATTAGGGTTTCTTTTACTTGGGAATGGGGTATGGGACAAAAGACTCGTTTCACGATAAATTGTGATGTTATGTTATAATCATGTTCCCAACTCTTTCTCCTCATTTTCAATCCTTCCTTCTTACATACATCCTCACTTAAAAAAAAGAAAAAAAAAACTGTTGACGAGTTGACCAAAACAGGCCCCCCTTATAATGGCAGGCCACCTAATGAAAATTCGCACTTTTTTGGAGGTTGTGAGAGAATCATACCAAGAACATCACGCACTGGTTTGCTCAATTCTTCTTGATAAGGTATGCGCCGGCTCCTCCTTTGACTCTTCGATTTATCCTGTTCAATCATCTCACTCTCACACTCTGGTTATACAATCTTCTTGATCTATGTGATCAAAAAGTGTTTCTTTTCTAACAAAGTACACCCTCTTTTTGAAGAACTAATTCTTTTTCTAGTATGAATTGATGCTTCAAAGTATGTTTGTAAACTCATCACTTGCACGGAACTACAGAGAGTTTTCTCGATGGAGAACAATAACTGTCCACAAAACTGTCCGGGCTACCAGTACTTTCCCCCTTCATTTGTTCCAAATCCGGCATCATCAGACGACAACAACATTTCATGGTGGGATACTCCAGGATGGGTCATCGTCGGCATAGTAGTCATCGTCGTCATAATCTGTGGTTTCCTCTTCTACAATAATCGTGGTCCTAATGGCAAAGGGGTCACCCTTTCGATAAAACCGAAAATCTCCCTAGATATGGAGGGCGGAAGCTAGTCGTTGTCGTAAGGGATTTTCTCCGAAGGACAATAATGTGGAAACTCTTGTGCATGTTTATGTGTGAAACTTGAATGATGTATAATGACAGATCGTCTACTCTAGTATCCAATATTGGATATTTGATGCGGTAAATAATTGTGTTGGATGAAAAAAAAAAAAATGATTAAGGGTTTATTAAATTTCGGCAGTTCTATGATCATGGGTCATCGGATTGATATGAATTATAACTATTTGCGTTTCTTCGTGACTCCTATGCATCAATGTTGCGATACACAAAATCTTTATAGTTTAATGATCAATTGACGAGATTTATTTTTGCCTTCTTTGACTGTCATCGTGAGATTGGGGATTAGTTCTCAAAGATTCTTAGAAGCACCCCGTCTAACAAAATAGCAAAAAATAAGAATAACTTGTGTTGGAAATTAACATCAATTGTTTCTCGTAAGATCTGGCTAGCTTGACGGTTCATTAATCTGTGACGCTACTGTTGGGGCCACGGGCTTCCATTTCTGAGGGGTGGGAAACCGAAAGAGCGAAAGCGCCGTGGAATGGGATCCTTCTAGTTTATTTAAAGAAATGAAATCCAATCGATAATGTTCAATTAATGAAAATTATAAGAAACAGAAGTGCAACTTCTAAATGATAAATATATTGCTCCAACATCAAATGACAAAAAAATTTAAGTGCTTAAAAATATATACGATATATTGTAAACTTCCAATCATTTTAGAGTCTTCGAATCCATTAACATGGATAACGGCAGAACAGATCGCAAGAAAATCAACTATTTGACATGCATCCCTTTAAGACAATGGAGTTCATACCACTATAAGAAAAGATGGATGACTAAACGAAGAGGTAGTGATATCTTCTTGACACTAGAATTCCTGCCACTAGTCCACTATCGACACTATAATCTTTTCTTATTTTATTTTTAATTTCGTATAGTGGATACGTAAATTTGGGAGCACTTCGGACCTACTTAACTTGATCACAAAGAATAAGGAGCCATTGTAATTTGTAATGCTTAATGATCTCTTGATTATTCTCGCAAACTAACCTATTTTTAATTGCTTTTCTTCTTTTTAATTTAACAGACACTACATTAACATTAATAAAATATTCTCACTGCTGATATATTTTTGCTTGTAGTTGTCTATTATTTCATTGTATGCAAGTTTCCCGGTTCCACGAGAAAATTAGTGGTGGTGACGGCGCCATTAATCTTGAAATGGTTTCGGTGCCGTGAAATAATCATTTTCCTTTATCTTATCATGCTACTTCCAAAGTTGTGGCAAAAAAACGAAACTTTCCAAAACAGATGTGCACTTATATGTTACTCTACATAGTTCAACCTAGATATCAACTGCAAACCCACATTTACTCTAAACCAGTACACATGTACTACATACATCCTAAACTAACTTTTGTGTCATAAAAAAACCTTAAACCGGTATATTTGTGTCACATTTACCCAAAATTGATATAACCATGTCTCATTTACTTCACATTGTGATAAATCTAGAGTTTTTGTAAAGATCTCAGTTTGGGAGTTTTTTAATAATACAAAAGTTAGTTTGGGATAAATGTGACAGGGTTTACTAGTTTAAGAGTTTTTATGACAGAAAAATTAGTTTGGGATATGTGTGGCACAAGTGTATTTGGGTTATTAATGCAAAGTTTATAAACCTTGAAATTATTTTACTATATAAGTGTGCTTAATTTGAATAAACGATGATACAAAGAGTAAATTTATCGCATAGTAATTTATCTAATATTAATATTAATATTATTCCTAAATTCAAATTAATTTATTTTTTTTATAAGATATGCAATTTCATCTACTATTCATGTACACAAATTTCAATATCTTTGAAAGTATGATTGTACATCTGATTATTTTATCATCATAAAAAATGGGGAGATTGTTGAAAAATCCCTTATAACGTTTTGAAAATGACAATAATATCAGAGGCTACTAATGTATTTAATGGTTAAATAAATCAGGTGAAAAATGCCCAAGTTGTTATGTAGATAGTGTCCTAACATGATTGTTTAAAGACGATGAGTACACTGTTCCATCAACGGTGAATGAGGCATTGGGCATAGAGGTGTCTACAAGCTAGAGGTACCATGGATAGGTGAATGGTGAAGTAGGGCTACAATTGCCAATATACTTGGAAAGACTAGAAGATAGAACCTTGATATAAGCAAAAGTTTATGGGAGCTGGATATTTGTAGCATACTGAGTGAATATTAACAACATACTGAGTGGATATCAACATAATACTGTGGAAGCTAGATACAAGCAGACTACTATGAAGGTTTAAAGAAGCAAAAGCCTGGAAAAGGTCCGATATAATTGGATAACTGGAAAGCCGGATATAACCATAAATGTCGATGTAAGCAAAACACTCAAATTACGGACGGCAACAATCTTGTCATAAACTTCAAGTTTATTATTTTGAGATATTTTATCTCAACCTTTGACAACTTGTGAATTGGTAGGGAATCCTAAATTAGAATATTTTGATTGATCTCAATCTTAAAGATTACCCACTTGACTTATTCAATCACATGAGATATCTTTGATTGATTGATAATCATCCCGCAGGCAAGATACTTTCCATAGTGAAGCCACTCTACTTTTGAAAATTAAGAGTTGATTGTATGGGCGACCAAATTTACGGGAATTATAATTGATTGACTTCTACGATTAATTGATCTTTTCAACAATTATCTAACAGCTAATTTGGAGATTGATCTTGCATAGATTGTCCAATGGGAAGTTTGGATGCTAAGGAGTATTAAAAAAAAAAGGACCAAGTACTGAAGAAAGTAGTAAAATCAAGAGTTAATAAAATCCAAATTTAGATAGCTTTACATTTTTACATTGTCTTCTAAGAGCATTATATTTGTAATCTTTTGACAAGTGTTGACCATGTTATAGTTTGTGTTTAGGTATGAGATAGAGAGATCAATTAGTTTGGGTATAAGTAGCACCAACTTCGAGAAGAAGTGCTTGAGTATAAGCGGCGTATTCTATAGTAACTTTAAGAAGATCTCTAGTGGAATCTAGTCAGTGAATTGTTAGCGTGGGAGAATAGACGTAAGCTTACATCAAACTGAACCACTAAAAGTCCTTGTGCATTGTTCTTATCTCTCTGACCATAACTACTTATTATGTGATAGAAGCACTGCATTTTGTCCCTTGATATAACTAGATCTTGATTTTCAACACTCTATTTTCCCAAGTCATGTTAATCTCACACTTGATACTTTTAATTATGCATTTTAAGTCAAGTTTCTTGAAATCACATATTCACCCACCTTTAGGTGATATTGTTAGTCAATATCAAATGATAGCACACTAAGAATCGAAAAAGGGTATAGTGTTAAAGTGCATGCAATTATTTGTTTATCAATAATTGCATGAGAAAGGATAAAACCATGAGGCTTAGCATGAGACAAGCTAAAACTGACTATGCCTTAAGTAAGCTAACCCAAAGATGCCAAAGTGGGACCTCCTTTAGTAGCTATGTGGTTAGTGGACAAACCTAGTGAAAGCTGATGGGCCGCAATGAGTTAGTCCGATAAAGGTAGAGAGTGGGTAGCAAGGCAAGAGGGCTTGGACAATGAGTAACTCCTAGTAGGCTTCTGGGATGGTGAATGAGGTAAGAATGAACTAAATTGCACACCAAACAAAGTTGGGATGCCACAAAAGTGTTCAAGATGCCTCGTGAATCGAGATGTATCTTGTCCGGTGACAAGTGTGAATTCACTTATGTATGTCAGTGAGTTACTATGTGGTATATGCGCATTATGGAATAATATAATATAGTGTTGTTATCATAATAGGAAAGGTAACACGCCATCTACTCCTGCATTTTTCATAAATTGTTATTTTGTACTTGTCTTGAAACTCATGTTATTTGTTGGTATTGAGTTTAGTGGTAAGATGATCTCCTAACTTAATTTAGAAATTTATTTACTAAATTCTAACTCACTCCTTATTTTTTGAGTTTTGTAGAATGGATCACCCTTTGCCATTGCATTTTGGAGTTCTTGTATATTTTGATTATGAATACCAAGGTGTACTTATACTCAAATCGGCGTTGGCAATAATTAACTATAGTTTCAACGTATGGGCCAACAAGGAGTTTGTTGGACTCCTGGGGGGTTTCGACGATCCACTTGGTTTCAATGGCGATGGTTTGTCAATGGGTGAGGTTATCGATCCATACTGAATAACTCGACTCATGTACAAGCAACTTTTTGGGGGCATGAATGGAGTGATAATTTAGGTGACCCGACCTTCTTAGGACTCATGTGTTTTATTGTGTTGAGATAGTAAATATTGACGTTTGTATAAAGATGAAGATGTGTATTTATTAAACTCATGTGATTTCTTGTACTGGATGTTGTGAAAATTTTGTGATGCTTCTGCATGCTATCAATAATTATGAAATAAAATTTGGAAAGCATAAGTGTCGCACATGATATTTTAGGGTGTCACACAAGCCTTGGCCTCAATAGACACTGGCTTGGGCACTAGGGACCCAAGCTCAAGCTACAAGGACCTGGGCATAGCCTTTGTGGACCTACACCTAGGCATAGGTGCCAAGATCCCACGCTCGTCCTTTGTTGACCAGGGCCCCAAGCCTCGGCACCAAGCCCCGGTGCCGAGGCTTGGGCATGGTTACTAGGACCTTAGGCCTAGCCTCGATGGTTTTGTGCATTGAAGTCATGGGCCCAGCCTCTATGGACCTGAGCCTAGGCCCAAGCAGGAGACCTGCTCCTAAATGCCAATGACTCGAAAACCAAAGTTTGGTTTCCATGCCATGGCATACAGTTTCTAGTTCAACTTCTTATTTATAGTCATATTTTATAAATAATTTCCGGTTTGTTAAAGAGGAAATTATTTTTCTGAATTTAAGTATAAATTTTCATTGATTAAGAAAATATTTTTCATTAATTCACTTTCCTAAGTGATTCAAATGCTGGAAAATGAGAATTAAGTTTTTCCAGAAAATGTCTTTTTGCAAGACCAGTAAAGCCTAAATAGATGTTACTCTTCGATCTTCATAAAAAATCTGGAGGGCAGGGGCACCATCTAAATCGGCCACCAATTTTCTGCAACTATGTGCTGCTTCCACAATAAATATTGATTTTCAAAGATCATCTTAGAAGCAACGGGGAATAAAAAGACAAGTAGGTTCAATCCAAGCTGACAACAAAGTAGGTGCATGGGCCTGAAAGAGCACTAGTCTGATTAACTTGGGCCCACTTATATCGTCCTAGAATCTGTGTTTTCTTCTCTTCTTAGAATTTACTCCAGAGTCTGCAAGGGACAAGAATCACTTGCTATAATCCTCTCATTCCCTTTAAATATAATTATGCACATCTATTACCTATAGAAAGCTTTCCCTACAAAAAGAACACACGAAGAAGAAAAGGTACATCAATTTGTCACTTTGGACACGACAATGATGGGCACTGTACTCTTGTTTTTATTTTTTGGTGGAGCTGAAAAGATTGATTTGTTACAATACATCGAGATTAAAACAAATCGAATAGCTTCTATTTTGGCTATACCTATATCAAACATTAGCGGACAATGAGTAAACAAGGAATTTTTAGAAAGAGTAGTAAGTTCCCTTTTATTGTTTATGTGCATTACTTTCTTGATTCCATGCTTTGTCTAGTTGTTAGGCGACATTTTATGTAATCAACCACTTTATATTCGCCAAACCAATAAAGAAAACAAATAAGAAACGTGTACACTACAACTTTTAAATTTGCCTTAAGCTTATGAGGAAGGAATAAGAAAAACTCAATCTGGCTTCCTGTACCAGACCTAGAGTGCAGCTTCGGGCCCACCTAAAAGCGCACGACTCAAAAAGCATTGAAGACGACAATTGCTTCATAGTTAGGGGGCATCTTCGCATGCAGTAGTAGGTCAACAACGCGGGCCTGATTATCATGAATCTCGCAAATAGTAATAAAAAATAAAATGGCACATGCTTCCATTTTAGGATTTACCTATTGGTTTTAGATTTATTTTCCCTGCATTTGCCACGAAGGAGAACCTGCATAGAGGGAGCCACTCAATACATGGAACAAGTTATGGAAAGTTTATGTGGAATTTCTTGTCATGTGATCCGGTAATGGCTGAGATTAAAAATTAACAAACAACAATAAAATGAATTTCCCGGTTTCTTTAGAAAGATTTGCTATGATCATCATGCGAGCATGTGCTTTCTGAAACTGAAACGTAAACTAGCCAATGTGAGTCTCTCAACGTGGACTCTCTCAACCCGTGGAGAGAACTCTGAGTTGGGATCCCTTTCCCAGAAATTAATAAACATCCAAAGGTGTCGTGGGCAACTTCGTTGAGTGGCTCGTGCTTGTATTTGCTTTCTGCTTTTTTGTTTTTTTAGTGTGACTTGAATGCGTTTGGAGGTGAAAGGGGGATGTGTGCTGAATTTAAACTTTGTATGCCTTCGAAGTTAGAGCAAGATAATGCGCGCATGTGCTATTACTTATAAGGATATAGCAATTGCACTCTTTCACTAGCCTATCCATCATTGTGATCGGGCAAAGGAAGTGCTCAGTAACATGCTCTTTTATCGACCAAAAAATACATACTTTTTTCTCTTTTGAACAGAGTAAAAGAAAAAAAAAATGCTCTTTACTCTTCTTTCCTTGTATTGACAATCATTCTCTCTGTTAAATGGGATTTTGAATTGAAAAAGGAATGGGATACTCTTGTAATAAGACGACATGGGATTTCAATGTTGGGAATATTGGACTTTAGCAAAAGTATCGTATTTTTTCCGCACTTCTTTTGCACTCCGAATTTTGAATAAGTGGTTTAGTTTTCTTTTCTTTCTCTTTTTTTGTTTGCACAATTTACAATTTGTAAATAGCTAATAGAAGTAACAAGACTTTTATGGAAATAATTGTCTAAAAACTAATAAGTCTATTGTATGGCAACCAATTCAATTATAAAGCTCTTAATTTTGTCACGTTAGTCTTAAACATTGTAATGATTTACCAATTTATTCCTAAACCTTTGGACTAATTGCCAATATATACTCTTAGATATATTTGGTTGGAAATTGTAGACATAATGGCTATCATTGGCTGTGCCATATATGATGGCCAATGTCCACGTCAGCGATCTCTTGCCAAAATTGATTAGAAGAACTACATTGCAAAATCATTAAAATTTTTATTACTAATTGGTAAAATTAAAAAGCCTTTAACTAGATTGACAGCCGAACAACAGATTTGATACCTTTTGGACAATTTTTTCGACTTATAGATCGTGACTAATTCAAGATATCTAACCAAACATCAACTTAATCTCCTAAAATAGCATTAAAAACAATAGCAACACCTTGGAAACTAGGATTAAATGATGGTAGAGAAACTTCGATGCTACCGCAGAGAGAAAAAGCGAAGTCAAAACTCAAAATTGCCGGATTTAAAAGCCTTTAGGCCATACTTAGAAATATCATGGTTAGTCTGGCTTAGCAAGCAGCCTCCTTATCCCCTGCTTTTACATGATACTTCCATAGATGTATTTCATAGAATAATTGTCGCAAGAAGGACACAACAAGTGCCAAACTTGGCATGGGTGGATATATGAGTGTCAAAGCTTTCAAAAGGTATACTTAAGTGTCAAAATCAAAGAAGAAATGAATACTTAAGTACGAACGGCAAAAATTTCCAGCCAAACAGCTAACGTGACTTTTTTCGACAAGATTTTTAAATGATATGACAATTCTTTAAAAGAAATTATTCACGTGGTGTTGACATGGCTAGATAACCCCAAGACAATGTTGTTTTGGTCCAAATTTGATTTTCAATATAAATAATAATTAAACTAAATTTTTAAAGAAAAAGATAACAAATCATTGAGGGCCTCCATGGCCCTTGCTGCCACCACTACCCCACCATCGCCGAAAAGAGCTGATGACAATGGGGCGAGGGCCAACTAGAGTCGCCATGCCCCAATCAATGGCCGGTGACCCTAGTTGATCGTAGGCAAGGACCTATAGGCTCTCGCCTAGATCTGAGGCGAGGGATCGTGACCCTCCCCCAATTGAGTGAGCCCTTGCTTAAATCGAGCTAAGGGCCGCCGTTGGTTGTGGTGGGGCTAGGCGGCGACCTTGCCCAACCAACAGTGGCCCTTGGCCCGTTCTAGGCAAGGGCCAGGGACCCTCGTCCAATCTAGGGGAGGGCCATGACCCCTCCCCCAAGATTTGGGTGAGGGTCCTTGCCGCATCATTGCTGGCCCTTTCTAAAAATGGTGGGGCATTGGTGACAAGGGCCGTGGAGGCCGTCACTTATTTGTTGCATTTTTTTTAATTTAGTTATTTAATTTAATGTAATTAATATTTATGTTAAAAATCAAATTTTGAGGTAAACTAATGTCATTTTGGGACAAGGATTGTTGAGTAAACACTCCACCTATTTATGTAAATCGATTTTATTAATAAAATAATGCTACATCTTGTTTCCGATAAGCATTGCCAGTGTTGGCACTTAAGTATCCAATTTTTTTTTTTTTTTTAAATGTGGCACTTAAGTGTATCTTTTGAGAGTTTTGGTACTTATCCGTTCACATGTGCCAAGTTTTGACAGTTGGGGTGTCATTCTCTCAATAATTGTTGATATTTCCTTGCTTGATTCAAATGACGCTTGTGCTAATATAAAGTCTAAAGATTAGTCCCCCAATTCTCTATGTAAGAATAGCAAGAGTGCCATAACTTTCTTATGACGCTCAAGTGAGCACCACAACTTTTTTTTTGCTCACTTAAGTGCCACATCAGAGTAAGATCAATCATTATAATGCCACTTCCGGCTAATATCCTACGTGGATTTTTTTAATTATTTTCCCATTCTGATATTGATTTTTTTTTAAATTTGAATATTTTATTAAATGTCCATGTCAGCATTGTCAGTACTAGCGATGTCATATAGGATGATCGGTGTCCATGTCGGATTTTTTGATGAGGCAAATCGCCAATGGTACTTAAGTTTTCGCATTTTCAACTTTGTGGCCCTCAAGTGGGCTTCGTACAAAATTTTTGGCACTCTTAGTGTACTTATCTAAAAAATGCTTATATATAATTTAGGAGATAAAGTTGATGTCCAATTAGAGATCTTGAATGGGTGAGATAATTTATTTGCTAAACATTCCATTGCATAGTTTATTGGTGGGCTTGAGGATCTCAATAATTGGGCCAACTTACATCATCCTTGAATAAGTTTTTTAGGAAAATTGTCCAAAAAATTCTAAACCTATTGTATTTTTACTAATTTAGTAAGAAACCTTTAAATTTTGCCAATTAAATCTTAAACATTTTCACATTTTGTCAATCGAGTCCATATAGTCAATTTTGAATTGAATTCGCTGACATGAATGCTAGTTGTCCTACGTGGTGCGGCTAATGCTAATTGAACAATGTTTGATATTTTAGCAAATTTTATATTTTTTATTTATTTATTTTTCCATTTTTTTTTCTTCTTCCTCCAGCTAGTCGTCGGGCTTCGACGATAGCTAACAACCAGCCAAAGTTGAGGGCTAGCAAGGTCAATCTCACCGGCCTCCAGCGAGCTTGTTCCTGCTGGCCACTAGCAAGTTTTGACCTTACTATTGCTGGGAGAGGTCAAGCCTTGTTGTGCCAAGGTGAGACTCAAACCTCATAGCCTCGCTAGGGGCGAGTGTGGCTCACTTGATGTTGGTGAGATTGACCTCACTGGCCCTCATCTCTAGGCAATCGCTAGCAATCACCAAGGCCTAGAGATAGGCTAGGGGAGGAAGAAGAAGGAAAGGAAAAAAAAATGATAATAAATTGAAAAAAATATGAAAATATTATTAAAAACATCAACGTTAACGTCAACCAGTGTCCATATTGGAGATTTTCGCCCAAAATTGATCGGATGGACTCAATTGACAAAATGTGAAAATATTTATGATTCCATTGGTAAAATTGAAGAGTTTATAATTGAATTGGTAAAAGTGCAAAAAATTCAAGACTTTTTAAATAATTTTTCTCCTTTTTTTCATCTCTTCTTAGAACTTATGTCCTTAGGATGCACTTGCTACAATTCTCTCATTCTTATGTGCAGCTTTCACTACAAGAAAAGCACACGAATAAAAAAGGTACTCCTTTGCTTTTTAGCTATACTTATATTAAACATCGGCCGACCTTCATCAAACCTAAAATTTACAAAATGTTGTCTCTCCTTTTGCTTTTTGTATGACCATTACTTTTTTTAAAAATTTCCTTAAAGCTTATCAGTAAGGGGAAAAAAAATTCAATTTTGCTTCCTATCCTCGACCTATAGTGTTGTAGCTTCAGGCCCACACAACAGCGCATGAGATAGAAAGTAGTGGTGACTAAGATTTGCCTTGCTATAAGGACGCAAATAATAATCATTTTGTCCTAGAAATAATTTTTTCTATTTTTGTTCGTTAGACAAATTTTTGAGCACAAATACCTATTTGATAATGATACAAAATTTCTCCCACTTTGGTCGCCGGCAGGCGGCCGACGACAGCAACGGGTGGGCAGCCATGTAATAGCGAGAGTGAGTGATGAGAAATTTTTTTAATTTTTTTTCTAGAAATAGAAAGTGAAAAACTTTTACTTCTCATTTCTATTCCAAATCATTTTCTGAACTAAAAATTTATCTCAAAAATAGAAAAATAATTGTGTTACCAAACGGAATCTATTCCAAACATGTTCCTAGAAACAGAAAAATACAAGAAACAGAGAAATATGATAGTTATCATGTCCGCCTAAGAGAACATGTTCACATGCACTCTAAAGGAATAAGAATCTTGTGCATACAATAGGCCGTAGGTCATAGAAGAAGAACTTCAAATTTGTATGTGTGATACATAGTGGCACTGTTAATATTTTTTGAGAAACCATTAGTGAAGAAGAACTTCAAATTTGTATGTGTGATACATAGTGGCACTGTTAATATTTTTTGAGAAACCATTAGTAAGGCCAATGCTCATGTGGATACCCTAAACATGCACATGCAAGTACATAATCCAGATCAAACAATGCCAATTAAATCTATGTCCTGAACCCTTTGTATACATTTTATTTCAGTTTTATTTAAGATATATTTGTCATATTGATATAAGTTTATATATATATAAGGTATTTGTGTCACAAAAGGCAAGTCAAGTGTTTTTAGTGACCAAAAAAAAGTTTTGGATATCACTATAGGTATAGTTTGTGATTTTTTTTTTGTATGAATCCTCATTTCTATCTGGAACGAATGTCATTAACATCAAATCATGACTATGTGCACCGTGATATGAAATTTCCCTACTCTTCGTCATGTTTTTCAATCATCCCTTCTCACGTACATTCTCAGAGAGTTTTCCTGATGGAGAGCAAAAATTGTCCGGGTTTTCAGTACATCCCTCCCCCAATGGCATGGAACGTTTCAGTTTTGGTATCTTTCAAAAGCAACAACACTTCATGCTGGGCCACTCTGAGGTGGATATGTGTCAGCATAGTCATTGTCAACGCTACAACCGGCGGTGTTATTTTCGAAAATCGTCGTGAATTGAAACAGAAGGTTAATATTTCAAAGATAACGATCACACGGCAGTTGCGGCCGCCGCCGCCAAAGTGGGAGTTGCCACTGATACCAATGACGTCGCCATTATTGCTGCCGTATTGTCCGTGTTGTCCATGTTGTCTGATACCGAAGACATTGTCGTTGCTGTCGCCGTGTTGTCCGTGTTGTTATTAGATGATAGAATTACCGTGGGTGGTCATTAAATTATGCATAGTGACATATCGTCTACTCTATTGTATCATATTCGAGATTAGATACAATAAATAATTTTTTTATTACTGGAAATAATCTCTGTGTTGGACGGTTTATGAATTCAGTAGTTTTATGGTCCATGGAAAAACGAATCCTTGTATCATAACAAATTATGTCTCTTTTTTGTAACTTTTAACAAAATGTTGTAATAAACAAAATCTTGAAGATTTTACAATCAACAAACGAAATTCATTTTTTCTTTATCAAATAGTCATCAAGGAGGGATGGTGGATCATCCGTTCTATAATTTTTTTTTCATAACACCCCTTATAAAAAAAGGACAAAAGATAATTAAAGAAAAAGGCTCAAAACAACTTCACATCCCCACCTAGTGTTGAAAAAAGACATCAATTGTTGTCACAACCCTTCCAAGGGCCAAATAAATTCCCGAGGTAATTTGATGAGGGATTGCTAAGTCAACAAAAGCCATTTCTCTTATGAGGTAGCGTCTATACTGAGCACGAGCCCTCCTAAATCCTATTAATCGTAACTTGATATTTCAATCCAATTATGCAATTCAAATTATCTTGGAATTGCCACTAACCTGTTATGAGTCGATTAAGAACTCGAATAGGATATGGGAATGCATTTCACTATTGTGAATTAGAGATTCGTAAGTTGATTTAATTATGCTGGATTAATCTAAAGCCCGAAACCTCTTCTCTATAAGAAAACGATTTATATGTGATTTTCTTCAATTTTTATTCCTTAAATCCTATAAACATATAAAAGTGACTATGCATACTTACTCAAGCAAATAAATAAATAAATAAACAAACAAATAAATAAAGAAACGACCAGGCAATAATAATAAAAAGCTAATGAAATAAATAAATGACAAGAAAAATAGAGGACAAGAGTTGTATCGAGCAAAATTAAAAAAAAAAAAAAACTTTTTATTAATGCTCAGGACAAGACCCTGTGAGCTATAAATGTAAGTTCGATATAAACTCTCCAAGATATGCTTAATGCTCAATGAGGAAAGTAATCTATGATATGGCATGACTCTGTCCTAGATTAACTAAACGTGGAAATAAATATGAACTAAATCTCATTTGCTTGAATCAACCTATATTCCATATGCACAATAATTTGGATCCTAAATCACACTCACACTTTGCAATGAGACTTGTGCATTAACGAAAATTTGCACTAATAAATCATCAATTTAAATTTAGGACTTTTCAAATTTAGACTTCCTGTTGAGGTTAGTGTACACTAGGGGTAAACATGGTTTCATGGTAGAACTGGAAATTGGATAATCGAACTGGTTCCAAGTTTTAGGGAGAGCTGGTCCGGTTCCTGGTTCCTATTCTTAAGAACCTATATGATGCAGTTCGGTTCTTGATTTCCTAGAGAACTGAATTAAGAAACAGAAACTGGACCGAGAGCCTAAAATTGAGACTACCTTATCCACATTGACCCCTGCAAGTATCCTTGTGGTTTAGTGTTTTATAACAATGCGTCTCTTTGAGGGATAGTTGAATACATGATTTGAAGAGAAGTGAATACTCCCAGCATTAAGAAATATATGTAGCACTAATAGTGTGGCTTACATGAAAGAACCCAAAACATCCGTTATTATAGTAGTTGGTAAACTTTTTTCTAGAAGTTATGTGGGGAAAACGATGGTGGAAATAAAATAGGGGGCCGTTTGCAAGAAAAGAATCAATGTCAATCAGAGTATTTGCATTAATGAGTAATTTTGTACATACTGAAAGTTTAAGGTTTTGAACCAGCTTTGGGTAATCACAGGGATGTTAGATTCTTTCTTCTAATTCTCTTCTTTTTAGCCAACAAATGGTGAGGGAAAATGATGGCCCCATCTTTTTCTTGTTACAAGAGATTTAATGAGAGGTCCATATGATTTTCGGATAGACCCTGAAAGTGACCTTAGAACTTATGCCAGGATGGCTTCCAAGGTATGCAGTGTAGGTTTTAAATAGGTTCCAATAAGTAGGTTTCAGGCAGAACTTGAATAAAACAAAAATTGCTCGCTTCTTGATGTGCGTAGAAGTGACGAAAACAAATACAGAACAATGGAGGAAATTGAAGCGAAGATAAGATAACCATGAATTGAACATGTAAGGCAACATGACTACATGCGAACGGGTGTTGGAAGAGATTCGGGATGCATTATGTGGGCAAAACATGGCCGAGTTCCTACGATCCATGCATAGATCGAACAGACGCATTCAGCACATAATCACAAATTCAGGCACGCAATCCAAGCCAATACGATGAAGAATCAACATAGGTTTATTCAAACATGCAACTAAATCGATTACTAATAAGTACAATGAAAATAGAAAACAAGCAAAAAGACCAACAGGAGGCTAAACACTCGAAGAAAGGCAGGGCAACAACGCATGGAGGACTGATAGTTCAAACCTCCTTGCGGATTCAAATAACGATTAGCACTGCACTCAATGGCTACCGAAAGCACGCTTAATCAATTCGTATGGGAAGAATTTTTACTTGAGGACAGTAAGTGGCTCAACAATTCATCTCTTTGCTTTGCCCATACCATCCCAGGAAAACCCAAAGTTACTGAAGGATTGGCCTATCCCGATTGCGTAGCCAGTTAAGAGGGCCATAGAAATATCACGAAATACAATCACCCAAACCGAAAAAAAGAGAAGAAGGAAAAGCATTCAGTAAAGTCAATCCCAAAGAGAGAATGAGACGTCAATCAACACTTGGGAAGATCCGCAGGTGGAGGAAGCAACTTTTGATTGGGTAGCTTCCCATCTAAGACAAGCCATGCCATCTTCATGCCCCAACTGCTGTGAATTTCCAAGTGGCAGTGCATGAACCACACCCCTATATGATGATCACTTTCATTAGCATCCATCATTAAAAAAGAAATTGCAAAGTTAGACACAATAACGGACCCCATAAGATTTTACCATGTTCTTTAGAAACATAAAAATGACAGAGTACTAGCTATTGCTTTATGTATGTTTTTCTTCAGATTTTTTTCTCACCTGGGTTATCAGCTAAAAACCTTGTGGCAACCCAACCCCCAGAAGGCACACCCACAGTGTTCCTCTCAACTGGGTCAACAAGATTGAAGTTTGCAGGGTCCTTGTTTGGGTCAAAATTGCCAAATCCTTGTCCCACAACAAAGAAGTTGAACCCATGCAAGTGAACGGGATGGCGTTCAGCACCAAGGATGCTCGTGTCCTGCATAATAAGCTCAACACTGGCGTTAAAAGGCAAGACCACCAGTTTTGTTCCATTGCCCACATTTGTGTTGTTGGGTGGGGTCCCAGTAAAGTTGAATATGGATTTCGGGTGGCTCGGGAAGTCCGGGCTGTAGACTCCGTTCGATTGACCAGTGTAGTGTGCTTGAAGGAGGGCAGTGGTCGGCATTATAAAAGATACATTGTTAACAGCAGCAGTAAGCATTGTCCCATATGGTCCTTGGCAAGTTTGGTTGCCCTGACATGGAATAGTTCCGAGACTGACTGTGAAGAAGAACCTCCGGTCAACCTTTAGAGGAACATTGGCGGGAAATTGTGGGGTTGCTAGACTCCGGAGCTTAGTTGTAAAATTTGTCGCAAAGGCTGTGTCGTTCAAAGGTGGGAGAGTCGGTTTAAAAAGCGGAAGTTGCTTAATTGAAGGAGATTGATGAGGTTCGTTCAGTGGTGGTTCGTATTCTAAAATGCCGGCAACGGTAGAGTTGTCGAATGTACCTAGACCAGTCACATAAGGCCTTGCAGTCATGAGGAAAGTGGCTTTTGGGTAGTAGGGTTTTGTCTGAATAAGGACATTTGTGGTCTGTCCAGGGGCTATTAGGAGTGTCTCAGTCTCAAAGGGTTTCAAATAAGTAGCATCTGCTTCAACCACAGTAAGTGTGTGGTTTGCAATGCTAAAGAAGAGCTGATCATTGAGTACAGCATTGATTAAGCGAAGAAGGTAAGTCTTTCCTGGCTTCACTTTGAGACGGTATGTATCTGCAAGAATTCATTTGGTGAAATTTTTGCTCCAGTTTTCATTTGGATGTTTATAGAATTTCTATGGAATTGAGAGTTTCACATAATCCACGATGCAAGATGTGATACCTTTGGCAGAGCAATTATATAATGGTCCTGGAAGTCCATTGATGGTATAGGCATCGGAAACATTAGGTCCACCACCGGTTTGCAGGGCTTGATTGATGATTGCCTCGGTATCTAAATTAAACCATTCACCTAAAATTTTGTAGCCATAGTTAGATTCTCGGTACACAAAAAATTAATATTAAGGCAATGTTGAGCTTGTATCAGTCTCATCTCTACTGCATTACCAAAGATGATGGGGATTTCTTTGCAAGGCTTGACGAATGGGTAAGAGGCATTATGTTTGGGAAGGATGATCAGAGAACCGTAGACAGTTGATCGTAACCATGATATATGTGCATGCCACCAAAGAGTGCCTCTTTGGCCTACAATGGTGTAGTTGTACACATAACTCTGGTCAGTTTGTATCGGGCATTGAGTCACGTATGCAGGACCATCTGCCCATCCGGACCGAAGTTGTCGAACTCCATGCCTGTTTGGCGTAAAAAACACCAAAGGAAATTAATTCTCTCAGTTGAACACCAGCCTAGGGCTAAACTATGAGAGTGTCTCTCTATTGACTACATCAATCAACGATGGTTTGTACAACTAAGTGCAATTTGTCATACCAATGAATAGAGATGTTGTTCGGGACATGGTTAACCACTTCAATTACAACTCGGTCACCTTCTCTGGCAATGACTCGTGGGCCCGGAAATTTCCCATTTATAGTGACCATACTTTTGGTATGGCATAAACGCGTTACATTTTGCAACATGACCTGCTTTCATGTGTTTAGAAAAGAAAAAATCACAATAGGAATTGGCATCGCGCAGGTCCATGTACATATCGTATACACAGTTCGAGTGTAGAATACAATCTCATTTCAAAAATAGTTTCCGGGACGATATGTGCATACCTTGAACTTGTAATATCTGGTCACGCCTTCACAGGCGACAAGAGCAGGATCAGGAAAGAAGCATGAGGCAAATAATGCGACGAGAAAGAAACCGGCGAGGGGACATGACTGGAGGAAAGAAGCACCCATTTTCTCTCTGCTCAACCTCACTTCTCTTTTAGCAGAACAGAGGAAACAGATGGGCATAAAAGTTGAGAAAACTTGTGGATGTAGTCTGAACTGCTTGTGGATACGGTGTGACCAATCTCCTAGAGTATATATAGACAAGTGTTCCCAGCTAACTTGGTAGTAAAAATGCATAATTTATTACGTAGAGAAGCTGGAACAGCTCCATATCATCGGTTGTTTAAACAAGTTAAGAGTGACGCCAAAGTCCACTTATGACCTCCTTCCCCTTCAAAGTAAAATTACTCTCATCTCAAGCTCCATCACATCGTGACAATAATAAAAAGTACTGGAAACAAGGTATAGCGTTTATTCCTACTAATTCTACTAAAGTAAAGCGTAAGAGTGATTGAAGATCACGAGGCATTTTGAATAAGAGCAATCTTTTTTAATTATTACATTCTAATTGTCGATGATATTATATTAGAGATTCTTATTTTCTATAGAATATTATCATATGTTAGAGACAACTATGATATTATTGTCGATTATCTATATCAATTAAGATTACATGAATATCTCTTTTGATTGTACATATTTTAATTGATATATGTTATCTTTGATAGTCTTTCATGAAGCCTGTAAATAGGCTAATGTAATTTTCATTTGATATGTCGAAATATATACTATTCCTTTTTTCCGCATTCTTACATGTAACTTGTTGCACCCGGTGCATTTAATTTTTTACACAATTGAATACTCCGATACCAAGTTGAAAAATAAGAAAGATATGCAGAAAAAAGGTAATTGTCACATGTGTTAATTTGATATTTTCGTGATATCAATCCTTAATTTGGGATTACGATGGAATTTGGATCTCGCTGGTCATGACCCATGAATCTTCCGAAAGAACCGGGAAATTTCTGCCTTTAACATCCATCACCGCTGCCTCGACTCCATTGACCCAAAGGCAAGTCCACTTGTCAATAAAATTCGCTATGTAATATGAGAATCTTTCTTTGTGGGACATTCTTATTTTTCTAGGTGTAAATTAATTTTGTTTAGGCTTTAATTTATAAAGACGGGGAATCTATGGTTTCTAATCTCTTTGTAGTGGAATAGGGATCTAAATTATTCGAATCCATAGGGATCTTAAATTATTCGAACCACTTTTGCCTCGTCTCACTTCGCGGAACGGCGCTTTAAATTTCTTTTTCCGAGCAATAAGCAAAAGTGGCACCGCCCTCTTCCCGTGTTCTCCAAAATAACCCTGGTAACGTCATTTAGCCTCAGCACCGCTTCGTCATGCGCCAGGTCATTGATGTCCATCTACCTCGCGCAAAGGTGTTAGCGAATATTCTCAATTTTGCTCCTTGTCCTCGACCGAGAGAGCAGCTCCAGGCCCACTAGACAGCGCATGAAACAGAAAGCAGCAGAGACGACGATTGCTTCGTAAGGAGAGAGAAGTTTCGCATGCAGTCCAAAGGAATAGGAGGAATCTTTTGCATGCAATGGGTCATACGTCAGCGACGCGAGCTCGATTATCAAGAATCTCGCAAAAATAGAATTCTCAAATTATGCTCCGGGTGATGCTAATACCTCAATTTTTTTTTCCTTTTGCGGTAAAAAATCCTAAAATTTCATTTGTGTAGCACAGGTATCCTTTATCACAATTTCACTTAAGATCGCTATTAAAAATTCGCATGGTTCCGACGTAAAATTATGGATGTTTTTTGAGAAAAAGTAGCACGAATGTGGCACCATGTGAACACCGTGTTAGAAGTTTGGATAGAGAGTAAAACTTGAAATTCTTTTCTATGACTTTCATGTGTACAATTACATCATCTTTTATAATACAAGATATCTAAATCTATAAGGAAGGAAAATATACAATAAATCAAATAAAAGAAAAATCCCCCCAATCATGATCATTTAAGATCAATTCCTATCGGCACGAGATCAATTAAGATAACTAACTATCAGCAACCGTATCTTCAACATTCCCCCTCAAGCTTGGTGGCCTATACACATAAAAAATGTCTAGCTTGCTTAATAAATACGAATGTTGCCTTTGACACAAGGCCTTGGTAAAAATGTCCGCAGGCTGCTCCGCTGTTCTTATTCCTTTTGTTTCGATCACCCCACTTTGAATCTTGTCTCGAATGAAATGACAGTCAACCTCTATGTGCTTTGTCCTTTCATGAAAAGCTGGATTCATTGCAAGTTTTAGAGCAGCATCATTATCGCAATAGAAGATGGTTGCCCGATTCACCTGTATACCGAGATCTTGAAGAAGGCCTCTTATCCAAACTATCTCGTAGCTAATTTTTGCCATCGCTCGATACTCTACCTCGGTAGATGATAATGAAACAGTTGATTGTTTCTTCGTCTTCCATGAAAGTAAAGAATCTCCCAACTTTATACAGAAACCCGTAATGGATTTTCTACTCATAGGACAAGTAGCATAATCTGCGTCGCAATATGCCGACATCTCCATGTTACTATCTCGAGATAACAGTATTCCCAGTCCTGGATATCCCTTCAAGTATTTTATAACCTTTAATGCTGCATTCATGTGAGACTGTTTTGGAGCATGCGTGAATTGACTAAGAGTCTGTATCGCATAGCAAATGTTAGGTCTGGTCATAGTTAAATAGATGAGTTTTCCAACAAGTCTTTGATAAGCAGAAGGGTCCTTAAGTAAAGGATCATTGTTTACGGGTGACAATCCTTTGTCATATTCAGCCATTGTCAACCTGACATTCTGTTCGATTGGAATTACAGCTGGCTTGGATCCCGACAATCCTGCTTCTAAGATAATTTCCAAGACAAATTTGCATTGGCTAAGATAGATGCCTTTATTTGACCGTGCAATTTCTATCCCAAGGAAGTATTTGGGAGATCCCAAATCCTTAATGTGAAATGTAGAATGTAGGTATTTCTTAAATCTATCAATGGCGGATGCATCGTTTCCCATAATGAGTATATCATCCACATATATGAGTAAGTAGATTGACGATGTACCTTGTTTCCGTGTGAATAAAGCATAGTCATGCATGGATTGCTAGAACTTTGCAATCACAAGTGTATCAGTGAATTTGGCATACCATTGACGAGAAGCCTGTTTGAGGCCATATAGGGATTTACGGAGATAACATACATTATTCTCCCCCTGTCTACGAAATCCCCGTGGAAGATCCATATAAATTTCTTCTTCGAGATCACCATGAAGAAAAGCATTATGGACATCTATCTGATGAAGAGGCCAATCACGCAGAGCAGCAATAGAGAGTTAAGATTGCACTGTGACTTCCTTTGCAATAGGAGAGAAGGTTTCCTTATAATCAAATCCTTCCCCTTGTGTGAATCCCTTTGCAACTAATCTGGCTTTATAACGTTCAATAGATCCGTCCGCTTTGTATTTGATCTTGTATACCCATTTGCAGCCTATGGGTTTCCGATGCGGAGGTAGGTGAACTATATCCCAGGTCTTATTCTCCATAAGGGCTCGCAATTCATCTTCCATTGCCCATTGCCAACGAGGATCTTTGGCTGCCTCTTCATATGATGAAGGTTCCTGTTGCTTAGAAATTTTGCTAATGCAACACCTATGTTCGGGCGAGAGGTGAACAAAACTAACATAGGAGGAGATGGGATATTGTGTACCAGATTTGTGCAAAGAAGAACAAACATAATCTGCTGTCCATGTAGGTGGTCGAATTGTGCAACCCGATTGCCGAGGATTAATTGGTACAGGTAGAACATCATCCTGTGATGTAGTAGGGGAATCTCCTACTGGAAGAGGCGACTTTGGGGGAATAGATGCTTCATTTTCAGGTCTTGCTTCATTGTCAGGAAATGCTGTAGAAGGTGACACCTGTGGTAGCATAATTACTAGTGCTTGTGGAGGATCATCCTCGCTTAAAAAAGGACGATGAGATGTAGCAAGATCATCCTATTGATAAGAAGTTGATTTATCCTGAAAAGGAAAAATATCTTCATGAAAAATAACATCTCTACTAACAAAAAAACATCCACTGGATGGATCAAGGACTAAATATCCTTTCTGTTGAGTTGGATATCCCATGAATATGCACTTCAGAGCACGAGGACCCAATTTGTCCCGAGGACCCACGGTAGACACATAGCATAAACATCCAAAAACACAAAGATGTTGAATGTCTAGACGTTTCCCAAATAGCAATTCAAAATGAGTTCTTCCATTGAGAACACAAGATGGCATCCGATTGATCAGATACGCTGCCATGACCACACAGTCTTCCCAAAACATTTCTGGAATTGAGGCTTGGTATTTAAGAGCTCGGGCAACTTCAAGTAGATGACGGTGTTTTCTTTCTACAATCCCATTTTGTTGGGGAGTATATACACAAGAACTTTCATGAATGATTCCATTGGAAAGGAATAATGAAGAGCATTCATGATTAAAAAATTCGCGAGCATTATTAGTGTGAACCCATTGTATGGATTTGTTGAACTGATTTTTAATCAGAATGAAAAGATTCTTCAGATTAGAAAGTACTTGGGCCTTGGATTGCATGAGAAAGACCCAAGTTGCTCGAGTATGGTCATCTACAATTGTAAGGAAAAAACGAGATCCATTACAATGTGGAGTATGGTATGGTTCCCATATGTCCATGTGTAATAGTGCAAAAGCTTGATTAGCACATGATGTGCTTTTCGGAAAAGGCATTCGAGACTGTTTAGCCAATGGACAAATAGGGCATTTGGGATGAGGAAAAATGGCACTGTGGCCAAGACACTGATGAGATAAAGAAATATTTTTATTATTGTTGGCATTACATGAAATGCTCTTACTTAAAGGAAAAGATGCAATATCAAAGCTCTTTGGAAAAGTGTCCTAGAAATAGAGACCCTCATGATTTCTACCCAAGCCCATCAGTGTCCCAGTCGAAAGGGCCTGAAAGAGACAGATATCAGAATCAAAAAAGACCCGACAAGAGTTGTCTTCACAAAGTCTAGACACGGAGATGAGATTAAACTAAAAATCGGGAATGAATAAAACATTTTTGAGTTTGATGGAAGAACTGAGTTGGACATCCCCAATTTTAGTAACTAAAGTGTCACTACCATTTGGAAGGCAAACGGAAGTATGTGCTGGGGGTTTGTCAATTTTGGAAAAGAAACGTTCATCGCAGACTATATGGTCACTAGCACCTGAATCAATAATCCATGCTTTATTGGAAATAGTGCTCATTAAACAATGGGAAATACCTGCATAACTGGTTGTCTTGTCCTGAATTCCCATTTGATTTAAGGCCCTCATAATTTGTTGAAGTTGATCATTATTAAAGGGCTGGTTGACCTTAGCATTCGTTGCAATGGAAAATTCCCGTTCCTTTTTATTTGCCGGCTTTCCATGCAATTTCCAACAATTTTCTTTAGTATGATAAGGCCATTTGCAATAATTGCAAAATTTACCTTTTCCTTTGTTAGAAATAGCTTTGTTGGATGATGTGGAAGAATTCTGACCATTTGATCCCTTCCAAGTAGGTGTCGACGTGGCCAATTTCGGGCCGTTAGATCGTGGTGCAGCAAGGATTAAATGTGAGTCGTCTGATTTCGCTGAAAACCCTCCACCGTCCAATCCAAGAAATGAATCTTGGCCACTCATCTGTCTGCCATATCCTTGGCCGTCGGATCCCTTGAATAGATCTTGGCCGTTCCCTTGGAAAGAGACTTCATCTTCTTCCTCGTGGAACCCTAGCATTCTGCCTGGGTTTCGCAGAGGACCTCCATGGCCGTGCGTTGCCGTGGCCAAACGTTGCTCTGATGAAGCTTTGGCCGTAAGGATGACTCAGTCACTTATTTTGACGTATTCTGACTACGCCAATCGTTGAGATTCCTCTTGAACAGCAAGCTAGTATATGTGGCCAAGAGGGGGAACTGGGTCCATGGCCAAGATCTGGCTCCGAAATGGCAGGTACGTTTCATTGAGGATGAGTAGAAATCGTGTGACTTTCTCTCGTTCTTTTATGGCTCGATACTGTGCCAAGGTATTCTCGGGTCCCTCCAACTTCTCCGCCATTTCAAGTTCATTCCAGAGAGCGGACAAATGGTTGAAGACGATGGAAATGGAGAGATTTCCCTGTTTGAGTTTTGATAGAGATTGAATTAGCGAAATTTTTATTGCTCGATCGAGCTTTCCATACATTTCTCCCAGGTTCTCCCACAGTCTCTTGGCGTCTTCTGTTGGTGGTATTCCGGCGGCAACTTCTGGCGTGAGGCAATTCCCGATTCAGGTCCGCACTAACTGATTGCATTTCCTCCATTGCCGGGCGAGACAATCGTCAAAAGGAGTCGGAATAGAACCTTCCAAGAAACCATCTTTGTCTTTGGTCACCAAGGCTTGCCGCAGCTCGCGAGACCATACGGAATAGTTCTCTAGTCCCGAAAGTTGCTATGCGACGAGACGGAGCTCAGGTCCGTCGGCGGCAGACCAACTTTGAGAAGAAGTGCTTGAGTATAGGTGGCGCATTCTATAGTAACTCTAAGAAGATCTCTAGTGGAATCTAGTTAGTGAATTGTTAGCGTGGGAAAATGGACGTAAGCTTGCACTAAGTTGAACCACTAAAAGTTCTTGTGCATTGTTCTCTATCTCTTTGACCATATCTACTTATTGTGTGATAAAAATACTGCATTTTGTCCCTTGATATAACTAGATCCTGATTTTCAACACTTTATTTTACTAGGTCACGTTAATCTGACACTTGACACTTTTAATTCTGCATTTTAAGTCAAGTTTTTTGAAATCACATATTCATCCACCTCTAGGTGATATTGTTAGGCAACATCAAATGATAGCATAATGAGAAGAGAATAAGGGTATATGTGTTAAAGTGCATGTAATAATTTGTTTATCAATAATTGCATGAGAAAGGACAAAACCATGAAGCCTGACATGAGATGAGCCAAAACAAACTATGCCTTAAGTGAGCTAATCTAGAGATGCTAAAGTGGGACCTCCTTTAGTAGCTGTGTGGTTGGTGGACAAACCTGGTGAAAGCTGATGGGTTGCAATGACTTAGTTTGATGAATGTAGAGAGTGGTTACTAGGGTTAGAGGGCTTGGACAATGAGTAACTCCTAGTAGGCTTCTAGGATGCTGAATGAGATAAGAATGAACTAAATTGCACACCAAACAAATTTGGGATGCCATGGAAGTGTTCAAGATGCCTCGTGAATTGAAATGTATCTTGTTCGGTGACAAGCATGATGTATGTCAATGAGTTACTATGTGGTATATGCACATTATGAAAATATAATGTAGTGTTGTTATCATAATAGGAAAGGTAATGCGCCATCTACTCTTGCATTTTTCATAAATGGTTATTTTGTACTCGCCTTGAAACTCGGGTTATTTGTTGGTACTAAGTTAGTGGTAAGATGATCTCCTAACTTAAATTTAGAAATTTCATTTACTAAATTCTAACACACTCCTTTTTTTTTTTTTTTTTTTTTTTCAGTTTTGTAGAATGGATCACCCTCCACCACTGCATTTTGGAGTTCCTGTATATTTTGATTATGAATACCAAACGTATACTTATACTCAAATCGATGTTAGCAATAATTAACTATAGTTTTAACGTATGGGCCAATAGGGAGTTTATTGGACCCCTTGGGGGTTTCGATGATCCTCTTGGTTTCAATGGTGATGGTTTGTCAATGGGTGAGGTTATCGATCCATAATGAATAACTTGACTAATGTGCATGCAACTTTTTGGGATAGGAATGGAGTGCTAATTTAGGTGACCTAACCTTCTTCTTAGGACTCGTGTGTTTTATTGTGTTAAGATAGTAAATATTGACATTTGTATAAAGATGAAGATGTGTTTTTTATATTAAACTCATGCGATTTCTTGTATTGGATGTTGTGAAAGTTTTGTTTTGCTTTTACATGCTATTAATAATTATGAAATAAAATTTGAAAAGCATAAGTGTCGCACATGATGTTTTAGGGTGTCACATGAGCCTTGTGTTGGAGAAAACTCCTTAACTGTTTTGAAGCTGACAAAATCTTTCCAAAGTCTAGTTTGAAGACTTCCAGACTTTAGTGTCAAAGTTTGAAGACCGCAAGACTTTAGGTTCAAAGTCTGCCCACACTGATAGTTTCTAAACTGAAGAATGAAGACTTATCCAGATGCGAGATTATCTTTATTTCTTTAAGAATTCGTTTCGTATGGCTTACGGATGACCTTATGGCTGGATATAACACCTATATGATTGACTATCTTTATTGGAAACAATTCCGATAATCAAATCTTTTGGAAGGCAAGCAAACTTGAAAAGTTCAATTTATGGAAATTAAGATCCTGATTGTATGGGTGAACAAGATTGACGGGCTTTTATCATAAATCTTCAAATGACTTGAGATTTCTTTGATTGAGTTTGTCCAATGGGTAGATTGGAAAAATTCATTTGGAAAGTATCAACGGCCGTGATGGCATAAAAGAGTATTTAAGGCGGACTATCTAGTTATTCGATAGAGTGTATGAAATAAAAATTTCAAAATCTGAAGCTTCCTAATTCCTTGCTATTTTATTTATTGAGCTCAAAATTTTTTACGAAAGAGAAAAACTCATGAGACTTTATGAGAGACTAATAGAGACTCTTCACTGTGAAGTCGAGATCATCAAGTTGTAAAATCTCTTTTGTTTCTTAGTGGAATCTAGCTAATAGGCTTTTAGCGTGGAGAGTGGACGTAGGCTTGATCTAAGCCGAACCATTATAAATCTTGTGTTCTTAATTCTCTTCCCTCAACTCCTTTATTCGTAGCTCTAATTAAATGTTTAAATTTTAACTTTTTGATTTTATTTGAAACTGTTAAATGTTGAATTTGTCCTTAGTCTATTATCTCCTATAAGCAAATTACTTCTACCAAATCTTGTGAAAATTTTTATTCTCACCTATTCATCCCTTGTAGGTGTTGTTACTAGCCCTTTCACCTTGACCTCAATCCAAAAGTCAAGGTGATTAAAATGGATATTAACCCTTCATTTAAATTCCGAAGGGTGGGGGGCGCCGTCGTCGCCGCCTAGATACACCAAATTCTGGCAACCGCGTGTGGCTTTATGCGATAAACATTGATTTTCATGGATTATCTCGGAAGTAATACGGAACGAAAAGAAAAAGGGTTCCAATCCAAGCTGACGACAAACAAAGTGCATGGGCTCATGGACCAAACTAGAAAAAGAAAAACTGGTCTCTAGGCTTTTTGTAAAATAAAAGAAAAAACATGTTTGTGGACTACAAAGACTGGACTTTTCCAACATTTGCTCTATAATCAGCCATCACGTGAGGTTGTGCGGTAAATGGAATCCCAATAAGTTGCGCCCTTTTTATTAAGGGAAAAAGCGACAAAAAATCCAAAATTATGCCCACCATGAGTCATTTATTCTGAACTTTTCTGTGATATAAAAAATTCCGAAGTATGCCTACTATGTTTAAGAATTAACTATACTTTTTAAAAATTTTATGACTTAATTGCACTTGCACTTTCGCGATAAGTTTTAGAGCTTCTAGTGCAGTTATTCTTCCAATCATTAAATTTGTAACTACAAAAATATTACATCTAATTCAACTCTTAATCATCAACTTCAAATTATTGCACTATTCCATTTACATTGCCAAAAGACATAATCTATATTTAGATAGATATATTCGTTTAAAATATGATCTCTCTCCGCATAGACATATAGATATAGATTTTAACACTTTTTGTTCCTACTGATGTGGACTTGTAAACTAAGCTGGGAAGACTCACAGATTGGCTCCATTCCACAAAAGGCTTTCTATTCCTCTACAAGCCCTTCGGTCTCTCCTTTGTTTAGATTCCCCTTGTATGGGACTCTTTAGACCATGTTCACAATTTCAATAAAAAAATTTTTGACCCAAAAAGGAAGAACTTCACGTTTTCTCTTGCCCTCATAGGATGATCCACATGAGTCAATTCTATCTTCTTCTTCTTCTTTTTCTTTTTCTCTTTGGTCCGTCCAACTTGTCTGGACCAATAATTGTGAGCGACCATCGGACGAAGAAGACGACAGAACAATGGCAACAATTATGGGTGGTGTGGGTCCTGGAAACCAAGATGTTATTTTCAATCCCCTCCCGTCTTGAAAGCACAGGCTTTGATTGACAAGCCACTCTTCACATGCGCCATAATATTCCCCTTTGTCTCTCACATAATGTGTGGAAAGTGACTAGTGTTTCTTTTTTTAAACTACGGTTCTTACAAAGACAAAGCATAATCGAAGGGGCCTATGTAATAATATCCTCATTGACATGTCCATTTATTCATATTTGTGTGCACGATTGAATAAATTTATTTATTAATTACTCTGTATTTCAAAAATACAACGATAATAGATGGTTCGTGGTTAGGAACTTCCACCATCCTTGCAATGGACGGCTCACATTTGAAAATACCTTTGTTGATCAGAGGAGGTATAGTAATTCATTTGTCATAGCTAAATTCTTCAACAGATGAAAGTATTAGGACATGGCTTGATTTTAGTGATAACGATTATGCATTTAATCCCAAGAGCTATCATATTTGTATAAGAAATTATGTGCAACCACGTCATCTAATGCTTATTTTTTTCCCTAATTTAAATTTTTCTCGATGGTGGGTAACTCTATCTACTCTTTTGCTAATAATTATTTTCATCGTTTTCTTATATTCACTTATTTGCAATATACACAAAATTAATTTTTTGTGATGAAATTTTCTTGTAGCAATATATATCCCAATTCACTAATATCATCTATCACAAATATGGGCTATCATGTCGTAATTTGGTCTTTAATATTGTGAAAAATCTTTCAACAAAAGCCTCATAGTCTTCAATTTAAGGTCATATGAATATCATAGCATAACATGTATCTCTATATTGTTAAACTTTTTTGAGAACTCATAACACAATCGTCAATTCAAATAAACTAATAAAAATATGCTAAAATTACCCTAAAAATTAGATCGGTAGATAAAGGAGTGCATGTGCTAGCACATGGACGTGTCAAGTGGGTCACTTTCACGCTTTCACATGAGTAATATCCACTTCCATGTCACATGGACCTGTTGACCCCGCGGAGAGATGTCTACATTGGGATGCCTTTCCACGGTCACCAGAAATTAATAAACATCCAAAGGGCAGTGCAACTTTATGGAGTGCATTGAATCTGTATTTGCTTTTACAGTGGGGCCGCTTTGTGTCCTTGATGCGTTTGTAAGTGAAAGGTGAATGTGTGCGCGAATGGATGGGAGCTGAATTTAACTTTGAATACCTGAGCAAGATAATGCATGCATCTGCTAATTTTTATAAGTATGTAGCACTTGCCCTCTTTCACTAGAGTCGTTGTCGCGATTCATTCATGCACGTTTTAAAAAGAGGCGGCTAAAGAAGGGCTAATTAATATGCACTTTACTCTTCTTTCCTCATACCGACTCTTATTATCTTAATTAAATGAGATTTTGAATTGGATAAGGATTGGGATACTCCATAATAAAAAAGAGATGGGCTTCTTCAATGATCGAAGCAATTGATGTGGCCTTGAGAGAAATCATCTCCATTGGAGTAAAAGTATGATATTTTTTGCGCACTTCGGACTATGAATTGAATGAGTGGTTTTAGTGTTTTTTCCTCTCTTTTTCTGTCACTTGCACAATATAAAATTCGTAAATAGCTGATAAAAGTAGTGAGAGTTTTAGGGGAATAATTGTCTAAAAAATCATTGACTTATTACGTGGCAAAAAATTCAATTGTAAACTGTTTAACTTTATCAATTTAGTCTTAAACATTTTAATGAATTACCAATTTAGTCATAAATCTTTGGACTATTGCCAACATATCCCTCCGGCTAATTTTGGTTGGAATCGCTGACCTAATGGCCATCATCGATCGTGCCACATAAAGCGGTTGGTGTCTACATCAACAACTTTCAGCAAAAAATTATTAGAATAACTACATCGACAAATAGTTAAAAGATTTATAATTAAATAGGTGAAATTGAAAAGTTTATGACTAAATTAAAAGTTGTACATTTGAATTAGTACTTTTTTGACAATTTTCCAACTTTTAGATCTTGATGAATCCGAGATCTCTAACTGGACGTCAACGTAATCTCCTAAAAAAGCAATAAAACAATGGCAACGCCTTGTAAACTCGGACTAAATGATGGCATAGAAACTTTGATGGTTACGGCAGAGAGCGAAAGTGAAGTCAAAACTCAAAGCTGCTGGATTTGAAAGCCTTTAGGCCACATTCAGAAATCTCATGGTTAGCCTATCTTAACAAGCAGCCTCCTTATCCCCTGCTTTACAAGATACTTCCACATATGTGTTTCGTAGAATAATTGTCAATATTTTCTCGCTTGATTTAAACGACGCACGTGCTAATATAAGACTTTGTGTCGCTAGCTTTATTAAAAGAACAAAAGACTCATTATACAGTAAAAATCTGACAACTCCTTTGGTGAAAATATTTTATTCAAAAGGTGGACCGAGAATTTAGATGAAGAAAAAAGAAAACTTTAATCCAAAAGTCAAGGTGACTAAAATAGATGTTAACCCTTCATTGAAATTATGGAGGGTGGGGGGCATCACCGCCGCCTAGATGCACCAAATTCCGGCAACCGTGTGTGGTTTTCCGTTATAAACATTGATTTTCAAGGATTATCGTGGAACCAATGGGGGAACGAAAAGAAAAAGTGTTCCAATCCAATCTGAGGACAAACTAAGGCCCCATTTGGTTCAACTTTAGGGAAATGGCTTTGCATTTCCCCAAGTATCTTTGAGAGAATGAGCATTTTGGGAAGGGAAGTGTGTTTGGAAACCAATTTTTTGTGTATGTTTTGCAAAGCTATTTCAAAGTAAAAAGAAAAATGAAAAAAAAAGAAAAGAAAAGGGAGGAGGAGATGCAGCTGGGTGATCGTGGGGGAGCGGTTGGTAGCGGTGGCGCCGGTGGTGGCGGGCAGGCAGTGGCGATGGTGGGGAGCAGCTCGCCTGAGGTCGCCTTAGTGACGCCCTGGGTGGCGCCACCTAGCCGCTTGGGTCGTGCCAACCTCAGGTGACGCCCTGAGTCACGTGACCTAGGGCATTGCTTGAGATCACGTGGCCTTAGGCGACGTCGCCTGAGGTCCAGCAACCCAGGGCGTTGCCTGAGATTGCGCAGCCACAGGCGGTGTTGCTTGAGGTCGAGCGACCCAAGCGACATTGCTTGAAGTCGAGCGACCCGGCGACGCCACTTGAGGCCGTGTGACCTTAGGTGGTGTTGCTTGGGTCGCTCGACCTCAGGCGCAACCCAGGGCGTCACCTAAGGTCGCACGGCCTCAGGCGATGTCGCCTGAGGTCGAATGACCCATGCAACACCACTTGAGGTCGCGCGGCCTCAAGCGGCGTTGCCTGGGTCACTCGACCTCAAGCGGCGGTGCTTGGGTCGCTCGACCAAGGCGACGCCCGAGGTCACCCAACCTCAGGCCACCTCGCTTGAGGTTGCGCGACCTCAAGCGAGGCATACCAACAGCCCGCTTGTGGCTGAGTGCCACCAACCGTGAAACTCTACCGACTCTCAGGCGGGGGAAGAAGAAACGAACGGCGAAGAAGATGGGTGGGGAAGAAGAATGAACAGTGACTCTTGGCATTTTGGAAATGCCAATGCTGAAAGCAGCTCTACCCTAGCATTGGGCTTTCAGTATTTGGAATGCCGCAAAAGAGCATTCAAAAGTTTTGCCAAGCACAAAAAATTTCCCCCAAGGGGCTTTCAGGGCCCAAAACCCCTTGGAAAAGTCCAACCAAATGAGGCCTAAGTGCTAGGGCTCATGGACAAAACTAGAAAAAGAAAAATAGGTCTATGGACTTTTTGTAAAATAAAAGAAAAACATGTTTGTGGACTAAAGCCCGTTTCAAAGCAAGCTCGAAAGGCAGTAGAGACAAGGGGCCTAATGTCTTGGGTTTAAAAGGGTGAAATGCTTTCTCTGATAACCATTCCATTGCATGATCCATCCGTGGGCCTTCAACATTTGAGTAACTCGGCCCACTTCTATTGTCCTAAAATCAATGTTGTTATAAGGGCGCGCTTGGCAACTTACCAAGTAGTAATTAATTTTAGTCTTTTGTTCTCGAGAATAGATGTAGAACATAAATTCATTTGGTAAATTTTGTGTTCTCGGGAACAAATTTATTTTCGAGAATAGATTTGGAATGGAATCAGAGAGTAAAAAAATATTGTCTCTTTACTCTCGAGAACAATTTTAGAATCAGGCCAACCCAAATTTCTTTTTTATTTTCTCTTCTTCTTTTCTTCTTGTTCTTCTTCGTGCTCTCTTCTTCCACCGTTGCCATCATCGGCCATCATCGTCGGTCACCAGCGACCAATTGGGTGAGGTTTGGCGAGCTCGCTAGTGGCCAGCTGAGCCTCACCCAGGCCTTCCTCAGCCACTGGAGAGGCTTGCCTAGCCAGGCAAGGCTCTTCCAACCACTAGTGAGCCTTAACTAGTTGGGCGAGGCTTTAATTGAGCCTTGGTAAGGCGAGGTCGAGCCCTACTAAATCTGGTGAGGCTAAGCTCGCCCAGTCGTTAGGAGGGCTCGACTGTGCCAGGCCACTGCGAGGTCGGCACCGCTTGGCCAAGGCGAGGTCGACCTTACGATGGCCCAACGAGTTCAAGCCCTACCAGTGATTGGACGAGCTCGGCTGAGCCAGATTTGGGTGAGGCTCCTCACACATCTAAGGCTCGAGAAAGCCTCTTCCTGCTACCGACGAGGTTCGCTCGACAAGGCACGGCCTTGCCATCGCCGACCCTCATTTGGCCAGTTGTTGGTCATCTCAAGGCCGGCAACCGGCCAAAGCTTGAAGAAGAAGAGAAAGAAAAGAAAAAAAGAAAAGAAGAGAAAAGTAATAAAATTATTTTAAAAGAAAATGGTTTGGATTAAAAATTTGAAAACAGTACCAAATGCAATTTTATTTCGAAAATAGAAATTTTGGGCAATTACCAAACGCTTTTGAATATTTAGAAATTACTCTCGGGATCAAAATAAAAAATAATCATTTTTGATAAGAAATTGTTTTCGAGAACAGAATAGTTAGCAAACGTATCATAATTCTCAGTCCCTATTGATAAAATTAGGTAGCTCCAATTTCCACCATAATTTTTGTTAAAGCCATTCATTTATAAATAGTTCACCAAGATGCCTTCAAATTAAAATTCAACTTTTTTTCAACTATTATCTCTTTATTTTGCCCCCGGTAGGATGTCACTCTTCCTCCTTCTAAGATGATGTTTTTGTGTTCCTCAGAAGTTAGAGTAAACCTAATGCACGCATCTGCTAATATTTAAAATCGTAGCGATTGAAGTCGTCATGGTTCATTTGTGCACATTAGAAAGGGGAAAGGTGCCTCTCCATTATTATGATGGGCTAAAGAAAAGGGTTAAATAACATGCCCTATACTCTTCTCTCCTTGAATTAACTCTTGTTATTTTAATTAAGTGGGTTTTTGAATTGGAATTGGAACAGGATACTCACGTACTAAGAAGAGACAGTATTCCAATTTTATGCATATTCGACTTCAGTAAAAGCATGGTATTTTTTTCCCGCACTTATAATTGGACTACGAATTTCGGATTAGTGATTTTGTTTTTTTCCCCATGCACGATTTACATTTCATAAATTCGGCAAGAAAAGATTCAATAATAGCAAGATTTTCGGGTCACGACTAATTCCAGATCTCTAGCTAGACATCAACTTATCTCTCGAAATAGCAATAATAATAAGGGAAAAAATCACCAAAAATCCTTAATTTTGTTTACTGTGACACATTTATCTCAATTTTTTTTTTGTAACACAAAAAATCTCAAACTTATTTTGTGTGACACATTTACTTTAAATATGATACAAAAAAACCCTAAATTTATATCCGTGTGACACTTTTATCCCAAATTATTTTTCTGTGATACCAAAAACCCCAAAGTTATACTTATGCGACATATTTATCCCAAGTTTTGAGATAAATGTCTCGTAGGGATATAAATTTAAGGTTTTTGGTGTTCCATAAATGTGTCTTACTAAATTATTATGTTATATAAGCATAAAATTATGGGTTTTTTGTGCTTCGCAAAATAAATTTTGAGATAAATGTGTCATGATAGACATAATTTAGGGTTTCTGGTTATTTTTCCCCTAATAATAATGGAGATGCATTGTAAACAAGGATTAGTGATGGCAGAGAAACATGGATGGTATGGCAGGGAGCGAAACCGAAGTCAAAATTCAAAGGTGCTGGATACTTCCGAAATTTCATGGTTAGCCTAGTTAGGCAAACGGTTGCGACTTGTAAACGCGATAAGGATGGTGGTTTATTCAAGGAACCTCCTTTACTCTCTACTTTTACAAAATACTTATTTCTAAGCAATATACATTATATATCTCATGGAATGATTGCCGATCTTTCCTCGCTAGATTTACGCAAGGCCCCTGTTAACAGCCTATTATCGACAATCAATGGAATGAAAAACTCAATAGCCTATGAGATGGAGGCAGGACTTTTGGCGAAAACATTTTATTTTAATGATGGACCGCGAATTTTGATAGAGGAAAAATAACACATTAATTCATAAAGCAAGATAATTAAAATAGGTGTTACCCTTCATCAAAATTCCAGAAGGTTGGGGCGCTGCCACCTAGATCCTGTACGAAATTTCGCCAATTACATGAGTTTACGGATTTAAGATTGATTTTTAATGGTTCATCTTTGAAGCGATGGATACCTATTTTGTTCGCGAAAATAAAGTTTTTCTAGATTATGTTTTTTAAATGAGTTTCTAAGAATTTGAAGGTATTTGGTAACTACATAAAACTTCTACTTCCAGAATAGAAATGCATTTGTTACGACACTAAATTTTTTTTTTTGATTTTTTTAAATTTATTAATAAATTTATAAGATTTTCTTTTTTTTTTTTTTTTTTTCATCTTCTTCTTTCTCCTCTAGCCGATTGCTGGCCTTAGCCATGGCCCACGACTTGCCAAACAAGAGCTGACAACCTTGCTAGTCTCAAGGGAGCCTCATCCAACCACCATGAGGTTGGCTAGAGGAGGAAGAAGGGAAGATCAAGAAAAGAAAAGATAGAATAAATTTAAAAAATTATAAATTATAAAATTTATTAGAAATTATCCATGTTAACGCCAGCCTTACCAAATAGGATGACCAACATTCACATCTACAATTTTCAGCTAGAATTAGCTTGACGAACTTAATTAGCAAAAGATGAAAAAGTCTAATACTCAATTGGAAAAATTGAAATGCTTAAAATTGAATTGGCAAATGTGCAAAAGATTTATAACTTGTTGGAAGATGTTCCCTCTTTTTGTCTTCTCTTCCTAGAACTTACGTCCAAAGAAGCACTTGCTACAATTCTATCATTCTTATGTGCAACTTTCCCTACAAAATAATTTCACAAATAAGAAACGGCACTCCTTTGTTTTGTGGCTATACTTATATTGAACACCGTTGAGAAAAATACCAAAAATTCATAAACTTATTATATTAGTATCAATTTAGTCATAGACATTTTTAATGAGATTAATTTAATAATAAACATTTTCACATTGGTATTGATTTAGTTTATCTGGCCAATTTATGTCAGAAATTGTTAATGTAGACGTTGGTCATTCTACGTGATATAGCTGATATTGATGTGGACATTTTTAATAATATTTTAATTTTTCTGAATTTTTAAAATATTTTTTTTTTTTTTCCCTCAACCTCTTCTTTGTTTTTTTCTTTTTGCTAGTGGCCATCGCTAGTCGCCAGCCATAGCCATGGTTGACAAGGGCTGGCCTCGCTTGGGTCGCCCTCGCTAGTCATAGGCGAGGGTTAGCCTCGCTAAGTTGCCCCTAGGCGAGGGTGAGCACTGGCCATCTAAGCACAACCACGCAAGGGCCACTCACCAGATCTAGTGAGGCCAACTATCGCCTAGGCTAGGGCGGCCTTACCATGCCTCATCCAAGTGAGGGTTGGCCTCGCCAAGGCTCACATAGGTGAGGGCAAAGCCCGGCGGGCCCCGCCTAGGGCACTGTCGATCGCCAGATCTGGTGATGAGGCCTTGCCTAGCCATGCTTGGACAACTAGCGCTTGCCTTGACCCAAGGGCAGCCCGGTGAGGCCAACCACCTTGCCGACCGCAAGCGAGGCCAACCCTTGCTAGCCATAACTGTGGTTAGTGGCTAGCAATGGCCACCGACAAAAAGAAAAAGCAAAGAAGAGGGAGGGGAAAATTTATTTTAAAAATTCAAAAAAAAATATTAAAATATTATTAAAATGTCCACATCAATGCTGACTGTGTTATGTGGCAAGGCCGATGTACACATTATCAATTTTTTTATATTTATCTTAGCAAGATGACTGAATTGTACCAACGTGAAAAGATTTAGGACTAAATTAGTCAAATTAAAAAGTTTATGATTAAATTGGTGCTAATATAATAAGTTTAAGATTTTTTTAGTACTATTCCCAAATATCGTCCGACCTCAGTTAAACCTGAAATTTTAGGAAAAAGTTGTCTCTTCTTCTGGTTCGTTTATGACCATTACTTTTATTTATTAAATTTCCTTGAATCTTTTCAGGAAGGGGAAAAAACTCAATTTTGCTTTCTGTCCTCGACCTTGGGTAGCATGGGCCCCACTTAACGGGGCATGAAACAGAAAGTAGCGGCGACCGAGATTTGCCTCGCCCCGGGAGGGCATGTCGCGCTCCCAAAGAAATAAGAACCTTTTTCCGTACGATGATTCGTAGGTCAGAGACGGGAGCTTGATTATAAAAAAATCCCGAAAACTAAAATAAAAATAAAAATAACGTCTCTATAAACCTTAAATTACTCACTATGACAGTAATGCCTTAAACTTTCTTTATGTCATCAATAAACCTCAAATTTATATACGTGTGATATACATACTTTTCATCATGGTTCTATTCAAAATCCACATTAAAAATCCAATGTGGATCCAAAATGACATTATTAATATTTTTTGAGGATAAGTGGTGTGAGAAAAAGATTAAAAGGAAAATGGAGAACTAAAAAAGCCAATAGAAAAAAAATTGGACCTGAGGGAAGAAGCAGAGAGATTGGATATGATCCGGGATGTTTAAGGGGTGTCTGACTGTTCTGACTTTGCTGGACTGAGCCGCCAACCCTAGCGGGGCATTGGTACAGGTTGGCCAATGCTTGCATGGATACTCTTAACACCTAGATGTATACTCTCTCTTTCAGTTTCATCTAGAATATATTTATTATATTGGTATAAATCTGAGAATTTATAACACAAAAAAAAAAAAAAAAAAAATAGTATTTATGTCACAATGGACAAGTCTAGGGTTTTAGTGACACGAAAAAAAAGTCCAAGGCATTTATGTCATAGTAAGCATAATTTGTGATTTTTTTTTAATAATATTAACCATTTTCTATATATGCAAACAATGTCATTGACATCAGATCATGACTATTTGGTACGTGATATGAAATTTCCCCAATTCTTTTGTCATGTTGTTCAATCATCCCTTCTTACGTACATCCTCACGTTAAAAAAGCAAAAGAATTATTGAGGGGCAGACCAAAGCACACTGTAGGAACCAGGGAGCCATTATAACGAGAGGCCAGCACCCAGTGGAATTCGCATTTCTTTGGAAGTTGAGTAGGATTGTAGCGATAATATCAGTCCCCAGTTTGGTCAGTTCTTCTTGCAAAGGTGTGTGCAAGCACCTTCTTCGACTCTTCAATTTATTATATTACGTCTCACTAAATTTTCATCTTCAGTTATCTTGATCTCATGCTCAGGTCATATAATCTTCCCGATCTATCATGCATATAAAAAAAAAAAAAAAAAAAAGAAGAAGAAAACAAGAGTGTTTCTCTTCTAATGAGATAACATCTAATTTTTGGTATGAACGATGCTTCGAAAACGTTTGCAGACTCACCGCTTGCGTTGTACTGCAATAGGGTTTTCCTGATGGAGAGCAATAACTGTCCACAAGGTTGCCCGGGTTTCCAGTACTTCCCTCCTCCATCGGCAAGGGACGTTCCGGTTTCTGTATCTTTGGAAAGCAAAATTGATGTGTGCCGGGAGACTTCGAGGTGGATCTCCGTCAGCGTGGTCATCGTTGTTGTCGTCGTAGCCATCGGTGTTGTTATAAAAAATCGCCGTGGTCCTCGGAATACAATTGCCACTCCATCGAAAAAGATATGGAAGCTTAAGATTCAAGTGATGCCGCCGTCGCCGCTGCCGTTGCAGCCGCCACCACCGCGGCCCCCGTTGCAGCCCCCGTCGCCGCTGTTGTCGCGGCCCCCATCGTGGCCCCCTTTGCGGCCGCTGTCTCCACTGCTGTCGCAGCCCTCGTCGCAACGCCATTGCCACTGCTGCCGCCGTACTATCTGTGTCATACGCTGTCACTGCCATCATCGCTGTGGTCGCCACCACTGCTGTGTCGTTCATGTCATACGCCGCGCTATTCGTGTGATCCGTGTTATTGTCATTAGATAAGTAAATTACCATACGTGGTAATTGAATGATGCATAATGATAAATCGCCTATACTTAGCATGGGCACTTCTAAGTCCTATGAATTGTAATTTGATTTTTCAATCCAATTATGCAATCATCTTGGAGATTTCACTAACTTATGATAAATAAATTAGCAATCCAAGTAAGGCGTGGGAGTACATTTCACTCCTATGAACTAAAGATTCACCGATCGATTTAGTTGCATTAGATCTTCTAGTATGAAAACAATTTACATGCAAACTTCACCAATTTTATTCCTTAAATCCTCTAAACATATAAAAAGTGATTATGCATAATCACTCAAGTAACAAAAATAAACAAGCAAGCAATTACAGTAGAAAGCTAATAAAAGAAATGAATGACAAGAAAAGTAAAGGACACAAGTGTATCGAGCAAAATTAAGCAAAAGCTGGTTATTAAGGCCCGGGACAAAGCCCCCAGCAAGCGTAGGAGGTCCACCGCATCACGGCACAGTCCTTCATCTTCAGAAACCTCTTGGCCGTGACACTTGCTTAAAGAGATACTATGGATTGATGTACCGAACACTTCTGAGTCATTAGCAAATTTATAGGATTAAGCTCATCATCATAAGATCCATGGGGAGGTCCATTGTCACAAGATCCTTTTGATTATGGTGAGCTACAATTTGCACTCAATCTAGGTCTTGATAAAAAGATTCATCACTCTAGCTTGGGTATCTACCCCAACTTGATATTCCAGCGTGTTCTGCCATTGCTCCTGCAAGTTCTTCTACAAGTTATCCCCAATCATCCAAGAGAAAGGCTGAACGAAACAATTGAAGTAGAATAGCACCTCAAGATGTTTAGGCAACAATATCCAAAAAAATGTACTCTTAATCCTTCTAACATCCCATCTAGCTCATATCAGTCTCTAGATGATTCAAACACCGAAAATCTCGAAGGTCTCAAAATTGAAAGAATGCTCAAGGAATATCGAAGGCAAAAATATGGAGATGACTCGGACAACAAAACTGAAGAGCCTATTTATAATAAGTAAAGCAAGACTCTGCCAGAAGATTATTCAAGACAAAACAAGAAAGGCAGAAGACCCACGTGAAAAGACAAAAAATTTCACCCAAAGCATTGTAGCAACTGTTTATATACTGTTTGGCACTATTTGGTACTGTAGCATAGTATTGTGGCACTGTAGTAGAAGCGAAAAAAGCAGGACAATGTACGTAATCTTTATTTATTTTAGGGTTAATACCTTAAAAAACCCCAAACTGGTACACTTGTGACAAATTTGCCCCAAACTATTTTTTTGACCATGAAAAACCCCAAACCTGGTACACACCTGTGACAAATTTACCCCAACTAACTATAAAAAACCCTAAACTGCTACATTTATATGACAAATTTACCCCAAACTAATTCATTCGACCACAAAAAACCCCAAACTGGTAAATTTGTGACTAATATACCCTCCGAAAAATTAGATTAATGCCACAAAAAAATCACAAAAATTATAAACTGTGACAAACAGAGTGTAAAATCCCAAATTGATATACCGGTCAATTGTCACGTGTTATTTAACTTTATAATTTAACAAGAAAATTTAACCAAAACTAACATGGGGTAAATTTGTCACAGGTATACCAGTTTATGGTAAATTTGTCAAAGGTATACCAGTTTGGGGTTTTTGGTGGTCAAAAAAATAGTTTGGGGTAAATTTGTCACATGTGTACCAGTTTGGGGTTTTTCAAGGTATTAACCCTTTATTTTATCAACAAACTTCCAACAATTTCCCCAACTCTTTTCATGTTTTTCAATCATCCCTTCCTCACTTTAAAAAAGCAAAAAAAGTTGTTGACGAGCGGGCCCAAGCACATTGTAGGGAGCCATTATAATGAGAGGCCACCGCCCAGTGGAATTCACATTTCTTTGCAAGCTGTGTAGGATTGTAGCTATAACATCAGTCCCAAGTTTGCTCAGTTTATTCTGGCAAAGGTACGTGCAAGCACCTTATTCGACTCTTAAATTTATTATATTAGGTCTCGCTAATTCCATTTTCAATTATTTTGATCTCGAGCTCAGGTCATATAATCTTCCCGATCTATCATGAAAAAAAAAAAGTGTACATTTTCTAATAAGGTAACATCTAATTTTTTCGGTATGAATGATGCTTCCAAAAATGTCTGTAGACTCACCGCTTGCATTGAACTGCAAGAGGGTTTTCCTGATGGAGAGCAGTAACTGTCCACAAGATTGCCCGGGTTTCCAGTACTTCCCTCCTCCATCGGCAGGGGACGTTCCGGTTTCTGTATCTTTGGAAAGCGAGATTTCTGTGTGCCGGGAGACTACGAGGTGGATCACCGTCAGCGCGGTCATCGTTGTTGCCGTCGTAGCCGCCGGTGTTGTTATAAAAAATCGCCGTGGTCCTCGGGATAGAACCACCACTCCATCGAAAATGATATGGATTCCAAATATAAGGTTAGTGCTGTCATCGCCATCGAGTCCGTCGTCACCGCTGCCGACGCATCCTCCGCCCCCGCCGCCGCCGCCACCACCACCACCACCGCCGCCGCCGCCGCCGCCGCCACCGCCGCCACCGCCACCGCCTCCGCCACCGCTGCCGACGCCACTGCCGCCACCACCACCATTTAGCTGTTGTGATCCGTGTGATCCATGTGATTCGTGTTGTCATCAGATACATTGGCAGCCGTCGTGCTATCCGTGTGATCCATGTGATCCGTATTGTCATCAAATAAACATATTACCATGCGAGGTAATTGAATGATGCATAATGATAGATTGTCTACACTTAGCATGGGCACTTCTAAGTCCTATGAATTGTAATTTGATTTTTCAATCCAATTATGCAATTATCTTGGAGATGCCACTAACTTATGATAAATAAATTAGCAATCCAAGTAAGATGCGGAAGTACATTTCACTCTTATGAACTAAAGATTCACCAATCGATTTAGTTGCATTAGATCTTTTAGTATGAAAATAATTTACATGCCAAGTTCACCAATTTTTATTCCTTAAATCCTCTAAACATATAAAAAGTGATTATGCATAGTCACTCAAGTAACAAAAATAAACAAGCAAGCAATTACAATAGAAAGCTAATAAAAGAAATGAATGACAAGAAAAGTAAAGGACACGAGTGGTATCGGGCAAAATTAAGCAAAACTTGGTTATTAAGGCCCGGGACAAAGCCCCGTGAGCTACAAATGTAAATTCGATATAAGCTCTCCAAGAGATGCCTGATGCTCAAATAGAAAGTGAATGTATGACATGTCATGACCATCTACTAAATAAATTACATTCCTAAAATGAATTGTCGCATGTGAAAAATAAATCTAAAAAATGCAATATAAATTGCAGTGCGATATTAAGAAAACAAATCTATTTGTGAGCGTGCATGGTACCTAAAATGCACCCCTAAAAATACTTTTAATTTTTTTAATATTTTAAGACACAAAAAGAAAAACTAAGAAAATTAACTAAGTGTCGAAATGGATGAACTAAAGCTTATGTGCTTGAATCAACCTATATTCCATATTTGCATAGTAACTTGGATACTTAAATCATAAATAAAAATTATTCACTTCAACGCCAGTGATGTCGCGTAAAATGGCCAGTGTCATGTCAACGTTGACCAAATTTTCCATACCAAAAGCTGCCACCAATAATGGAGGACAGAAGAGAGCCATTATAATGAGAGGTCACCTAATGAAAATTCGCTTTTCTTTGCTGGTAGTATGAGAATAACACCAATAATACCACACGGATCGGTTCTTCTTGATGAGGTACACGCAAGCACCTCTTTCGACTCTTCGGTTTATATTATATCCTACTTCATTCCATATTCAATCATCTCGTTCTCGCGCTCGCGTCATATAATCTTCTGGGTTTATGGAATCAAAGTAGTGTTTCTTTTCTAATAAAGCACCCTCCTTTTGAACAACTACTTCTTTTCTTGTGTGAACTGATGCTTCGAAATATGTTCGTGAACTCATCGCTTGCATTTAACTACGCAGGACTTTCTTGATGGAGAACTATAACTGTCCAGAAAATTGTTCAGGTTGCCGGTGCTTCCCCTCTTCATTTGTCCCGAATTCGGTCTCTTCCGACGACGAGAACATTTCGTGGTGGGATACTCCAGGATGGGTCATCGTCGGCATAGTTGTCGTTGCCGTTGTAATCTGTGGTGCCCTTTTCTACTTTCGTCGTGGTCCTGAGGACGCAGAAAGCACTCTCCCGGCAAACGCGGAAATCTCCCTTAAATTGGACAGTGCGAGCATTTCGTTTCGTTGTCGTTAGCATTCTTCTCCTAGGACAATAAGATGCAAGCTTCTGGGCATGTCTCTGTGAAACTCGAATAATTTATAGTGACAGGTCGTCTATTCTATTATCCAACATTGGAGATTTGATGCAACAAATAATTGTGTTGGAGGAAAAAAAAATTGTGATGAAGGGTTTGTTAAATTTCGGTAGTTCTATGGTCTATCAAGAACTGGATCTTCGGATTTATCGCAACATTTTCAGATGTGAACCATTAAAAGAAAACTAATGAATCGCAAAGGAACATTTAGCGTAGACTATTACAAGGTCATACCAATGGCAACTTTAAGATTTTGATTTAATTAACTAAACATGCAATTTAATTCACTCAGGAGTTGCCACCATAAAAGGGGTATGTAAAAATGTTGGGATCGATTTTTAACATCCATCTACACCCTCAATTCGAACATAAGGCTTTATTGCCTCAATTTCTTATGCACAAAATCTTCATGAAGGCGAGCACAGAGCATGCCATCAAGATATATCCCATCTTATTATTCTAAGATTTATAATATGTAATGGAAATTTGAAGAGAAAAAGGGAAAACTGTTTAAGCACACAAACGCATGATTGCTTAAGGCTAGTCTTCAATAAGGGGCGGAGCTTGAAGAAGCAAAGTGAGCCTATGGTAGCAGCCTATTATGTTTTTTAGGCCCTTTGACTTGATATTCTATTAGTCAAGTGCTAGCGCCCCCATAGAGTCAGGCTCTTCTGCTATCAATGAAATTGAAAGACAGACAAAAACCAGTGCGTTTAGTAAACATGCGATTCACGCCTATGACTTACAATTAATACAACACAAGGACTCTAACACTTATTACAACATCATGACTCATCTTAAAACATTTATTACAACATGGCTCATCTTCGTGATTTATCACAACATGACTTCTTTTTATTTTGATTCAAAAGAAAATTGTATTCATTACTCAAAAGGATACATGAGTACATAGTGTTCATAACAGAACAAATCGAAAGAGAGCAAGAATAGTCAAACGGAGCATCAGCAAAGTTAACCACACACTTGTTCCAAGAGAACATATCTGCCGAGCAAAAGAGAAGATCGTGTATCAATTGGCAACCTTTGGCCTTGGTTCAATAGACTCACTTGTGAGAGGAATATATTTAGTGCACATGTGAGGCAAGCCATAAAGAAAGCCTCACATTGGGTATTTGGAGTGAAAAGGAACGGAGCAATTGTAATACCCTAATTTTCAAAAGGAGGTCATGGTCAATCAAAAAGAGTAGATCATGTGCACCAATCAAAATTGGATGGCATGATGACATGCTAAATAATCAGGAGTTATCAACCACCACTCCTCATAATGTCATAAAATTTCCATAAATGTATCACATTAATTAGCTAATTCAAGATTTCATTAACAATTGTGTTAAGAGAAATAGACATATATCTTTTTTAGTCATAAGAGTTAAAGGAAATTTTATAATTCAGTTGCACTTTCGCAATAAGTTTTAAAGCTTCGAGTGCAATTATTCTTTCAATTGTTAGATTTGTAACTACAAACATATTACATCTAATTGGGAAAATTACCAAAAAAGTCCTAAACCTATTGCAATTGTGCCAATTCAGTCCTAAACTTTTTTTTTTTGGGCCAATTTAGTCCTAAACCTTTTGTTTTTGTTCCAGTTTAGTCCATCCGGCCATGCATAGTCGGAAAAATCTGATGTGGCATCCTAGTCAGCGCCGGTCGTCGTTGCCAACGCTGACATGGCACCGGAGAGCAAAAAGTCGTCTTTTTGCTTTAAAAAAAATAAAAGCCAAAGAGAAAAGGCAGAAGAGAAAATGGTGTGAAGAGAAAAGAGCGTGAGGTTGGCTAGGTTCTTTCTCAAAATCAAGCAGGAACCCTAAATTGAGAGGATCTTCCCTTGATTCATGGTGCCCAATATTGATTCTTGGTGGATGCCTCCGTTCAACACCTCAATCGAAACCCTTTGGCCTCCGCTCGCCCAACGCCTCTACTCGACGCCTCCGTCCAACCCCTCCAGCCATCGCTCGCCCAACACCTCTGTTCGAAGCCTCCATCCAACCCTTCTGGCCAACGCTCGCCTGACGTCTCCATCCGACGTGTGCGTCAACCCGACGCCTCCGTCCGACGCTCGGCTCACCCAACATCTTCGTCCGATGCTCGCCCGACGCCTACATCCGACGCTTGCTTAGATTCACCCGCTTGCTTGACGCTCACTGAACGCCTTCCTCGTCTTCTTGAAATTGCGGTGCTTTATATTTATGTTGTCTTGATTTCATATGAATTTTATTTTAAATTTCGTTGACATGGGTTTGTCGCAGTAATGGGTTTGTGGTTGTTGAATTGGATGGCTGGGCAAATTGCTGACATGAGTTTGTGGATGGTCTCACGTAGAATGTCTCTGTCTCGCCTAGAATTTTTGGTATTGTTGCTGCTTTTGGCTCATTTGGGAATAATATATTACTTTGAGTTGTTGCTTTTGGCTCATTTGGGAAGAATATATTACTTTGAGTTGTTGCATTTGGTTTAGATTGACAAAGTTTGTTAGGTATATGGAGTTCCTAATATACTTCTCGTTCAGATTTTCCAAAGCTCATCTGGATCACCTAAATCTCATTGCAATTGCAACAATTTTGGCATGCTTATGTTGTGGATTTTATATTATACTTGGAGGGATTTTGTATATATCATCCATGAGCACAGATGTCATATGATCTAATCATGTTTTGAATTCAATCTGCATTAGCTCCTTCCAGTCCCAGATGTCATATGATCTAATCATGTTTTGAATTCCCAATATTGATGCAGTCATTCTTATAAGAAGATTGAGAGCACAATTATTCTTTTATTGTTGGTATCGACTATGCTTTTTCTTTGTGTGCTGATCATGTCCACGCTGACTGATGTTTTCAATTGGTTGGCCGGCTCGACAACAGTGCTGTCTCATCAGCCGGTGCCAAGTTGACATTCAAGTCCAATGAAGAAATAGAACTTTAAGTGAGGTCCATCCCACTGGACGAAGTGATATTAGAGTCAAAACTGGTTCTTCTCGTCAAAATAGATGTTGAGGGCTAGGAGCATCATGTTCGAAGGGGGGCCGTGAAGTTGCTGTCGAGAGAGGTAGGCAAGGCACCGTATTTGATTTATGAAGAGGATGAACGGTTGTTAGAGGCAAGTAACAGCAGTTCTAAAGAGATTCGAGAATTTCGTCACTGTTGGGTATCATTATTGCACCCAGCATGGTACAAATGCAAACTGCACCAAGAACAGTTGATAGTTGATTAATTTACCTTAGCCTTATTGATGTATGATCACCGAGTCAAGCATGAAAATGGACAATTCTTTAGCAGACTCATTGGTGAGAGTTTTGCCTATCCTTAGATAGAACTTCCACTCAATTCTAGATGGAGAATTAGATTTGGAATTGTAATGAGAAACACTGTCCATTGAAGGAGCCAGTTATTGAGCAAGTGAGGAAACACATATACATTATGGTTTTCTCTTGGAGTATAGTTAGGGTTGTATTTATCGCCATTAGATCTGTCACACCCAATTTGTTATTATGTTTATTTATTGCAATTCATGCTTTGTATTTGTAGCAAATGACCTTGTGATTTGCAAGTGAATGCAGAATAAGTTGTTAACCAGAGCTTACGAGAGGCATATTCAACACCTTTTCACTTGTAGTATTTTTTTTCCTGTAAATTTATATTTCCATGAGAATAAAGCAATCTGACCACATTTAGAATGTACTCATGGTAGTCCGGTTTGATTGATAATTTTAGGGTTTTGTGAGTTTAAGTTTATTCATGAACGAGAGAGAACAAGAGAATTCTCCATTCTACCAAAAATAAATTCGTACGTGCTCCCATACTTAAAATTAATCCATCAAATTTTGTACGCACCTAGTTTAAAACCTCATTGTCTTATTGAGCAAATAAAATTTGGCGTTCAAACCCGACACCTTATTTTTTTCCTCTATTTCTTGCCCAACAACTCATTTTGAAATAAACTTGGCCAATTATTTTTTTTTTCTTTAAAGCTTTCGGAAATAAATTCGTATGTGTTCTCGTACTCAAAATTATTCCATCAAACTTTGCACACACCTAGTTTAAAACATCATTGTCTTATTGAGCAAATAAAATTTGGCGTTCAAACCCGACACCTTATTTTTTTTCTCTATTTCTTGCCCAACAACCCATTTTGAAATAAACTTGGCCAATTGTTTTTTTTTTCTTTAAAGCTTTCGAAAATAAATTCGTATGTGTTCTCGTACTCAAAATTATTCCATCAAATTTGGCACGGATTTAGTTTAAAATCTCATTGTCTTATTAAGCAAATAAATTTTTAAGTCCAAGCCCAACACCTCTTTTTCTTTTTTTTTTTGCCCCACAACCCATTTTGAAATAAACTTGGCCAACTGTTCTTTTTTTTTTTTTTTTTTTCCTTTAAAGCTTTCAGAAATAAATTTGTACGTACTCTTCATACTCAAAATTATTCCATCAAATTTTGCACACACCTAGCTTAAAACCCCATTGTCTTATTGAGCAAATAAATTTTTGCGTCCAAATCCGACACCTCATTTTTCTTTTTTTTGCCCAACAACCAATTTTGAAATAAACTTGGCCAACTGTTCTTTTTTTTTTTGCCCTTTAAAGCTTTCAAAAATAAATTCATACGTGCTCCCGTACTCAAAATTATTCCATCAAACTTTACACACACCTAGTTTAAAACCTCATTGTCTTATTGAGCAAATAAATTTTTACGTCCAAACCCGACACCCCATTTTTTTTTTAATTTCTTGTCCAACAATCCTTTTGAAATAAACTTGGCCAACTTTTTTTTTTTTTTTTATTAAAGCTTTTGGAAATAAATTAAATGCGTGCTCCCGTACTCAGAATTATTCCATGAAACTTTGCACGCACCTAGTTTAAAACCTTATTATTTTATTGAGAAATAAAATTTGGCATCCAAATCTGACACTTCATTTTTTTTTTCTATTTCTTGCCCAACAACCCTTTTTAAAATAAACTTGGCCAACTGTTCTTTTTTTTTTCTTTAAAGCTTTCGAAAATAAATTCGTATTTGTTTCCGTACTCGAAATTATTTCATCAAACTTTACACGCACTTAGTTTAAAATCCCATTATTTTATTGAGCAAATAAAATTTGGCATCCAAACCTGATATTTCATTTTTTTTTCTATTTCTTGCCCAACAACTCTTTTTGAAATAAAAATGTGCCAAAAATGGGCCAAAATTTAAAACCTAGTCCAAAATATGTTTGGACACAAAAATTTACTTGCTCAATAAGACAATAAGGTTTTAAATTAGGTGTGTGTGTAAAGTTTCATGGAATAATTTTGCGTACGGAGCACATACGAATTTATTTTCGAAAGCTTTAAAGAAAAAAAAAACAGTTGGCCAAGTTTATTTCAAAAAGAGCCGTTGGGCAAGAAATAGAAAAAAAAAAAAAATGAAATGTTAGGTTTGGATGCCAAATTTTATTTGCTCAATAAAACAATGAGGTTTTAAAGTAGGTGCGTACAAAGTTTGATGGAATACAGAAACACATACAAATTTATTTCCGAAAGCTTTAAAGAAAAAAAAAAACAGTTGGCCAAGTTTATTTCAAAAGGGTTATTGGGCAAGAAATAGAAAAAAAAATGAAGTGTCGGATTTGGATGCCAAATTTTATTTGCTAAAAAAAAAAAATAAGGTTTTAAACTAGGTAAGTGCAAAGTTTGATGGAATAATTTTGAGTACGGAAAGCACGTAAGAATTTATTTCCGAAAACTATAAAGAAAAAAAAAGTTGGCCAAGTTTATTTCAAAAGGGTTGTTGGGCAAGAAATTAAAAAAAAAATGAGGTGTCGGGTTTGGACGCAAAAATTTATTTGCTCAATAAGACAATGAGATTTTAAACTAGGTGTGTGCAAAGTTTGATGGAATAATTTTGAGTACGGGAGCACGTATGAATTTATTTCTGAAAGTTTTAAAGGAAAAAAAAAAAAAAAAATACTTGGCCAAATTTATTTCAAAAGAGGTTGTTGGGCAAAAAAAAAAAAAAAAATGAGGTGTCGGGTTTGGACGCAAAAATTTATTTGCTCAATAATACAATGAGGTTTTAAACTAGGTGTGTGCAAAGTTTGATGGAATAATTTTGAGTACAGGAGCACATAAGAATTTATTTCCGAAAACTTTAAAGAAAAAAAAAAAGTTGGCCAGGTTTATTTCAAAAAGGGTTGTTGGGCAAGAAATTAAAAAAAAAAATGAGGTGTCGGGTTTGGACGCCAAAATTTATTTGCTCAATAAGACAATGAGATTTTAAACTAGGTGTGTGCAAAGTTTGATGGAATAATTTTGAGACGGGAGCACGTATGAATTTATTTCTGAAAGCTTTAAAGGAAAAAAAAAAAAAGAATAGTTGGCCAAGTTTATTTCAAAAGAGGTTGTTGGGCAAAAAAAAAAAAAAATGAGGTGTCGGGTTTGGACGCAAAAATTTATTTGCTCAATAAGACAATGAGGTTTTAAACTAGGTGTGTGCAAAGTTTGATGAAATAATTTTGAGTACGGAAAGACGTACGAATTTATTTCTGAAAGCTTTAAATGAAAAAAAAAAAGAATAGTTGGCCAAGTTTATTTCAAAAGGGGTTGTTGGGCAAAAAAAAAAAAAAAAATAGGTGTCGGGTTTGAATGCAAAAATTTATTTGCTCAATAAGACAATGAGGTTTTAAACTAGGTGTATGCAAAGTTTAAAGGAATAATTTTGAGTACGGGAGCACGTACGAATTTATTTCTGAAAACTTTAAAGGAAAAAAAAAAGAATTAGCCAAGTTTATTTCAAAAGGGGTTGTGAGGCAAAAAAAAAAAAAAAAAAAATGAGGTGTTGGGTTTGGACTTAAAAATTTATTTGCTCAATAAAACAATGAGGTTTTAAACTAGATCCGTGCAAAGTTTGATGGAATAATTTTGAGTACAGGAGCATATACGAATTTATTTCCGAAAGCTTTAAAGAAAAAAAAAACAGTTGGCCAAATTTATTTCAAAATAGATTGTTGGACAAGAAATAGAGAAAAAAAATAAGGTGTCGGGTTTGAACGCCAAATTTTATTTGCTCAATAAGACAATGGGGTTTTAAACTAGGTGCGTGCAAAATTTGATGGATTAATTTTAAGTATGGGAGCACGTACGAATTTATTTTTGGTAGAATGGAGAATCCTCTTGTTCTCTCTCGTTCATGCATAAACGCAAACTCACAAAACCCTAAAACTATCAAATTTTTATACATACTTCAATCAAACCAGACTACTATGAGTACATTCTAAATGTGGTCAGATTGCTTTATTCTGATGGAGATATAAATTCACAGGAAAAACAAGACTACAAGTGAAAAGGAGTTGAATATGCCTCTGTAAGCTCTGGTCAACAACTTATTCTGCACTCACTCGCAAATCACAAGGTCATTTGCTACAAATACAAAGCATGAATTGCAATAAATAAACATAATAACAAATTGGGTGTGGCAAATCTAATGGCGACACATACAACCCTAACTATACTCCAAGAGAAAACCATAATGTATCTGTGCTTCTTCACTTGCTCAATAACTGGCTCCTTCAATGGACAGTGTTTCTCATTACAATTCCAAATCTAATTTTCCATCTAGAACTGAGTGGAAGTTCTGTCTAAGGGTAGGCAAAACTCTCACAAAGGAGTCTGCTAAAGAATTGTCCCTTTTCATGCTTGACTTGGTGATCTTACATCAACAAGGCTAAGGTAAATTAATCCACTATCAGCTGTTCTTGGTGTAGTTTGCATCTGTACCATGCTGGGTGCAATGACGATACCCAATAGTGACGAAATTCTCAAATCTCTTTAGAACTGTTGTTACTTGCCTGCAACAACTGTTCATTCTCCTCATAAATCAAATACGGTGCCTTGCCTACCTCTCTCAACAGCAACTTCACGGCCCCCTTCAGAACATGATGCTCCCAGCCCTCAACATCTATTTTGACGAGAAGAACCGGTTCTAACTCTGGTATCACTTCGTCCAGTGGGATGGACCTCACTTGAAGTTCTATTTCTTCATTGGACTTGAATGCCAACTTGGCACTGGCTGATGAGACAGCATTGTTGTCCAACCAGCCAACCAACTGAAAACATCAGTCAGCGTGGATATGATCAGCACAGCAAAAAGCATAGTCAGATACCAACAATAAAAGAATAATTGTGCTCTCAATCTTCTTATAAAAAGGACTGCATCAGTATCGGGAATTCAAAACATGATTAGATCATATCACATTTGTGCTCATGGATGATATATACAAAATCCCTCCAAGTATAATATAAAATCCACAACATAAGCAGGCCAAAATTGCTGCAATTGCAATGAGATTTAGGTGATCCAGACAAGCTTTGGAAAATCTGAACGAGAAGTATATTAGGAACTCCATATACCTAACAAACTTTGTCAATCTGAACCAAAGGCAGCAACTCAAAGTAATATATTCTTCCCAAATGAGCCAAAAGCAGCAACTCAAAGTAATATATTCTTTCCAAATGAGCCAAAAGTAGCAACAATACCAAAAATTCTAGGCGAGACAGAGACATTCTACATGAGACCATCCACAAACTCATGTCAGCAATTTGCCCAGCCATCCAATTCAACAACCACAAACCCATTACTGCAACAAACCCATGTCAATGAAATTTAAAATAAAATTCAAGTGAAATCAAGACAACATAAATATAAAGCACCGCAATTTCAAGAAGACGATGAAGGCGTTCAGTGAGCGTCAAGCAAGCGGGCGAATCTAAGCAAGAATCGGATGTAGGCGTCGGGCGAGCGTCGGACGAAGATGTTGGGTGAGCCGAGCGTCGGACGGAGGCGTCGGGTTGATGCATACGTCGGATGGAGACGTCAGGCGAGCGTTGGCCAGAAGGGTTGGATGGAGGCTTCGAACATAGGTGTTGGGCGAGCGTTGGCTGGAGGGGTTGGACGGAGGCGTCGAGCAAAGGTGTTGGGCAAGCGGAGGCCAAAAGGTTTCGATGGAGGTGTTGAACGGAGGCATCCACCAAGAATCAATATTGGGCACCATGAATCAAGGGAAGATTCTCTCAATTTAGGGTTCCTGCTTGATTTTGAGAAAGAACCTAGCCAACCCCACGCTCTTTTCTCTTCACGCCCTTTTTCTCTTCTGCCTTTTCTCTTTGGCTTTTTTTTTTTTTAAAGCAAAACGACGACGTTTTGCTCTCCGGTGCCATGTCAGCGTTGGCAATGCCGACCGGCGCTGACTAGGATGCCACATCAGATTTTTCTGACTATGCATGGCCAGATGGACTGAACTGGAACAAAAACAAAAGGTTTATGACTAAATTGGCCAAAAAAAAAAGTTTAGGACTAAATTGGCACAATTGCAATAGGTTTAGGACTTTTTTGTTAATTTTCCCCATCTAATTCAACTCTTAATCATCAAATTCAAATTATTGCACTATTCCATTTACATTGCCAAAAGGCATAATCTAAATTTAGATAGATATTTTCCTTTAAAATATGATCTCTCTCTTCGCATAGACATATAGATATAGATTTTAACACTTTTTGTTCCTACTGATGTGGGCTTGTAAACTAAGCTGCAAAGACTCAACGGATTGGCTCGGTTCCACAAAATTGGCTTTCTATTCCTCTACAAGCCCTTCGGTCTCTCCTTTGTTTAGTTCCCCTTGCCTGGGACTCTTTAGACCATGTTCACAATTTCAATAAAATTTTCTTTGACCCAAAAAGGACGAACTTCACCTTTTCTGTTGCCCCCATAGGATGATACACATGAGTCAATTCTTTCTTCTTATTCTTCTTTTTTTCTTGGGTCTGTCCAACTTGTTCAGACCAATAATTGCGAGTGACCATCGGACGAAGAAGACAAGACAGAACAATGGCAACACTTATGGGTGGTGTGGGTCCTAGAAACTGAGATGTTATTTTCAATCCCTTCCCAACTGAAAAGCACACGCTTTAAATGATAAGTAACTCTTCACATGTGCCCGCCGTAGGAGTGCATGCACTAGCACATGGACATGCTAGGTGGGTCACTTTCACATGAGTAATATCCACTTCTATGTGTATAAAGGAGTGCATGCACTAGCACATGGATGTGCTAGTGTGGGTCATTTTCACACAAGTAATATCCACTTTTATGTGTATAAAGGAGTGCATGCACTAGCACATGGATGTGCCAAGTGGTTCACTTTCACACGAGTAATATCCACTTCTATGTGTATAAAGGAGTGCATGTGCTAGCACATGGACGTGTTAGGTGGGTCACTTTCACATGAGTAATATCCACTTCCATGTGTATAAAGGTAGATTACCAATGATCAAATTTTCAGTCTAGAGTAGCACTGAATAAATTTATGTATATGTACCCATCCAATGGATGAAGAGTGTAAGATCTATATTTACTTGTCATGACCTTTCCCTTCGTACGGAGGAAAATAAGTTTAGGGGTATTGTCTAAAAAACAAACCTATGATCTAGTGCGGGCTCTCCTAAACTCATACCTCTCACAACTTTAAAGTATTCGTAAAAATTTTCTAATAAAGAGTCCCAACTAGCCTATTGAGGTTGACTAAGAACCAAGTGACACATTAAAGTGTAACTCACCTCCTACACAACTAAAGAGTTTATGGTTGGGGACTTGGTTATACTTATTAAACAATTAATACCATTTCGGTAACTAATCTTATTCATTCAAAAAGATTTTCTATCGGGTAGTCTACGTTAATGTTAGACATGTTGACTAATATGTAAGGTGACCATGTGAACATGCAATCATTAACATGACAATTAGCAACTAAAGTGACATCAAATAAATTGCATTGGGAGAGCAAGATCTAGCATTATTTCAACGGCATTTATTTTAAGGATAATTGGAACCTTATGGTAGAGCTAAAAGGGCTTGTTTAATTTTTTAACACAATTTTCTTATCGATGATTTTCTCATAACTTTAAAGAGGGCGACCTTGAAAGATTATTTCTAAGCATTTTCTGACTTTAGGAAAAATAAAAATAAAAAATTCGGAATTTTTAATTAATTTTTAAATATATATTTATTCAATTAATTAGTAGTCCGAAAATAGGGACCTGGCCAGAACATGGATGAACTTGGACTTACGGTTTAGACTAGAGGGCAAAATTGATCTTATCCTCAAGCCCACCCCATTTCTGCCACTTTGTAACTGAGTGCACTAAACCCATCTTACTAAAAAGAACTCAGCCCGAGAACTTCCAAAAATGAAGGCAGCTCGCTAAATTCCATCTTCGATTATCTTGATCTCACGCTTGGATCATATAATCTTCCCAATCTATTGTGATTACAAATAATAATGTTTCTTTTCTAATAAGGTACCATCTTTTTTAAAATTACCACCTTTTTTTTTCTTCTTGTGGTATGAACGATGCTTCGAAAGATGTTTGCAGGCTCACCGCTGGCGTTGAACTACAGGAGGATTTTCCTGATGGGGAGCAATAACTGTCCACAAGGTTGTTCGGGTTTCCCATCCTTCCCTCCTCCATCAGCACGACATCGCTGCATGCCGGGACACTTCGAGGTGGATCAGCGTCAGCGTAGTCATCATTGTCGTCGTCGTAGCCGTCGGTGTTATTACTAAAAATCGTCGTGGTCCCGGGGACAGAACCGCCACTTCACCGAAATTGATATGGAAGCTTAATATTCCAAAAATAACGTCAGTGCCGCAGTTGCCGCAACCGGGCTGACGCAGTTGTCGTCCCCGGCAGAGGCTGATGCAGCGATGATGACCTCATCGCAGCAATTGCCGCCGGGGTAGGCTGATGCGGCGACGACGGCCTCATCGCAGCAGTTGCCGCCAGCGGAGGTTGATGTGGCGATGACACCGTCATCGCCGAAGTGGTGGCTGATGCCGCAGTGGCTGCCGCTGTCATCACCGCAGCCATCGTCGTCATCGTTGTCGTTGCGGTCGTTGTCACCGCCACAGCAGCTGCTGTCGTGTTGTTCATACGGTGATCAAATGATAGAATTACCGTGGGTGGTAATTGAATGATGCATAGGGACAGATCGTCTGATCTGTCGCTTAATACTTCAGATTCGATGCGATAGATAATTCTTATTATTAGAGGAAATAATGTTTGTGTTGGAGGGTTTATTGAATTCGGCAGTTTTATGGTCCATCGAGAAATCCCGTATCATAACAAATTATGCCTTTCTGAATTTTCTCGTAACTCCTATGAAAAAGCTGCAATACATAAAATCTTAAAGGTTTTACAATCAACGGACGAGATTTATTTTTTCTTTATCCAGCGGTCATAAGTAGTTACGTATCCATTCTCAAGGGGTAATCGTAACACCCTTAATAAAAAGGTAAGAAAAGAACTTTAAAAAATAAAAATAAAAAAGCCAAAACAACTTTACATCTTCACCTTGCGCAGGAAAACGACGGCAATTGTCGTGGTGACCTCCCGACTTCCGAGGGCAAATTAGATTGGCAAGGAAATTGACGGATTGCCAAGGTGCGTTGGTCACCGCCCTTGTCTGGCTGGCGACGGAAAAAGAGAGGAAGGGAAAAAGAAGAAAAGAAAGGAGAAATTGCTTGTATCTTAAGTTGTTTCCAAATTTTGTTTTTTGTTTTTTGTTTCTTCAAATCTATTCCGAGAATAAAAAAAAAATATATCAAACATGTTTATTCTATTTTACATTACGGAACAAATATATATATATAAAAAAAAAAAAACACTTATTCTCAGGAGCATTACCAAATGCATTGCAAGTGGTTCCTCTTGCAAGGAGGCATCTACACTTAGCACGACCCTTCCAAGCCGTATCAATCATAATTTGCTTTTTCAATTCAATTATACAATTATATTGGAGACGTCACTAACTTATTATGGGTCAATTGGCAATTCAAGGAGGATGCGGAAGTACATTTCACTCTTGTGAACTAAAGATTCATAAGTTGATTTAGATGCGCCGAGATCTTTTAGTACGAGAACAATTTACATGCGAACTTCACCAATTTTTATTCCTTAAATCCTCTAAACATATAAAAAATGACTATGCGTAGTCAGTCAAGTTATAAAAATAAACAAGTGAGCAATTGTAGTAAAAAGCTAATAAAATAAATAAATGACCGGAAAAATAAAGGACACGAGTCGTTTCGGGCAAAATCAAACAAAACCTTGCTATTACGGCCTGGGACAAAACCCCGTGAGCTATAAATGTAAATTTGGTATAAACTCTTCAAGAGATGCCTGATGCTCAAAAAGGAAAGTGAATGTATGATATGTCATGACCATCTACTAAATAAACTACATTCCTAAAATGAATTGTTGCATGTGAAAATTAAGTCTAAAAATACAATATAAAGTGCATGCGATATTAAGAAAACAAATCTATCTGTGAATGTGCATGGTACCTTAAATGCACCCCTGAAAATACTTTTTAATTTTTTTTAATAGTTTAAGATACAAAAAAAAAAAAAAAGCTAAGAAAATTAACTAAGTGTCGCAATAAATATGAACTATGTCTTATATGCTTGAATCAACCTATATTACATATTTACATAGTAACTTGGACACCGAAATCACAAATAAAAATTGTCTATGTCAACACCAATGGTATCACATAAAAGGACTAGCGTTCATGTCAATGTCGATTGGCTAATTTTGGTTAGATTGACTGAATCAACACAAATGCAAAAATGTTTAGAACTTAATTGTTCAAATATATCTATATATCTATATATATATATGATTGAATTTGTACAATTATAATAAGTTTATGATCCTTTTGATAATTTTCCTGACCAAGAGCCGCCACCAATAATGGAGGATAGAAGAGAGCTGAGAGGCCATCCTTTGCTGGTTGTGTAAGAATTATACCAATAACACCACTCGCCTCGGGTCTTCTTGATAAGTTACAAGCTCCTTCGACTCTTCAGTTTGTGCCATATCCTACTTCATTCCGATTTCATTCTTCTCCTTCTCGCACTCGGGTCATATAATCTTCTCCGTTTATGTGATCAAAAAGTGTTTCTTTTCTGAAAAAGTACCCTCCCTTTGAAGAACTACTTCTTTTCTTATGTGAATTCATGCTTCAAAATATGTCTGTAAACTAGTCACTTACATTGAAATACGCAGGGTTTTCTTGATGGAGAATAATAACTGTCCACAAAATTGTCCGTGCTGTCCGTGTTGCCCGTACTTCTCCCCTTCGTCCGATGGCAAAATTTCGTCGTGGGATACTCCGGGATGGGTCATCGTCGGCATCGTAGTTGTCGCCGCCTTAATATGTGGTTTCCTTTTCTACTTTAATCGTGGTCCTAAAGACACAGAGGGCAGTCTCGCGGATGAGCCACAAATCTCCGTCGGTACAGGCGGTGTGAACATTTCGATTCCGTTGTCGTTAAAACTCTTCTCTAAAGGATAGTAATCTGCAAGCTTCCGGGCATGTTTCTGTGTGAAACTTGGATGATGTATAGTGACAGATCGTCTCTTCTAGTATCCAACATTGGAGAGTTGATGTAATAAATAATTGTGTTGGAAGAAAAAAAAAATTATGATGAAGGGTTTATTAAATTTCTGTGGTTCTATGGTCTTTCAAGAAATGGATCTTCGGATTTATTGCAACATTTTCAGGGGTGAACCATTAAAAAGAAAACTAATGAATCACTATGGGATTGAGGATGAGACCAACCGGTCCTAGGACCAAGAATCGGACCGGACCATCCAATCCAATCCAATGGAACCAGCCACTTAGCAAAAAAATTAGAAAAAAATAAAAAATATACTAGAGTTATTAAAATTTTATGGTATATTGCTATTTCTAAGAAATTAAAAATATTAATAAAAAAAAAAGAGTCGATCCAATCCCATCTAGTTCCCCTTAGAATTAGGAAGCGGACTGAAAATCGTCAATTCTATTTTTATGGAACTGGAAACTAGACCAACGCCTTTGAGAACTGGATCAACGTCCCTAGGAATCGAATTGAACCGAACCAGCCAGTCCGATCCGATTCGGGCGGTCCGATATGCTCACCCTTAATTAATAACTTTTGCATTTTTAAAGTGAGGATGTACATGAAAGAGGCATGCCTCACGGCAAATCAACATAATGGTAATGTCATTAACGTTAGATCATGATTATCTGCTATGTGAATTGAAAGTTCCCAACTCTGTCATGTTATAATGGCTATCTATAGTGTGCTTTGGTCCACTCATCAATAATTTTTGCTTTTTCAAAGTGAGGATGTACATGAGAAAGGCATGCCTCACCGACCGGTGATGTTGACTTGCCATGAGGCATACCTTTCTTGCGGTAGGACTTTCATCCATCTCTTCTCACTCTAGATGGGAGAGGCTACTTTATTTGTCTATCCTGTGATAACCAAGATTGTTCCACTCTTCAATAATTTTTGCTTTTTTAAAGTGAGGATGTACATGAGAAAGGCATGCCTCACCGACCGGTTATGTTGACTTGCCGTGAGGCATGCCTTTCTTGTGGTAGGACTTTCATCATCTCTTCTCACTCAAGATGCGGAAGGCTACTTTACCTGTCTATCCTGCAATAGCCAGGGGTTGGATAACCCTCACATGATGTCTACCTTCACCATTGAGTGGCCCTTAATTCTTGGTCAATTTTTTCTTCCCGACTGAGAGGGAATACGGGGAGCAATATTGTGAGGTCTCGCACCGCTTGTTTCTTTCCCTTGAGTCTTTTAAGGACTTGCTTAAATCATGATCATGATTATTTGGCACAGGAATTGAAAGTTCCCAACTCTTTATCATGTTAATTAATCATTCCTTCTTAAGTACATCCTCACTTTAAAAAAGGCAAAAATTATTGATGACATATGAACAAAAGGTGGGGCCCCGAATTAAAGAGTTCCACATTCCCATCATTCATTATGGAGTCTTTGATTAAATGTGACTTGACAATCAAGATGCCAACAATGAGCACCGGGACAATGGCCACGGTCAATTGGAGCATCATTTGAAGTTCTGGCAAAATCCAAAAAGAAATCATGTATTTATGCGAAAGGTATAATCATGATATCATCAACATAGATTTGAACAAGTAGAAAATCTTTACCTTCTCTTTTAATAAATAAAGTAGTATCCACTTTACCTTTAACAAAACCATTATGGATTAGAAACTTACTTAATCTGCCGTACTAAGCTCGAGGTGCTTATTTTAATCCATATAGAACCTTCTTCAGATCTGAATACTGAGTCTGATCTTTTGGATCTTCAAATCCAGAAGGTTGTTCCACATAGACTTCTTCTTGGATAAATCCATTTAGAAATGCGCTTTTGACGTCCATTTGTAATAACCTGAAATATTTATAGTAAGCAAAAGCAAGTAATAATCTAATTGCTTTTAACTTTGCTACTAGTGCATAGGTCTTATCATAGTCTATCTCTTCTTCTTGCATATATCATTTGGACACGAGTCTTGCTTTGTTTCTGACCACTTTTCCTTTTTCGTCCATCTTGTTTCTAAAAACCCATTTAGCTTCAATAATGGATTTACCTTTTGGTTTAGGAGTTAATTCCCAGACATCGTTGATGCTAAACTGTCTGAGTTCTTCTTGCATAGCTTCAATCTAGCTTTTGTCAGCTAAGGCCTCTTCTATGCTTTTGGGCTCTATTTTAGAAATAAGTGCCAGAACACTAGAATCTTCTCGCATTTTGGATCTAGTCCAAATCCCTTCATCAATGTGCCGATGATGAGTTCATTGGGATGACTAGACTTATGCTTCCGCTATTGGTCAGTCGACAAATTGTTGATTTTCTGCTTCAATTGATTATTCCGTTCGTTGATGATCTTTAGAAGTGTGAGTTACTTTAGAGGAGGTAGACTTTGTAAGGTCCGGAGCAGGTTCGATTCTTCAAACCGAGTCTGAGTTAGTTGATTCCGCAAAGAGTCTTGGAATTTGACATTCATAGATTCTTCTACAGAGTGAGTCTTTTTGTTGAATACTCTGTAGGTTTTACTTGTGGTGGAGTAGCCAATGAAAATTCCTTCGTCGATTTCTTTTCAAACTTACCAGGTTCGATCATTTGCATTTTTCAAAATAAAACATTTGCAATCAAATATATGAAAATAAGAAACAATTGGCTTATTTCCTTTGAATAACTCATAAAGAGTTTTCTCCAGAATAGGCCTTAAGAATACTCTGTTAATAATAAAACAAGCTATAGAAACTATTTCAGCCCAAAAACAAGAAGAAATATTACTTTTAATTAAAATAGTTCTTGCAATTTCTTACAAAGATTGATTTTTTTTTTCTTTCCACAACTCCATTATGTTCGGAGTGTATGGAGAAGAAAAACATGCTGAAAAACCAGATTCATCACGGAATTTGGCAAAGTCTTGCTTTTCAAACTCACCTTCGTGATATATCCGTATGCTTGAAATAGCATATCCTTTCTCATTCTAAACTTTCTTAGCAAACTTTGAAAAGTAAGAAAATGTTTCAGACTTACTTGCCAGAAAGTAAACCCAAGTAAATCGTGAATAATCATCCACAATTACTAGGCAATATCTCTTTCCACCAATGCTTTGAGTTCTCGTTGGTTCAAAGAGATCCATATGCAGAAGCTGCAAAACACAATTAGTAAATATCTGATTTATTAGTTTAAAAGAGCTTCTAACATGTTTTCCCAACACACATGGTGTGCATAAGTCAGACTTTTGATACTTCAGGTTCGGCAGTCTACGAACAAGATTCTTGGATGAGATCTTGGCAATTTGCTTTATGTTAACATGGCCAAGCTTTCGATACCAAAGATTTGCTTCATCTTGAATCAATATTAGACATTGAGATCTTTCTAGTTTTATATCCAGAAGATAAGGTAGCGCATGGTAATGCTCCTGTTTCTCCCAATTTCTGTTCTTTTGTTCCCCGGAACAAAAAAAAAGCAATCTGTTTAGTAAAACATTTGTTCCCTAAAACAATTTCTCAATTTTTGTTCCCATTTTATTCTGGAGCAGTTTTGAGAAGCAAAAAAAAGTTGCTTCTTGTTCCTGGGAATAATTTCTAGAAGTAAAGCTGATTTTCTTTTTTAATTTTATTTTCTTGGCGTGACCACTGTCAACCGCTCGAAGCCACCGCCCATCGCCGCCGCCGCCACCGCCATTCGCCGGTTGCTGCCGCCGCCGTGCGCCGGTCGCCGCAGCCGCCGGTCGCCGCGCGCCGCCGGTCGCCGCCGCGATCGGTCGCCGCCGCCCGTTAGTTGCCGCCATGATCGATCGCCGCCGCCGTTAGTCTCCGCCGCCGCCGATCGCCGGTCGCCGATCGCTGTCGCTACCATCGGTCGACGGACGCCAGCCACCGTCGCCGCCATCGGTCACCGCCCGCCGTCGCTGGCCGCGCCGCCGCTAGCTGCGGCGGCGATCCGTCGGCAAAAATAAAAAATGAATAAATACAAAAAAAAATTGTTGCATTACCAAACGTATTTCTATTCTTTTTCTATTCCATGAGTAGAAATTTTGTGTCGTTACCAAACGGGTTCTTTTACTCATAAATTGTTCCCCGGAGCAGAAATAGAAAAGAACTATTTCTGAAAAATAAACTCTTCCCGGGAACAGAAGCGTTGTCATGCGCAGCCTAAATGTTCTCATGTTTTCATCCAGTAAAAGATTGAGAAAGATCTTTACTAGTTCCCAGACATATTCTTTTTTGGAAGTTGATCTTGAATCCAGTGTCACACAATTGGCTAATGCTGAGTAGATTGTAATTTAGTCATTCCACTAAGGACACATTGTTGATTGTGAGACTTCCAATTTTTACGGTTCCACACCTAACAATTTTTTATTTGTTGTTTCCATCGAAAAAGACTTTTCCACCATTTATTTGCACAAGTTTTATAAAACAACTTAAATCTCCAGTCATGTGTCTTGAACAATCACTATCCAAATATCATTTAATCTTTCTTTTTATAGTGACCTGCAATTATAAAAAGAACTTAAGTTTTCTTTGGTACCTAGATCTTTTTCGGTCCAGAGGAGTTAGTTTTGAACACAGTCTCTCCCCAATCCTTCTTAACATGTCTCCAAACCATAAGACAATCTTTCTCAAAATGTTTTGAGTTGTTGCATTTTGAACATTTGAGAACACTTTGGCCAACAAGTTTTACAAAGACCTTTTTAAAATGATTTCTATAAAAGTTCTTGTAGGTCTTTGTTTGATTATTTTCTTTACCTTCGGAAAATCAATTAAAGGAATGGTTTATGGGGTCATTCACAATCTTAACTTGTTGAAATAAGGTCTTTGTACTTGAAAGAATATTTTCCAACTTCTCGATTCTATTGAAAATCTTTTTGAAATATTTGAAATTTCTTATTTCAAAAATATATTTTCTTTTGAAAGAGAGTTTGCATTTTCTTTTAAAATCACAAAAATTTTGTCTAGATTTTCAAACTTTTCTTTTCAAGAAATTTCTTGTTGCTTAAGTGTAGAATTCTCTCTTTTTAGCTCGAAAATCCTCTTAAGAGAGGTTCTGAGACTGAGACAAAGTTCATCAACGTATTTCGAGATTTTAGTAAGAATTTTTAAATTGCTTACCTTGATTTCATTGTCTAAGTCTGAGTTTGAGTCTATTTTAGAGTCTAAGGCGCGTTTGGCAACGATTCCGTTCCCTGAGGAGGGTGATTCTGAGTAGAAATGATTATTTTTGATTTTGTTCCCGGAACGATTCGAGTAAAAAGTGCGTTTGGTAACCGTCCAAAATTTTTTATTCTAGAATAGAATTGCGTTTGATATCGTGTTAATTGATTTTATTCCAAATTAATTTCTTTTGATTTTTAAATAAATTTTAAATAATTTTTTCACTTTTTTACTTTTTTTTTTCTTTTTCCCTTTTTCCTATTCTTCTTCTTCTTCTTCTTCATATGGCCGGCGCCGAACGGGGACCGGCCGGGCGAGGGCCGCCTTCGTCGGCCGAGCCTCGCCCAGCAGTGGGTGAGGCTCGCCCGGCCTCGCCAAAGTGGCCGGCTGGCCTCACCCGCCTCGGCGAGCCGGCTTGGCCACCACCGCGGGGCTAGGCGAGCCTCGCCGGTGGCCAAGCGAGCCTCACCGTAAGAACTGGGCGAGGCTCGATCTCACCCAATTTGGCAAGGCCGAGCCTCGCCTAGCTGCCGGCAAGGCTCGCCCGCCACCGGCGAGGCTCGCCCGGCCCCGCGGTGGGCGGGCTCGCCTCAGCCGACCTCGCCGGACCGGCGGCCGGCGACGGACGGCGGCGGTGGGCGGCGGCGGACGGCGATGGCGGATGGCAACCGGGATGACGAAAGGGAAGAGAGGGTTTTACCATTTTGATTCCTTTTTGATTCTCGGACAGAGAATCAAATTTTTTTCTCAAATCTTGTTCAAAATTATTCCCTGGAACAAAAATTTTACGAAATGCGATTCTTGTCCCAAACCGATTAGGAACAAAAAATCGAATCTGCAGAGTTTGGCACGTTGCCAAACATGCCCTAAGTCTGATCTTGATTTTGCCATTAGATATATATTGGCATAATCTTCGTTACTTTCTTCACATTCGGTATCACTCATTGTCTCTACTTTGAGAGGTTTTCGTATTTCTCGGCTTTTCCCGCTCTTTTTCTTCAACGAGAGGACAGTTGAGTCTCGATATGTCCATTTTCTTGCATTCAAAACAAATTACATCTTTGTTGGCTTCATCATCCTTAGTTGATTTGTTTTAAAACTTTTGAGTGCTTTGTTTTTTCTAATTGAATCTCCTTCCTTTTTTTGTTCGGTTTCACCGAACCTCCTTATCATAAGTGCTAACTCTTTATCGTCCATATCATCTTCAACGTCTATAACATTATAATCATCGTTAGATATTAAAGCAACTAACTTTATTACCTTTAGGATCTTCTTCCTCGTTGATTTGCTCCACTTCATAAGACTGAAGTGTGCCAATCAGCTCCTCTACAAAAAGCGGCATGATAATTTGAGTTTCCTTTATTAAAGTCTTCATGTAATTCCGAGTCTTTGGAGAGTTCACATAGAAATTTGTTAACCTTTATTGGTCTTGAGATTGGTTGTCCCTGATACTCCAGACCGTTTACAATCTCTGTAAAATGATTAAACATGTCAGTGATAGATTCTCATGGTTTCATCTTGAAAGCTTCATACTGTCCGATTAGAATATTGATCCTTATTTCTTTCACTCGATTAGTGCCTCCATAGGTAATGTGCAGCCTATCCTAGACTTCTTTGACTGTTTCACGAAAAGAAATTATGTTACACTCAATAGGAAATAAAGCACAATATAAAGAATAAATTGCTTTAGCATCAAGAGCTTGTCTCTTGGTTATTTCTTCTTGCGTTATCTCGCTAGCGTCGCAACTTCTTTTCCTCTTTCTGAAGCTATGTAGCTTTAGAAATGATTCATTTTTTCTACTACATCCCATTCTAGAGCATCTTTCGATCTTAGGAATGCCTTCATTTTGTTTTTCCATATGCTGTATTCATTTCCATCAAAGTAAGGAGTTCTAGTGTTGCTTTAGCCTTCAACCAAACCTGGAGCCAACATACTAGTCATAGATCCTTAACTCATAAGTAAAAAGCACTTCAATTAAACGAGCACACGGAGTTCGATACCAATTGATAGGGCTAGTAAAAACACCTAAAGGGGGTGAATAGGTGTTCTAGCAAATATACGCTAGACTTTTAACAAGTTAACTCGTCTTTCAAGAACAACAGATTAAATATGTAAAAGACTATAAGCAGTTAGATAAATCTACAAAGTAAAGCAAGGAGTATAGGGAAAGAGAATTGAAACACAAGGTTTATTATGATTCGGCTTAGACCAAGCTTACATCCACTCTCCCGCACTGACGGTCTACTAGCTGGATTTCACTGTGAACCAAAAGAGATTTTTACAGTCTCACGTCCTTCATTCCACACTTAGAAACTCTACTATACTTCCTCAAGGTCTCACAAGTGTTTAATCTCTCTTTTGAGTACAACTTAAGCTTAGCAATAGAGAAAGCAAAGAACTAAGAGCTTCAAACTTTGGAATTTTTCTTTCACGCTCACACTCAAACAACTTGAGCGTCTTCCTTATATACTCCTTCATGCCTCTATGTCCGTTGGCACTTTCCAAAAGAGTTCTTCCAATCTACCCGTTGGACAGAATCAGTCAAGAAAATCTCGAGTCATTTAAGGAATGTGATGATAGCCCACCAATCCCGCCGCCCATACAATCGAATCTAGGTTTCCATAAGTAGCCTTCCAAGTATACTTTGCCTTTCAAAAGTTCTTGGTTATCCAAATTGATTCCAATAAGAATAATTAATCACAAGGTGCTATCTTCAGCCGTAAGATCTTCTTCAAACCGTACGAACCGAATCCTTAAAGATAAACTGCATCTGAATAAGTCTTCTCTTAGTTTGTCAAGAAATTGCCAGTGTGGGTTGACTTTGATTCTTGGGTCTTGCAATCTTGAGCTTTGACGACGAGTCTAGAGTTCATTAGACTTTAATAATTGAGTCTTGAAGTTTTTAGACTAGACTAATGGAAACGTTTTGTCAAATTCAAAATAAGAGAGTTTTCTCCAACATATGAATCTTCCATTTTGAATGAGGTTGTCTTGGGACCCTTGGGATTGTCTCGATTTGGCCTTTAGGCTAACGATTATGGACAGCGGCAGCAATGGTTGGCTAAGTTTGGTGACGCTAATCCCTCAAAAATGATTCCATAGGGATTCATAGTATTATCCATATTGTGCTTTTCTTTTTGTCAGCTATTACTTTTGGCCACAGCAATTTGTCTTATTGTCTTTTTGCATTGGATCAAACATAAACTCACACTTGTATGCACAATAGAATTGATTAATTAGTTATGTATTTACTCTATGTTTGAGAATATATCGTTAATGGACAGCTCGTAATTAGGAACTTCCACTATGGTTGTAATTGATAATAAACCTATCTTATTTGACCATTTGGACTAATGTGAGGCTTCTCTTAGTTAATTCGACTCTTTTCATGAAATAAATTTCACTTAAATCTTTTGAGTGCTTGGTGTAAGCACTTTCCTTAAATCCAAAAACGAAAAGCAATGCTTAGAATTCAATAATACAAACCAATCTATGGTCCACTAAAGATTTTGCTTTTTTTTTTTATTTGGCATTAGTAAATACATTTTGAAGCACTCCTTCGTTGAGTACACATATGAGATAAAAAAAAATTGCTATATTTCACTTTTTGGGATACAAAGAAGTAGTCAATGATTCTCAAAAAGAAAGATCATGTATGAAATGGCAACGTTTGGCCTCAGTTTGATAGACTCACATGGGAGAGGAGTATATTTAGTGCACATGTGAGGCGAGAAATAAAAAAGCCTCACATTGGGTATTTGAAGTGAAAATGAACGGAGCAATTGTAATACCGTAATTTTCAAAAGGAGGTCATGGTGAATTAGAAAGAGTAGATCATGTGCACAGTTAAAATTGGATGGCATGATGACATGCTAAATAATCAGGAGTTATCAACCACCACTCCTCAAAATTATGTCCTAAATTTCCATAAATGTATCACATTAATTAGCTAATTCAAGATTTCACTAACAGTTGTGTTAAGAGAAATGGACATATATCTTTTTTTATTCATAGGAGTTAACGGAAGCTAAAGGCATTTCTTCTTTTGGTCCATCAACTTTGGCGTCGCAAGGAAACCTCCCAATTAGAGATACCATTGACGTTTCTTCTTTCTCAAATTATAAAAAGGCAAATGGAAACCCCAAGTAATTTGAATGAACTAGTATATACTTCCCCAATAAGCCTGATTGCAAGGGTTACAAAATTACCCGATTAACATTTGAATTCCTACCAAACATAAGATCATCGAACATCAAAGGTAAGAAAAGAGATGAGCATCTATTGATATATATTCCAACTTCAGGAAATGACCAAAAATTAAGTCGATCTATAACCATAGTAAAAAAATTATGCTAGTATATAAGTTCTTTTCAATCCATAACCAAAAAGCTGAACAATCAAACTGATGAGCTAAATGCATCTTTTTCAATCCACGGGATCCAACATAGTCAATATAACTTCTTATCCTCCCAAGTTCACCGAGCGCATCTGTCACGATCGCCGAGCACTTTGCGCCCCATCCTCACCTAGTCAATTAATAGTGATGTCCCGTGACGCATCGTTGACCTTTCATTTTTAATATACACATGCGGAACGAATATAAATCCTCAGACAATAAAATAATGGGATAGGAAAGTATGACTCCAAATTTTCACACTTTGAAAACAACTACACTTATATACATTGCAAACCATAATGCATATATATACAAGGCGATTTATTAAATCAAGTCTTAGGCAGCCGGTTCACAAAATAAAGTCTACAAAAAAGGAATCGACTTCCATCAAAAGGGAAATGTCTTACGACCGACTAGCTCTGGGAAGATCACCAATTCTTCGGCTTCACCTCTTAAACTCGGGGCTTCCAATCCTTCACCCCACCATTTAAGGACCTGAAAATGGTTATACAATAATGAGGCAACGCTCCCGCCGAGTTCTACCTACCCCAAAGACTCAATTAGAAGACCAATATGCCACAAGAGCCGTCATGCACATGTGACTGAAGTCAAAGGACTTACCTTAGCCTTAGATTCCACTTGCAATTCAATACAGTTCAATAGGCACCTAATCAATCACCATAGATCGAAATATCGATCAATCGATTTAGTCAATTACATGTCATCACAACCTTCCCTGGTCATTTTAAATAAATATCATACATTCTCTAAGATGGAATATCCTGGTCATCAAGACCACGTGCATTCTTCAAGATAACATATCGAGTCACCAAGCCCACGTGCCTTCTCCAAGATGACATACCTAATTACCGAAACCACGTGCATTCTCAAAGATGATGTACCTAGTCACCAAGCCCCACGTGCCTTCTCAAGGTGATGTATCAAGTCATTGAGTCAACAACTCATAATGTCTTTCTTCGAGACGACATGCTTAATCATCGAGCCGACATAATATAACGCATTTCTCGAGGCGACATCCTTAGTCATTGAGCCGGCGTGATATATTGCATAATCAATTCTCATTTTTATCATGCCGGTAAAGATACACGTGTGTAGGTACACGTCCAACCTTAGCCAAAATAGTATAATTTCCTTTCCACAAATCTCACTATTTTTTGTAGTCCACCAAAATATCTTTTGGCATTGTCAGCAATGCCTAGTTGTCTTTCAATTAATTACTCAAAAATAATTAATTTAGGAATAAATCCTAAAAATCATAATTAAATCAATTCAACGCAAATTAAAACTCAAATAAATAAATAGGCATCTTGTGGTAACCGGATATAAAATTCCGGTCACCAACTATCCCGGTTGAATTTCAGAAAATAAATAAATAAATAATTAATTACACAAATTAATTATTAAATAGCAATAAATCAACTTAGGCCCGTGTGCCTAATTGGTCACCGAAACGGACCCGAAAATTCTGGTTCGTTCAATAAATACTAGAACCTATCGACTCACTAATAACTACATCTAACCACCTAACATGCATTGGCAAATCACTAATTTAATTACTCTAATCTAATCTAACCACATAATCATGCTTAAATAAATCTAATCAATTCTAAGTATCATTAGTCTACTAAGTGAGGATTAGTGAGTTAAACTCACTTGTTTATCAGAACCCCCATTAGGTTCAATTGATCGGGAACGCGACGGGAGCCGACTTTCTCCAAAGCGGCCTAGGTTTCCGAGGCTCGGAACCATCTTAAAAAAGCAGGCCAAACAACACTGAAAACCCACAATTTTCTATTATGTTCTTGCTAAAACATAAGGGAACAAAGCTGGTTTAGAGCGAAATTGATCGGGAAAGGGTCAAAAGGTCAAACCAGGCTTTGGCGGAGGCTTACCGGCGGAGGAACGGCGAAGAGCCGACTCACGGTTGAGGCTTCGCACGACCAGGGACGTGTGTTAGGACGTGTAATCGGACGGGGAAACACGCTGGGAAGGCAAGCTGGACACGGCTGCGAGAATGGGATCGCGCGGGTGGCGTGTGACGGTGCCATTAGCGATGGGCGGCTCTGTTGCTGTCTCCAATGCCGTCGGGCTTCCGGCTTCTTGCTAGGCTGGCGGTGGTTGAATAGGCTGGGAGGAGGGGAATGGCTGGCCAGTTGGCTGAGGAGCAAGGAGACGAGACGAGAACTCCACCAATGTCCAAATTTTCCATTCCTTGGTCTCCCTTGACCATTCTCAGCCACCAGCCCTTCCTTGGCCTCCCATTAGGCCACCAACGCTCCCCCTCGCCTTGAAATGGTCCAAAAGGCTAAAAGATGGGGGCATACGAATTTCCTTAATTTCTTACCGATTGGTCAATCGCCATCAATCCTTCCTCAATCAACCAACCTGGCTTTAATAAATTCAATTGACCATCAATACTTCCTTGAATCAACACAAAGCGGCCTTAATAAATCCACCAATGTCCAAATTTCCATTCCTTGGTCTCCCTTGACCATTCTCGGCCACCAGCCTTTCCTTGGCTTCCATTAGGCCACCAATGCTCCCCCTTGCAACCTTGAAATGGTCAAAAGGCTAGGGCAATGGGGGCATACAATTTCCTTAATTTCTTCTCAATGGCCATCAATCCTTCCTTTGAATCAACACAAATTAGCGTTAATAAATTCAATTGACATCTCAATTATCAAATTGGTATTTTCATCACCAATTGGTCCATCTTGCATCACCATTGCGTGATCAAAAACGATCTCTGCCTTTTTTCCGAACAAAAATGGCCCTACCTCAACTTTTCACAAAAAAAGTCTCGGTTTGCGAAAAATCTTCGAGGCGAGTCGACGTTCACATAATTTATTATGACATGTGAGAATCTTCAATTTTTGAAATCAGACTCAATTTCGCGATAAATTTTCATTTGGCGAGTTTTTAGCGTGACCTAAGCTACCGGGTAACTTTCAGAACTTTGCGGTAATTAACCGTAATCAATTTTCTTCGAACCAATGAGCCTCAATCTCGATACATTGGCAACTCTTGGTTGTCATAAAAATCTTAAGAATTCAAATATATAGACACGGGGTACCAAAACAATAAGAAAATTAGTCTAGTGTCGGCCAACGAAATTTTCAATTTAGTGGGGTTACCCACGATTAGCCACACATCTCGATCAAACAGAACCTATCTCCGATCTAAAATCAATTTTAACTATGCCGTAATAGCCTCTAAAGATAAGCACAATTGAGTAGCCGATTTAAGTTGAATTCTCAAGTCTATTGCCTTAAAATTCCTTAACCCGCTCCCTAAATAGTCTAGTTATCTCAAGAGTGATCGGTTTGAACAGCCACATAAGCGCATCAATGAAATCTTACGATTAATTCAATAGAAATAGGATGGAAAATTCGGGATGTCACACATACCATCTCTTTTCCTCAAGAGCACAATTGCTGTTGGATCACTCTGCAAATCCATTAATCAAAGTAAATTAACCTTTTAGCAAGCTCAAATTTAGGGAGAAGAATATAGGGAAATGCAAAAGCAAAAATCTCTTTTGATTGACTTATCTTTTGAAAATTTTATGGTACTCGATTACATTTCGCGATAAGTTTTAGACTCGTGCAGGTTATTCTTTCAATTGTTAGATTTGTAACTACAAACATATTACATCTAATTCAGCTCTTAATCATCAAATTCAAATTATTGCACTATTCCATTTACATTGCCAAAAAGACATATACATATAATCTCCCTTTCCACATAGACATATAGATATAGATTTTAACACTTTTTGTTCCTACGGACGTGGACTTGTAAACTAAGCTGCGAGGACTCGACGGATTGGCTCTATTCCACAAAATTGGCTTCTATTCCTCTACAAGCCTTTCGGCCTCTCCTTTGTTTAGATTTCCCTTGCCTGGGACTCTTTTTAGACCATGTTCATAATTTCATTAAAATTTTCTTTGACCAAAAGGAAGAACTTCACCTTATCTCTTGTCCTCATAAAATGATCCACATGAGTCAATTCTTTCTTTTCTTTCTTGGGTCAAAATCCAACTTGTCCAATTCAATAATTGCGAGTGAGCATCGGATGAAGAAGATAAGACAAAACAATGGCAACAATGATTTAATTCTATGTTTAGACTTTTCAACTAACGGTGCCCCGTGGAGTCGGTTAGTAATGAAAATTATTATCTTTTGGCCAAAAAAAAAAATCCACCCTGTGAGGTAGGAAGGAGCGTCACGGGGCATATATAGTGCTATCCTCCTGGGAGGGAGGACGTCGCGGGGCATATATAGCACTATCCTCCACCAGGCAAAAATTCTCACTTCTTTGCAGGTCACGTAAGCATTGGCGCAACATCATTCATCAATTTGCTCGGTTCTTCTTGTGAGGGTATATGTGCAAGCAACTACTTCCACTCACATTATATCTCGCTTCAATTCGTGTTGAATCATTTCAACTCGTGCCGGATCATATGATCAATTCATCATGATGAAAAGGTAAATTGGCTCTTAGATTGATCTTCATAGTATGTTTGTAGACTCACCGTTCGCATTGAACTACCTCGGGATTCTCTTGATGGAGAACAATAACTGTCCACAAAATCATCCAAGTTGCCAATTCTTTCCTCCTCCATCGGCATGGATCGATCAGAATCCGTACCATACGATGACTATAAAACTCCAACGTGGGTTATTGTTGCTTTAGTCATTGTTGCGGTCATGCTTTGTGGTTTCCTTTTCTCTTTGCCATCTGGAGCACATGTTGGCGGTGAAGGAGGGGCCACCGGGGAAGGAGGGGCTGCCGGGGCTAGGGCCACCAGGGCCACGCGGACCAAGGGGCCGCGGGGGCCGCTAGGGCCACGGGGCCACAGGGCCGCCCGGACCACCGGGGCCACAAGGGCCACGGGGGCCAAAGGGGCCGTGCAAGTCGTGCCAGTCGTGCCGGTCGTGCCGATCGTGCAAGTCGTGCCAATCGTGCCGATCGTGCCAATCGTGCAAGTCATGCCCGGTCGTGCCAGTCGTGCAAGTCGTGCCAGTCGTGCCAGTCGTGCCAGTCGTGCAAGTCGTGCCAGTCGTGCCAGTCGTGCCAGTCGTGCCGGCCGTGCTCGCCAGGGCCGCTGTGTCAGCGTGGCTGGAGGGCAACAACAATGGCAAAGTGGGGGTGGCAACAAGCTGCAGTGGGGCAATTAGCCAACACGGATGGCCCATTTATTTGTGAGAAGTGCAAGCATGGAAGAGTACTAGCTTGTCTAATCTAGACAATTATTGAGACAAAAATTACAATAGTCTTTCTTATCTTATTGTATGCTTATGAATTTAGAAGCTTCTATTTATGTTTGTGTGTGAAACTTGAACGATGCACGATGATAGATCATCTACTCTACTATACAATGTTGGAGATTCGACGCGATGAATAACTTTTGTGTTGGAGGGTTTTTCGAATTTCTTACATGAATGGTTTTATGGTCATCAATAAATAAATTTTTGAATTATAACGAATTATAACTATATGCATTTTTGTAATTTCTATACAAAATGTCGTAAATCGACCAATCAATCCAACATACATAATAAAAGAGTTCCTGCTCTTGGTGGAGAACCGTTTGACATTTGCTTTATTATTGCCTCATATTCCGAAGAGAGTCATCGGAACTAAGTCGGCTGGTGATACCGGCAAAATAGAACGGACTATTTTATCAGATTTTTGGGTGGGCTTTGTACTCCAATCTGTACGGGGGAACTATTAATCCCTACTCGAAATGAAGTGCTAAGGAAGGACATATCCAGGAAGTGTTTCATGAGTGAATGGAAGTGCGGTTGTGGCATATAATCCTGAAAGTCTGATGATCAATGGATGAGATGACATCAATTGTTTCTCATAGGATCCAGCTAGCATAACGATTCCTTAATTTGTATCGGTGTTGTTGTGGCTACGGTTTCCATTGCCAAAGATGGAAATCGAAGGGCAAAAGGAGCAAGTGGGATGGGATCCTCATAGTTTATCTAAAGAAATAAAATCCAACTAATGATGCCTAATGAAACACCGCATTGCCTTTTTAGTAACTTCCATTGTTCATCGATGTAATTAGGGCTTAGCCCTCGCCCTCCTAAGGGACCATGTGCTAACTTGCAAGAAATCAAAACCAGTATCTTGTCTTTCCATGTACTATAAACTTCTTTATGACGAAAAAATAGAAAAGTAAAAAAGATGAACAATTATCAAAAAATTGTTGGGCTTAGACATTGCACTACTAGACAACCACACCACCAATCAAACATGAGGCTTGATAGAGTCGGAAGATAAAGCAATTGAATGGCGAGGCTATGCAAAAAGGTACAGTATATGATTAGGAAAAATAGATAGAAACATCTTCACGTAACAAGTCAAATGAGTAGAATCGAGCTTTTAATAAAGGAGTTTGAATCGAGTTCAATTTCGAGCCCTATATACTATATTGAGTCGAGCTCGAGCAGCACAGATTTTGAAACTGAATTTTGTTCACATTCATGATTCAATGTCAAAGCGTTGATTTCCAATCAGACTTTGCATAGAGAAACTACTTCAAATCAATAAATAGCTCGATTGCATCTTTATAATTTTTGTTAAATGAAATACATTATCTTACAGTCTTTAGGGCATTGACCCCACTAAAATATATGAAGCAGTTCCATCCCTGCATGTTGACAAGTATGATGCAAGTTGTCTTCAAAATTTCACAAGCCTCCTCTGAAACATGAACATATCCAATCAAAGCCCGGCTCCTGAAATATAAAACTGCAATCAATCTTGCAAGAAAGTTTGAAAAAAGGAATATTGGAGCATCTCTTCTTATCGTGCCCTGAACGAAACCGATTTGGACAAACCCACAGTAAACATCCATTTCTCAGATCATATTATAACACGAATTGAAGTGTTATTGACTGGGGCAGTTATGGGAAAAGCAAGTAAAATGCTTTGGGCTGATGAGGACACAACTGGGGCAGAAATCATATTTTTCACGACGACGGAGACCATAAAATCAAATGCTATTGGTCGATGCGACAAAAAAATCAAAGATGCCGATGAGGACGCGATTGGGACAGAAATCATACATTTTCACCACACGAAGGCCATAAAAAAAAAAAAAAATGCTATTGGTCGATGAGACAAAAATCAAGATGTAGCTGACCCAAGCTTTCGAGGCGAGTGCGGGGTAGTCGGAGGAAAATGCGGAAAATTTCCCTTACTTGATGGATTTCCAAAATTATTGATACAAAGTTCGAGAGAAACTGCAACAATTCATCAAAATTAACCTAATGTAGAATCAATTTCTTCCCAAGATTAAATGGACCAAAATCGACTAACTCCTATAATAATAGGCAATATATTCCCGCAATATAATCTCATAATGAATAAAAATAATGCCAAAATGATAAAGACAGACAAAAGCAAACACGACAAGTTTATGTCGAAAATTCAATGCGAAAAATTATGGACAATTCAAAAACTTTCACTAATCACAAAAATAGTAAGATGCACAAAGGTTTCTTCTTTAGTAATATATTAGAGATTCAATATCAATAATATAATGACATTTCGTCACTATAAAAGCAGATTAATACATATGAAGTAAGAAACCTAATCACAATTGGAGAAATTTGAGATAATTTAGAAAAAGTGTCCAATGAACAAAACGGATTGACAAATGAAACAGATGGACTTGCCTGTCTCAACTCATCTGTCTCGGTCTTATAACAACGTATTGAAATTTGAGTCAACTCTGACAATATTTGGCAGCCCATTTCCTGTCTTCTCCGAACGAGCAGCCCGCCTTTCTTTTCCTTTATTGCATTTTTGACTTTTTGACCTTTTCTTTTATTTATTAACATT